>JAKKZN010000022.1:751460-762888 GCA_033441825.1 Pangasius elongatus
GCTCTTAGCCGTGTGTGTGAGGCCACAGAGCGGAGCTGGAGTGAGGAGCAGATAGAAGGTGGAGCTGCTGATGCAGCGCAGGAGACGCGAGCGGCTGAGACTAACCTCCGTCTCAGGTTAAAGATGAGACGAGCCACTTTCGCTGAAACGGCCTCCAGGAAAAAGTTTTTCTCCAGTTACAGAATTTCATTTCAGAGACGCTGCGTTGCTTCTGAAGTTCCATATCATTATCTTCAGATTGCTCCAGAGTAGAGATCGATTTTCTCACACACACCCGGTCCACACGGTCTGCGTCCTCAGCAGCTCAGGGTCGAGATTAAAGTTTGGAGGAGTCGGAGTTGGAATTTAATTCATGGTTTCCAGCAAAGGCCTTATTTTCTCCAGTGAAACTTACCACAGATGCTAAGATGGCTAATAAGGAAAGAAAGAAAGAAAGCAATCAGGAAGCAGTTAGCATGAGCTCGTTGCTGCTATGGCTAAAAACAAGTTAACCTCAGACTTGTTCTGTTTGCAAGTGAGGGTCATAACTTAGACACCAGATTTATCATTTACATGAAAATGCATTAAAAATATAGAAAAAGAAGCAGAAAAAGAAGCTGTCTTAGCGTCGGGGTGAATTAGCATTGGGGTGAATTAGCATTGGGGTGAATTAGCATCGGAGTGAATTAGCATTGTGGTGAGTAGTGACAAAATAATAAACAAAAAACAACATCGCTAACTGAGATTTTTCACCTTCTTTATAAACAAATACGAAAGAAAATCTCTCGTTTCTCCCTGTTTCTCGTGTTCGTCTCCTCTCTTGTCTAGGCTTAATCATCGCTGCGTTTTGTCTGTGGCTCAGTCTCAGATAAATCGCTGGAGTCGGGTAGCAGGTATGAAAGTCATTAACTCCTTATCTTTATCCTCGAGCCTCACAGGAACTTTACCGAGGCGTGTACATGGCAATCCGCAGGGTTCAGAAGAACAGGACAGCGAAAACCACGCTCTGATCATGGGGCGCTTTCGCTCCAGGCATCTCGCTGTAGACTTTATAGTTCAGTAAAGTAAGATTTAGTTTAAAATCCCCAAATCTGTCTTCAGCTCAGTGATGAATAATATGAAGAATCCTGACGGAAGTGTAGGTGCAGGTTTCAACATCACGGATAAAATCGTAGTGTACAGAAATGTATATACAATAAAAAGGGCTCTGATACGGCCACAGGCTTGTGCTTGTGAATGCGAATACTAGACTGAAAGAGGATTCAAACAATATTTCAGCTTTTTATGAACAATATGTTGCAAGCTGATATAAATCCTTTGCAGTCCTTTGCAAAATTACAAAAAAACCCTGAAAATTTAACAGTTTTGATGATTTGTAGAGTTTATTTTAAAGTTTGTCTCGATTCACTGATATCACATGATACATTTTCCAATACACTGAGTGTTTAACATGCCAATTATAAACCAAATTCCATGTGTATACAGTTGTAAAAACTCCTCTGTCCTGAAGATGTCTGAAAACTTAACGTTACAGTTTTATCTCTGACTGTTACAGAGTGCTGACACTGGAGACTCCTTCCATACATGTTACAGAAACACGTCCGTGTGAATGAGCTGTAGCGTTACTATAGAAATGATACCATATTAGAACGAGTGCATTAATATAAACCTGCACTAATGTCAGAGCTGCTGATGTAGAAAATGAATCAACACCTTCTGACCAATCAGAATCCAGAATTCTTTGTAATAAATATTGACTCTTGCCATGCCGTTGAAGGTGGACAGGACGGAGGTGATCCGGAGCTCCATCAACCCCACGTTCTCCAAAGTGTCCACCCTCGACTACTACTTCGAGGAAGTGCAGCGTCTCCGCTTCGAGCTGTACGACATCAGCAGCAGCCACAACGGCACCAAGGAGGCCGACTGCCTGGGGGCTATGGAGTGTACGTTGGGACAGGTAAACACACACACACACACACACACACACACACACACACACTGGGTTCTGAGGCCCAGGTTTTTAATCCATTGTTGGAAACCTGAAATAGGAATGGCTATTATTATTATTATTATTATTATTATTATTATTATTATTATTATTATTATCAGTAACAAAAATCTCCAGGAATTTGTTTTTGACATTCCAAGAGACTGAAACTAATTCCTGGAGCTTCCCAGGGTTGTAAAATGTGAAAAAGTAGACCTGGGATGGAATGTTCCTCTCGGCTTTGTGGTGATGTCTGCTTCTCTGTAAAATCTAGATTAGTTCATACATAATCCAAATGCACCATCACTTTTCCGTACTGCCAGATCTCGGTGTTAAGTGAAGGTTCTTCCTTTCCCTGGAGTTCAGGCTGGTTCTGTTTCAGATGTCAGTACAGTTGATGTTTTTTTTGCAGTGTATCTAAGAGTGAACTCTGGATGATATTCATCCTTATTTCATTCCTGCTCAGCCTCTTTTATGTCTCTCTGCACTTTTTTAGTTTATCAGACTCCAGGGTCTTGCTTATGGGCGAGTAGAACAAGGTTCTGTCTTTGATCACTGAACTTCAGTGAAGCTTCGACCTCTTTCTAACTTTATCCTGAGGTGTACCTTCACTGCAGTTGAGGCACACCTATATCCCATCTATCACACATAACATCTATCACATCCATATCCCATCTATATCCCATCTATATCCCATCTATATCCCATCCATATCCCATCTATATCCCATCTATATCCCATCCATATCACACCTATATCCCATCCATATCCCATCCATATCCCATCCATATCACATCCATATCCCATCTATATCCCATCCATATCCCATCCATATCCCATCCATATCCCATCTATATCCCATCTATATCCCATCTATATCCCATCCATATCCCATCTATATCCCATCTATATCCNATTCATATAAAATTCTTATATTATTCCTATAAAACTCAGTCTAAAATTCCCGAACTGTAGGCTGAAACTACAGAAAATAATTATTTTGTCTGTTACAAATCAATTCAGCAGTTAACATTCCCAGAAGGCAGTAAACTTTCAAACATCACAGGTGGAAGAAATTCAGCCATCTATAACAACAAATCTGAAACATCTGGATCCATCTGGGTCCAGGATCGCTCGCACTCAGCTTTTTAACGTTAAAGGAAAAGCCAGTGAATTCGATTAAAACCACTGAAAGGTACTGAGCGAGCCAGCAGAGTCGTACTGCTTTATTTTATACAACTGATTCATTGCCACATGTTGGTCTTTACTTCACACTTGTGGCTCTGAGACTTTCCATCTGGCGTCTGTCATCTCCTTCAGCGCCGCTCTGCTTTCCTTCTTAGTAAAAATGGGCTGGATGTGAGAGACGTGACGTTCTTGTGTTCTTGTGTTCTTGTGTCTTTTCTGTCCCCGAACAGATTGTGTCCCAGAGAAAGCTGTCCAAAGCTCTGCTGAAACACAGCAACACCGTGGGCAAGTCCACCATCATGGTACGCTTCCCTCCTCCCTCTTCACTTTATGATTACATTCGGTACACCTGGCCATGGTTTCGCACGTCTTTCTTTTACTGACTGCCAGGGGACGCTGGGTCGACAGGGGGCGGAGCCTGAATTAAACTTGACCACTGACTATTTTCTGTTCACATCTTCAGCTTGATGTTGCACTTAGCATAATAACTAAATGTAGCACTGGGCTAATGTTAACCAACTAACTTGTTAGCTTATCTTAGCTAATGTTACCTCACCCCATTAGCAGGAGCTAGCCATGTTTACCTAACGTTATGGAAACTGTTGTAATTACTGATCCTGATCTCATGGTCATGACTTTGAACGCCTGAAGGAGATGTAGTTTGAGCTTATGCAGTTTACGTTATAAGGAAATGTACAAGCGCTAGCCCCACCCCTGATCCTAATCTTAAACTTGAGTTATGAGTTTGCAGACTATGATAGCTAGCATGAGGCAAGCTGTTACAGTGTCAGATTTAAGCTAGGATTTTTTGCTAAGCCCTGCACCGAGGGACGTGATGTCACATGACCAAGTTTATGGACAGCTAGAATGTCACCTAAGCTCCTCCTCTTTTGACCCAGCAGCACCTGTCACGTTATAATATTTTTAGGACAACTTAAAATCAAAGCTGACTCTTTTATGTCATGTCCCTGGATGGATGATGCATTAAATAATCAATATTATCATTAAGCAGAAATATAATTACCCATAATGCCGTGGGTATGTTCACTTATCATGGTTCCAGGTCACAGCGGAGGAACTGACGGGGAATGACGACTACGTAGAGCTGTCATTCAGTGCTAGGAAACTGGATGATAAGGTAAATGTATACACACACACACACACACACACACACACACACACCCCTTCAGATCTTTATTGAGCAGTGCCTGTGGAGAGGTTATTTTAGTCATCTGAGTGGCAGCATTGTTACGCTATGAAGCTAACATGAGGACGTGCTGTATACAGGAAGTAAGAGACAGACAGACAGGAAATGAGGTCAAATTTAACCCTCAGAAGTCTGTGTCTATTTTTGTCTGCTTTAACAGTCGATATAAACGTTTCATATATATGACAGCCCTTTTTCACTGAGCCACGCCCACTGCTCATTAATATTCATATTCAATATTGCTTGCAAAATTTTACATTCCTGCTAAAGCTACTGAAGTGAACTGAGTCTGAGAGAGAGAGAGAGAGAGAGACAAAGAGAGAGAGAGAGAGAGAGAGAGACAAAGAGAGAGAGAGAGAGAGAGAAAGAGAGAGAGAGAGAGAGCTGTGAAATAAAGAACAAGAAAGAAAGCTAAACTTTAAGCACTAATTGAAAGAAAGCGATAAAGAGGGAATGACACTGACGGATAAACGAGGTAGAGAGAGATAAAGAGAGAGAGACAGAGCAAACGAGACGGGTTGAAGGATGAGAGAGAAGTGCGACAGAGGGCAGGAGAGAAATGAAGATTGATGGAGAGAACTGAGACATAGAGAAGGAGAAAGAAAGTTAAACTTTAAACCCTCACTGAAAGATAAAGAAAGACAGAATGATAAAAAGAGATAGAGTGATAGAGAGAGAGAGAGAGAGAGAGAGAGAGTGAGAGAATGATGCATACACACAAGAGAGACAGACAAGAAAACTCATTCTTGTGTTCCAGAAGTTCTCTCATTCTAAGATGTCATGCCTCTCTCATCCCTCTCTCTCATTCTTTTCTCATTTTTTCTCATCTTTGTCTCATTCTTCTCTCTCATTCTTTTCTCATCTCTTTCTCATCCCTCTCTCATTCCTCTCTGTTATTCTTTTCTCATCTCTCTCTCATCCTTCTCCCATCTCTGTCTCATCTCTCTCTCTCTCTCTCTCTCTCTCTCATTGCTCTTTCATTTCTCTCTCATTCTTTACTCATCTCTCTCTCTCTCATTCCTCTCTCATCCCTCTCTCATCCTTCTCTCATCCCTAAAATTCATTTCAGAGCTGCTTTACTGGCATCAATGTAACAAATCACATTAAGTCTAATTTAAGAACAGATTCAAAATCTCTCTCTCTCTCTCTCTCTCTCTCTCTCTCTCTCTCTCTCTCTCTCCCCATCTCACATTGTCCTTCATCACTCCTCTAGTCTTTCTCTTTGCTCTCTGGCAGACGATGTGATTGGCTGATAATAAAATTCAATATGTGCAGCAGGGAAACAGAAAGCTTCATCTCTGAAAACTGTGAGAAAAAAAAAAACAACACAGTTTCTAAAGTTGGGATTCTCTCTGATCGCTCATTCAGAGGCGAATCGTTCTATTCAAACGACTCTTTCGAATGAATCGAGTGAATTGATTCGCAAGCACAACGACTGATTCACCTTACACATGGTGTGACTTCTACAGTGAATCAATCCATCTTATTTATTTATTTATTTATTTATTAATGCATCAGTCTGTGTAATTTATGATATTTGCGGTAGACATGCTGTTCTGGGATTTACAGTAGCTTGCTGACAATTCATAATTTTAAATCATGCTCTTCAATATTTACCACACAGTTGTTGTGACAAGGAGAGGTGTGAAGAGAAGTGGAGAAAAAAGTATGAAAAGTGTGAAAAAACACACAGCAGGAATTCCTTCTGAAAACGTCACTTTTGATAAAACAAGCTCAGAGGAGATGTCTGTAACCACGCGTAACCAGTATGAGATGAATCAGTGATGAGTCATAAATGACTCATTCATTTAAGTGAATCAGGTGAATCAACTGATTCACAAGCACAAACTGATCAGAAAGTTTTCAGCACCGCTTTCTGCCTTCCACGTACTGTATATAAAACACGATTTGATATTTAGACACATCATTAACCACTTAGGCATGTTGAGAACAAAAAAGTCTCGAGACATGACTCGTGAACAGGGAATCGAATGAATCGAATCTTCATTAAGTAAAGCGAGTACACGTGCTTGTGTAGATTTCCCCCAGCACTGCGTTACAGACTGCTTACAGAGGATTATTGCTGGGGTTCACAACTAAAATGATGAAAAGGCAATTTTGAGAGTTGGGAAAATTACGTTTCTTTTTTTCTGCTGTGTTTATTATGAAAGGAATTGGAAATCTGGGAGAAATAATGATGTGGGGTTTAATCTCGCTGAAAGGCTTCCTCTAAAAAATGCAATATTGCAAAAATAGGGTTTTGAAAAGAACATGAAATAGACTGTTTTATATGATTGATCCTGTTGTTGTTGTTGTTGTTGTTGTTGTTGTTGTTGTTGTTGTTGTTGAGTAGTGCACTATTCTGGAAGCTAATTTGAACTCATATCTGAACCTCTGAGGAAGTCATATAGTACATTAACATGTGAACAGTACAGTATGTTTTTAGCTGGTGAAATTGTTATATATATAATGTCATGTTTTATGGGAAAAATGTCGTTTTGCGTGTAAACGTTATTTGTTATTGTTAGTTTGCTGCTGATATGCACAACCAACGCTATGTAGTTTGATAATGAATCATTTAGAAGTAAAATATCCCATAAACCTGATGTGATTCACCCGTCTGAGTGAGTGAACACCACTGGCTGGAGGAGAAGAGAAGAGGCCTTTGAGCTGTAATGAGATTGAATGATTTAATAATGTAATGACGGGTTAGGGTTAGGGTTAGGGTTAGTCCTAAATAAAGGAGTAAAGGAGTGTGAGGAGTAAAATGGAGTAAAAGGAGTGTGAGGAGTGTAATGGAGTAAAAGGAGTGTGAGGAGTGTAATGGAGTAAAAGGAGTGTGAGGAGTGTAATGGAGTAAAAGGAGTGTGAGGAGTGAAATGGAGTAAAAGGAGTGTGAGGAGTGTAATGGAGTAAAAGGAGTGTGAGGAGTGAAATGGAGTAAAAGGAGTGTAATGGAGTAAAAGGAGTGTGAGGAGTAAAATGTCATTTCTTTTCTTGGAAATGTAAATAAGTGCAAGAATTCAGTTCAAACACTCAAGTAAAACACAGACTAAATACACCAAAATAATGCTTCAGTAGAGTGCAGAAGTATGTTTAACTCAGCAGTAACGCTCGTCACTCGAGCTGCTGTTGTTTATTATTAACATCTGGGAAGAATTTCAGCAGAAGGTCACAAAGTTCTGTTTAAAGATGTTTCTTTCAATGCCTCGTCCTCGTGCTGTAGCCTTGATTTTATTCAGGACGACTGAAGCAGTACCAGTGTAGTGTAAAGGACTCGAGATTGTTTTATGGGTTTTTTTGTAATTATCATGTGTCATGATGGAGGAGAGTTTGTTGTTGTGGTGGTGTTTCCCTGCAGGACTTTTTCAGCAAATCAGATCCGTTTCTGGAGATTTACAGAGTGAACGATGATGGAACGCAGCAGCTGGTGTACAGGACAGAGGTGTGAGACACACACACACACACACACACACACACACACACACACACACACACACACACACAGGCTGCATTAAAGAACATATGTACTGAAAATGTGCTAATTACAGCCAGTTTAGTCCATTTATTCCAGGTGGGCGTGGCCAATTTCCAAGTACCACCTAGCAGCCTCTCAGTAATGAACAGGTAGCTGATGCAGTATGAAGCCCTGTTCTTCTCGGACCTGTCAGGATCCTGAACGTTTGATTAATTGTGTGTGTGCTTTCTGTTCACCTCATGGTATTCACCAAAATATGATTTTATTTTCATCAGCGAGTTCATCTGAAAACAACTGGAAAGAAATCCATGTTTAATTTTAGCGTGATCGCGGCGGTCGTTTGGGAGCTGTGTGAGGTCGCGTCTGAGAGACGCCGTTTAGTTTCTTCCATTAAATTCACAATAATGGAGCTCAGCAGGTGAAATGTTCACAAAATGCCTTCATCGATCTTTGAAGATAAATTACGTGTTTGAAAACTTGCTGGAAAACATGTTCTGAAGTTGTCCCTGTTTTAGCCAGCCACACACACACACACACACACACACACACACACACACACACACACACACACACACACACACACATTTTAAAGAACAACTCCAGTAAGTTTTAATCACAGCTGAGGAGGAGGGGGCGGAGTCATCTCCAGGAACATGATCTTTAATTCCTGGGGTTTAATCATGAAGCCTGTTGTCTTCGTTCACTCAACAAAACTTAACGTCAGAAAGTCTTTGGCTGTTCTGTACATCCCTTCACTCTCACTCTTTATATTTAAACTGTACGCTTTACACACTGAACACATTTACCGTCTTGTGCGTACCTGAGCTCACAGACATCGCGACTGGTTACTGTCGCTGTGATTGACGAGGGAGGTCGAGGAAGAGGTGTCTGATGTGCTTAAACAACGTGGGAATGAACTAAGCCCCGCCCCTAGTGCAAGCAGACATCACAGTGCACCAACTTTATTATAACATACGCTTGTAATGTCATTTTGCTTTTGTGTAAAAGTCATAAATGACCAAAATAAGATCTAATGAATTTTATTATCATGTTTTTGTAAGATCTTTCATTATATTTTGCTGGACACACTCTCCAGTTACACATTCTCTCCACATACATGCAGTAAATAGCGTCACAGCGTCGATTTCATTCATCTCATTTTATTAAACTGTGAATCCAAAAATATCTCGTGTGCCTCTGTGTCACAGACGGTAATGAACAACCTGAACCCGGTGTGGAAGACTTTCAAAACCTCCCTGAACTGTCTGTGCAGCGGAGACCATGACAGGATACTGAAGGTGATCCACACACACACACACACACACACACACACACACATGTGCGATCACCCTGGCTAAACATCAAACTTTATTATTTGATAAAGTCTGTCAGGCAGCAGAGAGATTAAAGGAGGGAGATATGACAGTGAGACTGAGAGAGAGAGATAAAGAGATTACGTGAGAGAGAGAGAGAGAGAGAGAGAGAGAGAGAGAGAGAGAGACAGCGAGAGAGAGAGAGAGAGAGAGAGAGAGAGACAGAGTGGCACTGGGGGGCAGAAGGTGCTCTCTGATTGGTCACAGTAGCACTGGGAGCGGGTACTGCTCTCTGATTGGTCACAGTAGCACTGGGAGCGGGTACTGCTCTCTGATTGGTCACAGTGGCATTGGAATTGATTTTTGATAGTTTGCAGTGGCATTAGAGGGGGGTGGACTGCTCTCTGATTGGAGGCACTGGTGGCAGAAACCGCTCTCTGATTGGCTACAGAGGGATTTGTGCTGTATAATTTGTTACAGTGGCATTTGGGGTGGAAACTGATCTCTGTTTGGCCACAGTGACACTGGGGGTGGGAACCTTCAGTCCACAGAGACTGTAGAGTGACAGGCAGTTGATTCTCTTTTAACAGTGCCGTAAAGACACACAGTGTTCAAGAAAAACTGACAAAACCGAGCAAAACACAGTCCAGCCCAGTGTAAAGCTCATCCAATTCTTCTAGAACAACACACTGTCACCTCACATTTATACACAACACATTGCTCAGAAACAATAAACGCCATCACTGCAAGACTCTTACACAGTGAAGCGAGGCGGTCCTCAATCAAACTGTAGAGGAACAATAATCAGGTTCACGCAGTGAGGTTGATGTCATGGGAGAAATTGTGGTCCATATTTCCAGCAGAACTGCTTTTAGAAACACAATTGTCCTCTCAGTGGAGGCTCACTCTGGCTGTGCAGGACAGAATCAGCGCCAGTGACGCACCACTGAGTGTGCCGAGGAGGAAAACAGTGTTTATAAAGCGCCGAGGGGAACGCTTTTCCATTTAATAATTATCATTTAGTACCGCTTAATTTCCCCCTGGGTAAATGTGACATGGATGCAACGTCTAGAGCAGGATGTGTTTCAGTCTGGTTACTTTTCATCTCGGCCTACTTCAGAGTGGATAATAAGAGAGATAAAGCAGCAGGTCCAGTATTTTTCTCACATCTGTTCCTTAAACTGACATGTCGCTAACAGTTCAGTTGACCCACCACGCACCTTACTTCAGATACTGACTCAGCTGCAGTAAACCTGACTGCAAGAATTACTGAAGATACTGAAGATCTCTAGTTGACTCAACTAATATCCATAGCTCACTTAAGTGAATCTGAGTTCACCAATTCATCCTGGATCCCTAGCTGACTCAGACTGACTAGAGTGTGAAAATGGCATAAATTGTTAAATTGACTCACTCTAGACCCATAACTGACTCCTACATCCCCAAATGACTCAAGCTGCGCTCAGTACAAGAATTAAATGTAGTTGTAGTTATCTCAAGCTATAGATCCCTAGTTTATTTACACTAGATTCCTTGTCAGCAGTTCTAAATTCACCCTAGAGCTATTAATTAATTCACTCTAGATCCCTTGTTGACTCACCCGAGACCCCAAGTTAATGCACATAGTTAATGCAGTGAGTGCAAGAACTTTATTCAGACCTTGAGTTAAGGACACACACACACACACACACACACACACACATGTGATGGAGGAAGAATGTGCCTCAGCGGGAGGAAAAGGTCACACTGTCCAAACACACTCTTTTCTTTAACACCACTGTCCAGAGCACTAACTGGAGAGGACGGGTCTGTGACTCGAGCAGCAATAAAGAAAGAAACTCTCTGTGCATGGGTGTGTGTGTGTGTGTGTGTGTGTGTGTGTGGGAAATGAAACAAGTGTTAGTATCATCAGATTCATTGGGGGATCTAGTGTCAGTCAGTTTGTAATCTAAGGCGAATCAACTAGGGATCTAGTGTCTTAAACGATTGGTCTTCCTCTCCGCAGTGCTCTGTGTGGGACTGGGACTCGAACGGCAAACACGACTTCATCGGCGAGTTTGAAGCCACTTTTAAAGAGATGCGTGGAGCCATCGACGGCAAGCAGGTAACACACTCACCTGCGCACGGATAACACACTCACCCGCGTACGGATAACACACTCACCTGAGTACTGATAACACACTCACCCGCGTACGGATAACGCGCTCACCCGCGTACTGATAACGCGCTCACCCGCGTACGGATAACGCGCTCACCCGCGTACTGATAACGCGCTC
>JAKKZN010000022.1:773741-788858 GCA_033441825.1 Pangasius elongatus
GTGTGTGTGTGTGTGTGTGTGTGTGTGTGTGTGTGTGTGTGTGTGTGTGTGAGTGTGTGTGTGAGAGTGTGTGTGTGAGAGTGTGAGTGTGTGTGTGTGTGTGTGTGTGTGTGTGTGTGTCTCCACTCTGTAATTAGTGTCAGCTCTTACACACACTCTCAGGCACCGCTGCCAGTTACAGCTGCTGCGTAAAACGCAGCCAATTAACAACTCCTCCATCTGCTACCTCTCACTCCTTCTCTCAGCACTCCATCCATCTCTCTCAATCCATCACTCCATCAGTCTATTCAACCATCACTACATCACTCTCCATCCGTTTCTCCATCCGTCTCCCCTTCATCAATCCATCCATCACTCTATCATCACCCCATCCACCACTACATCCATCTCACCATCTGACTCTCCATCCATCTCGCTACCCACCTCTCCATCATCTGCCCATCCATCACTCTATCATCACCCCCTTCACCACTACATCCATCTCCCCATCTGACTCTCCATCCATCTCACTACCCACCTCTCCATCATCTGCCCATCCATCACTCTATCATCACTCCATTCACTACTACATCCATCTCTCTGTTTAACTTTCCAACCATCTCTCCATCACTCCATCCATCCTCTCCATCTATCTTTTCCATCTATCTTTCCATTAATTTCTCCACCCAAATCCTCCTCTCCATCCATTTGCATATGCATGTTTTCTTTATTTTTCTTTCTCTCCTGCCATGTTTTTTTGTTCTGTTTTTCTTTCTTGTATTTTCTTTTGCTTCCCTGTTGTACCTTTATTTGTTCCTTTCATTCTTTTGCATTCTTTTAGGAATTTCCTTTTTTTTCTTTTTTCATCCTTTCTTTTTTCTTTTTTCTTGCCCAGTCCGTCTTCTCTTCTCTGTTTGTTTGTCTCTGTGTGCAGTGACCTACGCTACCATGTTCTGTCAGCTGGATGAGCTCCTGATGTAATTCGTCTCACAGTGTCTGTGCAGCCTACATATACAGCGTTTCATTCATTATAACACACACACACACACACACACACACACACACACAGTGGAATCTCACACTACTACACAATCAGCTACGAGTGACCAGCTCCAGGGAATTGAGGGGGCGGGGCCAAATCACACATAATTCATATTACAGATTCACAAAATCAAATTTATTTAGAATTAATATAATTGTGTGTGTGTGTGTGTGTGTGTGTGTGTGTGTGTGTGTGTGTGTGTGTAGGTATACAGGGTGTAGTAGAAGCCTATCAGAACTGCCTCCCTAAGATCCAGCTGTACGGCCCGACCAACATCGCCCCCATCATCCAGAAAGTGGCTCAATCCGCCTCCGAGGAACTGCACGTCCGCCAGGCCATGGTAACACACACACACACACACACACACACACACACACACACACACACACTCGCACACACTATTCTTTCTATTTCTCTAACTTACACATTCACCCTCTCTCACTCTATCTGTCTCTCTCTCACACACTGATGCATGCATTCACACTTCTCTCTCTACCTTACACACTCACCATCTCTCTCTCTCTCTCTCTCTCTCTCTGCAGCAGTACTTTATCCTCCTGATCCTGACGGATGGTGTGATCACAGACATGGCGGACACGCGGGAAGCCATCGTTCATGCGTCTCACCTGCCCATGTCCATCATCATCGTGGGCGTGGGGAACGCGGACTTCACCGACATGCAGATTCTGGACGGAGACGACGGGATCCTTCGCTCGCCCAAAGGAGAGCCGGTGCTGAGGGACATCGTCCAGTTCGTCCCCTTCCGCAACTTCAAACACGTCAGTCACCTTTCCCTAAAACTTTAGAATAATAAAGAAGGAAGGAACGAAAGAAGCAAACAAATGAAACACACGAGTTTTGGGGCGGGGCGAATGTGCTTATCAGGTTATCGGTTATCAGCAGGTTAGCAGGTTATCAGCAGGTTATCAGGTTAGCAGCAGGTTATCAGGTTAGCAGCAGGTTAGCAGCAGGTTAGCAGCAGGTTATCAGTTAGCAGCAGGTTAGCAGTTATCAGCAGGTTAGCAGTTAGCAGCAGGTTATCAGTTAGCAGCAGGTTAGCAGCAGGTTATCAGTTAGCAGCAGGTTAGCAGCAGGTTATCAGTTAGCAGCAGGTTATCAGTTAGCAGCAGGTTAGCAGCAGGTTATCAGTTAGCAGCAGGTTATCAGTTAGCAGCAGGTTATCAGGCTATCAGCAGGTTAGCAGTTAGCAGCAGGTTATCAAGTTAGCAGCAGGTTATCAGGCTATCAGCAGGTTATCAATTAGCAGCTATCAGCAGGTTAGCAGTTGGAGGAGCTGCAGCTCTGTTTGAGAAGCTGTGATTATTCGCCCTCATGTGCTAACGCTCTCTGCTTTAATCATTGTGTTGCTGATGAAGTGTGTGTGTGTGTGTGTGTGTGTGTGTGTGTGTGTGTGTGTGAAGTGTGTGTGGTTAATTACAGCCTCCTCAGCGCTTTCTTAGCTAATCACCTTTCACTGTTCCGCTGCTTTAATCACCACACACACCCGAGAGCCAGATGCACTTTAAAAAATTGATTTATTTAATTAATTCTGAAAAAAGAAAGTAAGAGTCGTGATGTAAAGCTGACGCTGGGACTGAGGATGTAAACACGCAGAAAGCAGCAGGACGCTAATGAGACGCCCATGTGGACTTCACCCAGGCATCTGAAAGCTCTAATCCGCTCGGTTTTAATGATGGCGCTTCTTTGCAGAAAACAGTTCCTGTGTTACGAAATGGAGAGGAAACAAAACCGCCTGCAAACTGCGCTCTTCGGTTCCAGGATGTTTACGGAGAGGAACTAGAGAATTAAACTTAGAACTAATTAAAGAGACGCCAAAAAAGGTCCACGGAGCTGAAGAGACGACTGAGCCGAGTCCACATCTCCTCCAGAAGTGCCAGTGAAGAGAGAATTAAGAAAGAAAGAAAGAAAGACAGGATGGAAAAGAAAGAAAGAAAGAAAGAAAAAGGAAGGATGGAGAAGGACAGAAATGAAAAGGCTATTAAAAACTAGTGATGTGAATTCTGGATCTTTTCAGTGAATCAGATCATTTGACTCATTTGACTCAGGAGTCAACATCTTTAAGCTCACAGATGACTCCGTGCCTTTTTTCCCCCAAACGCAGACAAAGTTTGTGATGTTTTGAGCCGTGATCGTTCTTATCGTTCCTCTTTGGCTGAAATTTCTGAATGAAGGTCCATGTGAGTCAGCTCCCCGTGTCTCAGCGCTCACCTACAAGAGCCGAGTCGTTTGAGAATGACACAGAATCAAAGACACTGAAATGATTCAATCCCAGGACTCCCGGTCGTTAAATTAAGACGCACTTTTCCCGCTCATGCTGATGGGTTCACACGCTTTCACACTTCAGTGTGTTTATACTCTGAATCCTGCCAAGAGTTTTGTTTACTTCTCCACGTTTTCGCAGCTTCACGCAGACCGCCGCTGATTTCAGTGGACACAGGCTGATTAGCTGATGGCGCTTCTGGAGGAGATGTGGACTCGGCTCCATCGTCTCCTCGGCGTGCGTGGATCTTTTCTGGCGTCTCTTTAATTCCCTCCTGGATTCACAGTTTCTCTCCGTAAACATTCTCGACTCGGCTGAACTCCTGAACCGAAGAGCGCAGTTGTGCAGTTTCCTCTGTTTCATAACCCAGGAAGTGTTTACTGCAGAGAAGCATCATTAAAACCGAGCGGATCTGAGCTTTCGGATGAGGGGGTGTTTTGTTGGGTGACAAAATATCAGCGAGTAATGATGTCTGAGAGAGACGCTCAACACTCTCACATTTACATTTAAGACATTTGGCAGACACCTTCATCCAAGATCTCTATCCATAAACACGTCCTCGTACGCTTCACAAGATCTCTATCCATAAACACGTCCTCGTACGCTTCACAAGATCTCTGTCCATAAACACGTCCTCGTACGCTTCACTAGATCTCTGTCCATAAACACGTCCTCGTACGCTTCACTAGATCTCCGTCCATAAACACGTCCTCATACTCTTCACTAGATCTCTAGAAAAAACAAAAACACACAAAATCATAGTTCACTTCTGATTTATAAACTGATTTAAACAGCAATAATCGATAAAAATAAACAGTAAAATATGATATATATATATATATATATATGTGATGCATCTCTCTGATGTTGAACATGTGACCGTGTTAATGCATCCTATAACACCATGTAACACCAGTTTACTAGAGAAACAGATCTATTTCTTTTTGCCCAATAGCGTACTGAAACATCAACAGGTTCCCAGGGAAAGGGGCGGGGCATACAGAGTTGATGAGTTTCCTAATTTGCATATTCATTGCACAAAATGCCTTTTTTAATTGTGGAAATTCTTCAAAGGCTTTTGGTGCCTTTAATTATAATGTACTGGTCTTTTGAACAATAACCTACTTAAATTTATTTATTTATTTTTTCATTTAATTTATTAATTTGATTGTGTGTTTTTTTTTTAATTGCGGAACTTCTAAAGGTTTTGGTGACTTTAATCTTTATGTTCTCTTTTGTTGAACACAAGTCCAATAATAGTTGTTTATTTATTTACTCCCTCCCTCCCTCACTCCCTCCCTCCCTCCCTCCCTCACTCACTCACTCACTCACTCACTCACTCACTCACTCACTCCCTCCCTCACTCCCTCACTCTCTCACTCTCTCACTCACTCCCTCACTCTCTCACTCTCTCACTCACTCCCTCCCTCACTCCCTCACTCTCTCTCTCACTCTCTCACTCTCTCACTCTCTCACTCCCTCACTCCCTCACTCTCTCACTCCCTCACTCACTCACTCACTCCCTCCCTCCCTCACTCCCTCCCTCCCTCACTCCCTCCCTCACTCCCTCACTCACTCACTCACTCACTCACTCCCTCACTCCCTCACTCTCTCACTCTCTCACTCACTCACTCTCTCACTCACTCTCTCACTCTCTCACTCTCTCACTCTCTCACTCTCTCACTCCCTCACTCACTCACTCCCTCCCTCCCTCACTCCCTCACTCCCTCACTCAGATATACAGACAGTAGCAGGGTTGTGGCATGTAGCCCATCCTGAGCAATCTTTGAAAATGTGCAGTTTTATTTTTACATGAGGCTTAAACCCGTTAAACCCTGAACATGAATAATCGTTTCTGACGTTAGTTCTGCTCTTCTCCTCCTCAGGCGTCTCCTGCAGCGCTGGCCAAAAGCGTTTTAGCCGAAGTGCCCAACCAGGTGGTGGATTATTACAACAGCAAGGGCATCAAACCCAAATGCCCCAGCGAGTTCGAGTCTTCCAGGACGTTTAGCCGCTGAACTCTGATTAGGATCTGATTAGGATCTGATTAGGATCTGATTAGGATCTGATTAGGATCTGATTAGGATCAGCACGTCTCTGTCAGTCTGTCGCTCGTTCTTTTGCATGCGTGGATGTGTAGGCTAAAGCGAAAGTGCCAACACACGCGTCCGGCGTGGACACACGGAGACTCTGCATGTTTCTCAGAGTTGTAACTGATCTGTTTCTTTTTTATGTCTATATTTAAACTGAGATTTTGCTAAATTTCGTAAAATTCTTACATTGTAAAGCATTTTGGATGGAGATCATTGAGAATGTTTAGCTCTCTGTATTAGATACCGAACATCTGCACCTTGAGATAAAATGTGTTTTGTTTTTTGTTTTTTTTGCACATGAGGAAATGCATGACTGTATTTTGCATGATAATATAAATGAATAAAGCTACATTTCTCCATGTTTTGGTCTGGGGATTGTGAGTGAAGTAGGTGTGGGTGTGTCCCAAACGCTAGTGCTGGAGAGAAACGATCGCACTGGAATTCATTCTAACCATTGTTGAGAAACCTGAAGACGAGACGCCGTAACTTTAATAAGTTAAAACACTAATAACGTAATAGCAAAGCGATTTTAGAGCACAACACATTGCTGTTATCAGAAACGAATCAACGGCAGTGTGGTGTGACGTGGCCTGAAGCGAAGTGGCGTTACTGTTCCCACCCTCAAGTTGATTATTTTTCTGTAACAGCTGGTGTTTTATTCCTCTTATACCACAGCAATTAGCAAACAATGACACTGGAGACTCATTCCATGAATGTTCAATTACAGAAAACCATGTCAAGTTTATGTGAAGCTGTACAGCTGTTGCTATAGAAACGCTGACGTATTATTTTAACGTGCGCTTTAATATAAACCTGCGATTTGCAGCTGCACTACTGTCAGAGCTGCTGTTCTAGAAAACTAATCAACACCTTCTGACCAATCAGAATCCAGAATTCAGTAGCGCTGTGGTATACATGCGCTCTATAAAGCTTTGAATCTAAAGAAGAAAACAGATATCTAACATTAGCTACTTTGCTAATAAAATCTTTATCTTACTTTTATAGTGGCTAGTGTGCGTCACAGAGACCCCGCCCACCAAACGAATTTTAATAATAACCAATGAATTAGTAATTAATAATCATGATGAACTCATTCATATAGCATATTCAGTATGTAGCTAATTGACTAATTCTTGCCTAGGGTATGAGATTAGCCTGAAATTATGCTAAACACACGTGACGTCCAGCTCTGATTTACTGCAGCTTTACACTTTATTTCATAATCTGAACGCTCGGCTTGTAAACCGACTTTTGGCCATTTCACGGCATTAAAACGGACAGAAAACCGAAAGTAACCTTGTACATACGTGCAAAGAGATATCCTGAGGTCAGTTTTCGAGAAGGTTCTGTGAGTGTTAGCTTTAAGAGCGCGGACTAGCGTCTGGGACGAGGCCTGCGGTTACGCTCCTGTATCCTCCGATCTGTGAAAGCACAAGAGTAACACTTTAGAATATCTGATTCAGGTAGTTTATTAGAGTTTGATAATAAAGTGCTATAAACGGTGTGTGTGTGTGTGTGTGTGTGTGTGTGTGTGATGAGTGTTTTCTGAGAGTTTGGATAAAACTGCATGCCTGTGGTTTAATGTAACGGACGTCAGTGTGGCGTTTGTATTCTAAAGTGTTACCTATATGAACTGATTATTAAATCTTACTCTGGCACGTTGTAAAGTTGTTTTGTTTTCATTTGGATTCATGGATTCTTTTATAAGTCTTGAGATGATGCAGATATTTAATTTACACAGTAAGTACATATTTCATGCTATTGTGTTTAAAAATAAAGAACAAGGCCATCATTTGAACTGAAATGAAGATGCTCAGCTGGTGAAATATGATTTAAATGAACAGACTTATGGGACTGGCATCTTAAAGAAGGACACATGCCATGCGTTTACTCTAACATAAAGAACCTTAGCAAGACTGATTGATCTATGGAGGGTAAATGATGCCTGAGAATGGAGCTTACTCAGTAAAATCTAAACACAACACACACACACACACACACACACACACACACACACACACACACACACACTTTACATTACGGTTATGCAAAGGTTTAAATATAATTTAGTTGCAGAATAAAATTACATATAAATACTTGTAAAAGATACAAACTACGAGTGCCAGCGATACACACCTGAGGGCCACAAAGACGAGTGTTTGGATCCTGAAACACTTTAGTCCCTGTTTCTGAGCTTCTGTTGCTTAGAAATGTGTGAAAGCTCCAGAGGGTGAAATTCAGACCACCAACTGTGACAAGAGAAAAGGGTTTTAGTTCTTCTCTTTTCACCTCTGAGGTACATCATCTCCTGCTTTTCTGTAATTCCTTACAAGCCCTTTATTTTCCCCTCACCCTTTCTCTCTCTCTCTCTCTCTCTCTCTCTGTGGTTCTCCTCCCGCTTTCTCTTCTCTCCTCTCCTCTCATCTTTATTTCTTCTCTCCTCCTCTGTTAATGATGCCTGGCTCGTCTCTGCCCTATAGTTCATGACTCAGCTGGCCAAATAACACAGAAAATAATGTTAACGTTTAAAACGTTCTTCTGGTTAAGCAATTAGACGTTCTTTTCATCCTCATGGCCTCTTCATCACTGAGACGAGCAGGACAAGTAAATCAGCTGTGTGTCTATTAACCTGTAAAATTATAATCGTATTCAGAGTTTAGTACAGGATACTAAATAGTGAGGATTTAAATACTGAAAGGACGCACATCAGTATTCAGTCCTCGGGTCTAACTGCGGACTTTACGTGAGCGTTACGCAGGTGTGGGCAGAGAAAAGGCAGCAGTGGTCTACAGATCTTGTCTCAGCTGCTTAAGATCAAGAAAATCTGGCGACCTTGGAGCTACACACAGGTGATTTTAATAATCTGAATGGAGAGCACAAGCAATCAGCTAAAGCACGTGCATAACCCGACTCTGAATACTAGGAACTTTCCCTGCATAAATATGAACAAAAGCACTTTATTTATTTAAGTACCTTTCTCTGCAGTGAGGTGATTTGAGGATAAATGTGTTGAGACCCCACTGGGAGCTGAGCTACTATTTTTCCCCTGTTTGAATTGTTATATACAATAAACCAAGCTGAGAGAACGGCGCCAGAGCTGGAGTGTTTGATCTTCCTCAATGTCATCCTCGGCCTCTGTTTCCGTTTGATTTTCTTCTGTTCAGCTTGACATTTCTGCTTGATCAGTTTGATCAAAGTCGCAATAATGATGAGCACAACAGTTTTACTACTCATCACTTTTAATGTGGCTGAAAATCAAACAAAATATATATTTTTTTTACTATACTCATCACATCACATCGCTGTGTGAAGGGGAAGGAGAGCTCTGACCTTCTAGCGCCAAGAATCAACTTCAATCACAGGAATTATTCCTGTGAGTGGAACATTTTAAATATATCAGCCTGTCATTATATTATTTCTGTTAGAATATATACAACAAATAGTTTATTAATTACACTGGCTAAAGTGGCTACCAGTTGAAGCTATTTACTCATCATATTTTTATCTTTTTATATTTATGTTGAAAGTTCTGTGAAACAAGTTAGTTCCTGTTCTCACTTACGTTGTAGCAGCTATAAACAGTCATTCTCTTCTTTTCTCCCTCTTGAATTTAGTAAAACAACAACAAATCTTATCAAATGAGTGTATCCAAAACTTGTGTATTATATTGACTGGTCTAGTGGACATGGTCCGATCTCAGCTTTGGAGTGAGATTGGATGAAATGAAGTGCACTCCTGTGTTGGTCTTGATCTCAGTGACGTACAGTGTGAATTTGGGGGAAATTGGAGAAGGTCGAATTTTTCANTTTTGGGCAAAAAATGTGATGTTCTCCAATTCTCCTTAAATTCACACCGTGTGTTAGGGAGGTGAAGACAAAACCAGTGGTGTGAGTTTGACGTTCCTATCACGCTCCAAAGCTGAGATCCGAGGCTCTAATATATTCAGTAGGTTTCCACGTGTTGGACATGGGAGCTCTCAGTTCAAGTAGGACCGATCGCTAAATCTCACTCTTCCTAGACGTCTACATACAAAAGTAGGATTTGTCTCGATAAGCAGATGCTGTTTGATACGTAACATGTCAGAGAATTCCACCAGAACTAGTGTAAAATCTTGATTCTTTTAAAATCAGGGCCATAAATTAACTGAAACAATGTACTGATGATCTAATTCTTCATGAGAAAGATAAAAATTTGATGCTACAACTATTTTCTCTTTCCTAAAGAACTAATTTATTGATTTCATACCAACATGAATATTTTTTATTTGTAAATAATTTTGAAAAACTGTATGTGCTATATATCTAAACTACAGTTTTGGGGGGAAAATTGTAATGAATTGCTGTTTTCATGTGTTCTGTAGGTGATAAGTTCAGTCATTGTGCATTCAGAATGTAACTATCAGACGAATAAAATTATTGGACACAAAATAATTAACTACTATTTTATTTCTAAAATATGCAAAAATTATCATGTTTCAGGTAAAAAAAAAAAGAAGAAACGTGTGTGTGTTTCTTTGTTACATTTTTAATTCAGTGACAGAAAGTGGGTTCTGTGTTTCCTCTCTTTTTCTGTGTGTGTGTGTGTGTTTCTGGTACAGCACCTGTTCCTTAAATATAGGTTCTGGCAAAGGTGGAGTGCTTGGACCCCGATGATTGCTATTTGCACATAACCACATGGTGGCGACATTTACCTACAAAATAAACCAGTTAACTCTGCGTGTGTGTGTGTGTGTGTGTGTGTGTGTGTGTGTGTGTGTGTGTGTGTGTGTGTGAGAGAGAGAGAATATTAAATACACTTATAGGTGTGAATTTATTTTTGATTACCTCAGTAGTGTTTAACTCTTAAATCAGTAATGTGCGTAAATCACAGTATAATTCAGGACACAACATTTAAAAGAATCCTGCAGAAATGGAACACATGCTGAAGGAACTTTATTTATTTCATATCTTTCATATAATATTCTATAATAATGAATCAGACAGTGTGTGATTCTACAGTCGCTCTGTGGATTGTGTTGAAAAGTGTAACACACTCCTAATTTTGATGACACAGCGTTTGTGTAAATAGTTGAATAAGCATAAAATCCGCATCGGCACATTTTAACTCTTCTGTTCAGTTCAGGAGAAATGAGCCGCTAAAATGTTTCTCAAAAGTGAAACGATGCTTACAAATGATTTCCAGCATTATGGGCTTGCTAAGGAAAATTTCATTCATGGTGATTAAAATCATATTCATGTTACAGATATAGGATATGATATTCAGTGGCTTAGTTTGCTAGGCTGTGTTCCTAATATGATCTTTTTTTATTATTAGGCTACATAAAGTCATTCTATAAAGTAGTAACATTTCTATGTGTTTATTTCTATTAAACACCAGCATTTGGGACGCAGCCGTGATCATCACTGAGATGAGGAGGAGATAAACCGGATGATTTTAAAGTAAATGTTACCGTATTGCTAGAAAATCTAAACAGATGTCGTGGTGTAATGGCACAGAACGTCCCTAAGTAGTGCGCGCTACAGGAAGGGTTCGTGTTCGTCTTTCTCCTTTTTTAATGTTCAGCATCCATTTTTTTCACATCGCCGTTGCTGACGCTCTCCACTTCTCCTTCTTCATCCCACTCTCCTTCTTCTCTTTCTGCGGGTTCCGGGTTCTGGTCCTGGTCCTGGTCCTGGTCCTGGTTCAGGATTGGAGGGGTGAGCGGTGGGAGAGGGATGTCTTCTCCTTTTTTGGCGAGTTCGGCGAGTTCGCGTGCCGAACACGTGGGAGTGGGAGTAGGGTACGTCTGGTGGAAGGTGTCGTAGTCCACTTCGTAGAATCCCTCCTCCAGAGAGAGCACAGGGGTGAAGCGTTCTCCCCAAAGTACCTCAGAGTCCAGGTACGAGCTGCGTGCCTGACACGTCATCCCTAAACACACACACACACACACATACACACACACACATCATCATCATCATCATCATCATCATCATGAGTGAAATGAAGCATTGTGATCATAACGGCATTCTGTTTCGAAAGTGTAATGGAGTTACTGTTCCTCTAACGGCACGTCCCCAAGTGTTTTATTCCTCTTATACCACAGCAATTACCAACAATTACACTTTTCTATTTATTCAAGAACCACACGTCATATTTTTTCACCTATTTTATTAATGTTACATTTAATGTTATGGACAGGTTAGTTCCTGTTCTCACTTACGTTACAGCAGCTATAAAGTCATTCTCTTATTTCTCTCTCTTGAAGTTAATAAGACAAAAAAAAAACGCAGCTTGTCAAATTTGTGTATTCAAACCCTTATCTGTATCTTATTGACTGGTCTTCAGGTGAAAGGTCCGATCTCAGCTTTGGAGTGAGATTGGATGAAATGAAGTGCACTCCTGTGTTGGTCTTGATCTCAGTAACGTACAGTGTNCCAATTCTCCTTAAATTCACACCGTGTGTTAGGGAGGTGAAGACAAAACCAGCGGTGTGAGTTTGACGTTCCTATCACGCTCCAAAGCTGAGATCCGAGGCTCTAATATATTCAGTAGGTTTCCATATGTTGTACATGGGAGCTCTCAGTTCAAGTAGGACCGATCGCTAAATTTCACTCTTCCTGGACGTCTACATTCAGCAGTAGGATTTGTCTCGATGAGTAGATGCTGTTTGATACCTAACATGTCAGAGAATTCCACCAGAGCTAGTGCAAAATTGTGAATGTTTTGTTTGTTTAAATCTAGAATTTGTATTACGTTCAGTTTAAATTTTCTACAATGGAAAAAAATCCCACCTCTTACCATCATAGATCTCATTGGTTCTCACCTTTGGACTGTGATAGGAACTCGAAGCATGTGCTGTTGTGTTCATCTTGATCTTCTACATGATTGATATTGGACTCACTGTAATGTGGACCGTTTAGCAGACTGGAGACTCCTGTAACACAGAATCCACAGTCTTTTTGTATTCACCCTCCAAAAATCTATACGTCATCTAGTCAACAAGTGCGGATCCTACGTCGTATTACGTCAGCCGATCACAGAATGACACCATGAGACACCACCAGCAGTCCTTCTCTTCACTTCTTCTTCTCAAGTGGACTGACTAGCATGGAATAACCACACTATTAAAAATCTTTCAGTGACACAATATAATAGTTTCTTATTTGGCGTTAGCTAGCTTGTCAGCAAACTTTTCTAGCCGTGAGAGTTAGTGCTACAGAGGTAATGCTAATCTTAGCTAATCTAAGCTAACTACAATGCTGTATATAATAGCAGTGTAGCTAGCTAATGCTACAAACAGGCAGTATTTAAGCTACACTACAGAGGCAAGCAGAAAACCTAGTGCTGATATCACATGATTAATTCTGCATTCGATCGATCATATTTAACTTAATCTCCACATTTTTTCAGCCACAAATATCATTCTGTAAAAATATTTTTTGGCTTTTTTCTTTTTTGTGTAATTTTTATTTTTATTTTTTATTAATGTAATTTTATTGTATATTTGTTATTATTTATATTGGGATGTGTGACAAGTGAAAACTATTATTATTATTATTATTAGTAGTAGTAGTATTAGTAGTAGTAGTAGTATAATACACTTTTGAGTGGTAGTCACCTGATGTCTTAGTCGCCATGACAACAGCATCAGCAGAGATACCTGAGAGATTAAAGGTCTTATAGGTCCTGATTGAGAAACCGATCCTGAATAAGAGAGAATAATATAAACGAGTGCTCATGTCCTCTCACGACACACTCACACCCGTTACTCAAGGCCTTAAATCCACACTGTCATGGAGATGGAGATAAAGAATGGTGGAGGAATTACTTTCCAAGATCCAGAAATTGACTGGGAAACCCTGAGGGTTCTACACGGACCCTTTAAGGGTTTCTACAAACGTACAGCTGATGAACCTTTAGGCAGAACTGTTCATGTCTCCAGGCCTGGACAGAGGATGCAAATTACAGAAAGTAAAAATATATAAATGTTCTGTTTAGTAAAGTAAAAACCACAACACTGAAGTTCTACATCTGCTGTTTTTTTTAGCACTAATGCATACACTCTTTGTGGAACAAAGTTCTATTAAGGACCTTAAAGTGTTCTTAGGGTCATAAATATTTTTTTCTAAGAGGGACAAACAGAATATTTATCCTTTGTCCAGTCCTGACTGCACTGTAGCTGTAGTCCACGTCACAGCACAGAGGAAAGTGCAGATACTGAGCCACACTGGGCTCCTGAGAATTCAGTCTGATAGTTTGGGGTAAATGTTAGAGTGGACAGTGCGGACAGAACAAAAAGATCAGACAGAGCGTGGACAGATTGGACAGAGCGTGGGCAGATCGGACAGAGCGTGGACAGAGCGTGGACAGAGTGGGTAGATCAGACAGAGCGTGGACAGAGCGTGGACAGAGCGTGGACAGAGAGTGGGCAGATCGGACAGAGCGTGGACAGAGCGTGGACAGAGAGTGGGCAGATCAGACAGAGCGTGGACAGAGTGTGGACAGAGTGGGTAGATCAGACAGAGCGTGGACAGAGTGTGGGCAGATCAGACAGAGCGTGGACAGAGAGTGGGCAGATCGGACAGAGTGTGGACAGAGTGGGTAGATCGGATAAAGTGACAGATTGGACAGATCGGGACAGACTGTGTGGTGAGAGAAATCTCAGAACAGCTGACTGAAAAAGTCTCAGACAGTTCCCATAGCAACACGGTCATGTCTCGCGGTCCTCAGGTTAGCCATGCTCTAGTTTTTATATGAACTGAAACAACATCAGAGAGAGAGAGAGAGAGAGAGAGAGAGAGAGAGAGAGAGAGAGAGAGAGAGTGCTGAGGTGTTGTAATATAAAAATTAAAAACAAAACCCAGTGTTCAGCAGCAGGAGCTTCATTTCTGATCTTGTGTTACTGTGTTAGTGTGTGATTGTGTTAGTGTGTTACTGTGTTAACTCAGTAATATAAATATTAGGCAGGAAAATGGTTCATTTCTTAAAATCACACTGGAACGCTATTAAAAATAACCAGTTAAGCACTTTTTATAATCATGTTTTCACTCTGGAACAAATTAGAATGAGTTTGATTGTGTGTTTGATTACATTCAGTGAAAAATTTCATTCATTTTCAGTTTTCCTGTCTGTGTCCTGTGATGTTTCTAATCCCAGTCTAAACGCTCCTCTAATACGGCACTCGTCGCACGTCATGCGATATAAAAGTAAGCGATAGCAGGGACTTGTTTCACAGACGTTTCACAACATTAAATGTAACTGTAGTACAAACGTACAACACGCTGTACTTTAATAAACTACAGATTCTAACTGTTGCCAGTTCTCTGTGGAATAAGAGGAATAAAACGCTCTGGCCACGCTGCTGAAATGTTAAACCGACTCCTCGGCAGATGTGTGCTGAACGTAGGCTTCAGAAACACGTGGAAATGAAATGAAATGATAGAGTGTGTGTATTTAGGCTTCAGAAACACGTGGAAATGAAATGAAATGATAGAGTGTGTGTATTTGTTAACGCGCGGCTGGCGATCAGTCGCTCCCCCATATGGTAAAAACACAGAAGACGTGTTTCAGACTCTTCAGCTCATATTTACATAATGCGCTAAAATTAACATCCTGATGAATAATGCATGACATCCAGTAAAGGAATGTGTGTGTGTGTGCGCATGCGTGTGTGTGTGTGTGTGTGTGTGTGTGTGTGTGTGTGCACTTAGCCTTGCTTAACTGAGAAACCACTGCTAATGAAG
>JAKKZN010000022.1:891171-913671 GCA_033441825.1 Pangasius elongatus
TCCATTTATATAAAATGTACAAAATCTGATTTGTAGATCTGTAAAAGCAAAGTGAAGAGCAGTTTATTAGTTTGGATAGTCTTTTTGAAAAAAAAAAAAAAAGAAAGTAAATTATGTATAAAGCTCTTGCCAAAGTCACGGCCCTGTAGCTAACCTTGCTAAATAATCCTGAATGCTGCGTATGACGACACTGTACAGCTGTTTAAAAGGAGCTAATTTATTCATATTTATCATAATTATTCATATTAATACTTTTTTAATTAGAGGATTGCACACCTGCAAAATAAGCATGTAAAGAAATCAGATTAAAAATGAAAAAAAAAAAAGTAAGGTTGAAAAAAATCAGTCTTTTAAGAACAAAGACTGTGAGGAAGCATTAGACATTAGACAGTTCTTCAAACGTTCCAACACACACACACACACACACACACACACACACACACCTGTAATACATGCCATATTTTAATTAGTGCACGATTTAGATCGCCTAAAAAGGGAATGTGGTCTTCCAAACCATGGGGGGGAAAACAGCACAACAAATACAAAATATAGCGCAAACCTCCTCGTAAAAAGACAGGTGTAAGATGACAACAGATCACTAATTACATTTCTTATTCATCAGCGTGTCTTTGACTTGCAAGTCAAAGCATTTTAGCAATTTAAAAATGTATTAGTAATATGCTTAAATTGCAAAGGATAAAATAACATCTTTATGTAAATTTAAACCTTCATTAGGAGTCTTTGATCAGACATAAATTAATATGTAACTATGTTTGTGTATGCAGTAATTATGTATAAGAAGCTAAGTGTGAGATGAGGTTTCATACCAGACAGCGTGAGTAGAATCAAAACCAGGTGAAGCATCTTCATCCCTGCGATCAGCTTTGTGTCTACGTGTACGCTTAGCTCACTGAAGTGGAAATAATAAGTGAGAAGTAAAATGTGTTCCTGGGAAAATACGCAAAAAGAAGAAGTTTATGAAAGTGTACCAACATGTTAATAAACTGTGAAGGGGGAGGGTGTATATTAGTGTAAAGCACAGTGATGCTGAGCACAGAAGCACAGCTCTGACAGTAGTGCAGCTGCAAATCACAGGTTTATATTAATGTGCTTGGTCTAATACACTATCATTTCTATACTAACACCTCGTTCACAGGCAGT
Source organism: Pangasius elongatus (assembly GCA_033441825.1). Classification (NCBI taxonomy): domain Eukaryota; kingdom Metazoa; phylum Chordata; class Actinopteri; order Siluriformes; family Pangasiidae; genus Pangasius; species Pangasius elongatus. The sequence goes on from JAKKZN010000022.1 coordinate 892,333, forward strand.
TTTATGACGGACGCTCCATATAAACTTTTTTTTATGTACTTTTCGTGCTGTTATAGGAAAATAATCAGCTTCAGGGTGATAACAATAACTCTGATTCATCACACCACCCTGCCATTCAGTATTTTACTGTAACAGGACAACACACACACACACACACACACACACAGTGTTTTATTACTTATCTATAAACCAAAAAGGGGATATAGTAAAAATTAAGGTATTTTTTAAAACATTTTAGCTTTCTGAATGATTATTAACCAGGTCAGTACTCTGAAATGAAACGTTAATTCCTTTCTTCACTGTAACTGGACACATTCATTGTTTAATTTTTTGAAAAGCTAGCAGAAAGGGAAGCGATTGTCTAAGGCATATTATATCATGATGAACATTAGGTTTGTCAAACATTCTTTTTTCTCTTTGTTAAACATTACACCTACAGACAAATCAACAATTTCTACAGTATGTTACCTGTCAAAAAATATATTAAAGTTAAATTTCAGCCAATGACAGTATCTTAGCAAGCTAACAAACATCAGCTAACAATGTTAATTAAAGTACCTCAGAACTAAAAAAAAAAATGTTTAAATGGTTAACTCATATTGGCTAGATAATTATATAGTTCATTGATTGAGTTTAATTTGTTATGATGCAATTTTTCAAATATAAATTAGAGATATTCTCAGTACTTTTACACAGACACATAGCTCTAGAAACAGGGTTATAAGCTAACTAGCAAACTAATGTAAGTGATTAAACAAAATCACTTAAACAAAATAGTTTGACTGTTTTGGTAATTTTATATTTGACAGAGTAAACCTGTGACTAATATGAGCTAGTTAAATATCAGGTAGCTAGGCGGCTAACTACGTTTTAAATTAGCATAGCCATGTACATATTCATCAATCCTGGATTTTTTTTATTCATTGTAATAGTGTAGAGATGTTATTATGCACTTTTTACTTTCTTGAACACTTTATTATTTGAAAAATATTATTTTTGATGGTTTAAAAATACATTAATTACAGCATCTGTCCATATCCATGAACAGGCTTATAACCGGAATCGGGTTTATCCCATTCCAATATGGTGGGCACTCCTGTAGTACTGTTTCCATGGTAACTACAACTACATTACCCATAAGTCCAAACAGCCTACACCTTGACGTCATGTCCGAAACATCAGCAGTTTCCTGGGATATGACACAGTCGTTTAGCTTAGAAAACACAGATTAATACAAGCAGATTACGCGTTATAGTAGAGCCAGACTGCGTTTAAATAGTTTTTTGCACTTCAGGTTCGCCGGCTGAGTGAATTTAGCTGGCTGAGAATGGAGGCGGTGCCGCGAATGCCGATGATTTGGCTGGATTTGAAGGAGGCTGGAGAGTTTCAGTTTAGTTCGACTGTTAAACAGGTGAGGATGACTCAAACATCATGATACAGCCGGAATAATACCTTAAAGTGTCTCTTTAATTGATATCATTCGCGTAAAATTGGGCGGATACGCTAATAAGTGGTTTAACCATAGCCAAACATATTACGCTACCCAACTAGCTTGCTTGCTAACCATAATTGTGTTGTGGTTTTTCCCCCACCCGTTTTCCGCCTCCTGCGTTGTGATTGGCTAATGTCAGCGGGTGACTGTTAAACTGCGCGTGAGCCAGTGGGGCTGAAGTAGTAGCCAATCAGATTGCGCATGAGCTGGATACTCTGAGCCAATCACAGTGCAGTAGGCGGGATTTGACGTAATACGGCCAGGGAAAATAGTGCGTGTGTGTGTATGTGCATGGCTAATGCTGTAACATGGGCGTAACCGACATGTTTTTATTCTAAATAACTAAAAATGAGAAAGGACAGCTGATTACAATTTTATCAACAACATATCTAGCTAATTTTCAACTGAAGACGTGTTTTTACATAAGCTATAAAGCAAAACCATTGTGTCACTAATGTAATAATACATAATCAGCATTTTCCATATATATATATATATATATATATATATATATATATATATATATATATATATATATATATATATAATGTCGAAGTTAGACTTGTCTTTTTTTATAATCACCTTTCATATTAACTTTAGGAATCTGATCAAAATTTGATCTAACTATGTTAATCAACAGTGTAGGTTTTGTCTCAGGTCACAGGCGATATGGGTAAAATAGAGATCACGATATTTTAAGACATTTTCCAGATATCACGATATCTGTATTGTGGTCAGTGTGACTTCATCACACCACGTGACCACACGCATGGTTTTATTCTTTACACAGCAAATCTCTCTCACCTGTAAACTACCCCAGTGTCATATCCGGCGTGACGTCTGTTTTGTTCCTTTTGCCTTGTTAGTTCATACTGAAGAATTACGGCGAGGATCCAGACAACTACAACGAGCCGCTGAAGAAGCTGGAACAGTTACGACAGGTGAGCGAGTGAGCGANGAGCGATGTAAAATGATTTTACCGGACAGGTTCCAGGACTTCTCATCTAATCCCTGATGTTCTTCCTCAGAGTGCGGTGAACGTGACGCGGGACTTTGAGGGCTGCAGTACACTACGCAAATACTTCGGGCAGCTGCACTACCTGCAGAGCCGCGTGCCGCTGGGTCCCGGGCAGGAAGCCGCCGTCCCGGTGTCCTGGTCAGATTTCCTAACATGTGACTTCCATCGAATTTATTCACGTCACGCATAGTGATTTGTGACGAAAATGCCGTTTTGCTTTATCATCAATTACCTAAAGGATTTCATTTTGATTACAAATGAAGTTCATTAAGTTTTCCTAATTTTCTATTCAGTACAGACGTCTACAAACTAGGGCTGGGCGATACGATGTATGTATAATATCGATACTGTGATAAATCGCGGTATATCACAGTACGCTTTCCTGCAATATCACATTCGGCTATCGTACTATCTTTTCCTTTTGTTCTGAATCGTTAAAAAATATATTTGTTGTTGATTTCTTTTTTATGAAATCATTTGTGCTGAATCTTTAAAACTGTAAATAAAACTTTTTTCTTCCAGTTTTAGTAAATCAAATTAAGTTTTTCATATGTGTAAAATGCAACACTACTATTACATGTTTTATCGTGTATCGTAGAAATGGCTTGATATTTCGTTTTTCTCGCATCACCCTGCCCTACTGCAAACCACTGATTTATAGCTCAAAACGACGGAAAATTTAAAGTTACAGCTTTAACCCTGACGATTACAAAGCTGAAAGCTGCACTACAATTAATCAACACCTTCTGACCAATCAGAGTCCAGGATTCAGCATCACTGTGGTGTAAAGATGATTGCCGTGCTCACTGAACACATCAGATGTCTCGAATTGAAACTGGCATTCGGTGTCATTTCTCTGCACCTTTTTTTTATTTTTTAGTTTTTTATTCTTCTTCTTCGCTAGGACGGAGATCTTCTCGGGGAAGACGGTCACGCACGACGACATTAGCTACGAGCAAGCGTGCATCTTGTATAATTTGGGTGAGCGTCTGCACTGTTACTGAGTCACACAGACTCCATCGTGTGCTGTTTTAAGAGCTCGTGCTTCCTGACTCCAGACATACTGTTGTTTCTGCCTGTGCAGGAGCGCTGCATTCGATGCTGGGAGCGATGGACAACCGAGTCTCAGAGGAGGCAAGTGTGTGCTGTTGTTCTGGCAGGTGACCGATCGCTCAGGTCGACCCTCGGCTTTTCACGTCACTCTGTATTTTCCTATTTCTATTAAATTCTTCAACATGTAGTATTACTAATATCACAATCTGACTGCCTATTCACATGCATTCACCTTCAGCATATTCTACATTGTAAATGAGAACTGGTTCTCAATTGACTCACCTGGTTAAATAAAGGTTATTAAAGGGAAAACTTCCCCTTTTTTGTTTTTTTTTTTTCAGCAACAATGATAATTTCCTGATTGTAATTTTGCCAAAACAGAAGAGGAAAACGAATCTCTTTGTTTTTCTGTAATCTTAGCCTATTGACGCTTTGTTGAAGTGACACAGGTAGGAACTAATAGTAATAATAGACACACGAGTGGACCAGATCTGAACTTTGGATCTGCGCCACTTTCTTTAATATCAACCCAGCAGGAGTCTGGTGGAAAGCTTCTGACCGAGATTAAACACTGCCCTTGACTAAAGTCCTAGTTCTTTTTGTTTTGTTTTTTTTTTCTTGTGGGACTATTTATCAATAATGGGGTTGTGCAATCAGCACAGGGCTAAGCATTAGCGTGGCTTTGTTTAACCTCGGAGGATGTCAGGGATAGATGTGATGGATGTGTGATCGTGTGATTGCATAAGCTGTGTGTATAATTGTGTATGTCGATGCTCAAAGAAACATTTCCTTGAAGCGACAGTAAAGTTTATCTTATCTAATCTTAGTACAGCCTGTGCGCTTGGCGGCCATTTTGGCAACATTCCTGGGCGGTTATTTTGAGTCCTGTAAGACCTACTTGGATGACCCAGAAAAAAAAAAACAGTCTAATGGATCAGATTATTTTGGATAAGTCATTACAGCGCAGTGTGACTAATTAGCATAAAGAATTTCTCGATTTGATTTATCGCTCACCGCCGCTGTTGGAAATGAAATTGCTGCTTGCCGCTAGAGCTGAGTGAAATGGCGATATAATATCGATATACAAAAAAAATTAAAATTGTTTGGAGCCAGTACTGAATCTTTCAGATTGTAAAATGTAAATTTTTGAAACGATGTTTAACTAGAAATAATTTTTACTACTTTTCGTAGACAAAATAAATGCAGTTGTTCATAATTTTTTTTTTTAAAGGCAACACCGCTGTGTTGACGGTTTGTTAGCAAACCTTTATCTCGTAATCTATGCCGAGGTGGCACACACCGCTGCTTGTTGTTTGAGGGAAGCTCGTTTCTCACGTCTCTTGCCTCACGTTTCTAATCGCAGCTTATTTTAATCTTCCTCTCGGCAGGGGATGAAGGTCTCGTGCACACATTTCCAGTGCTCAGCTGGAGCCTTCACCTACCTGCGAGATCACTTCAGCCATAACTACAGCGTGGACATGAGTCACCAGATCCTTAATCTCAACATCAATCTCATGCTGGTACACACACACACACACACACACACACACACACACAGCTCACACACACTGCTCACCTTCTAACGTTTTGCAGTGTATTAATTCACATTATTGTGAGTTTTCAGGGTCAGGCGCAGGAGTGTTTGCTGGAGAAGTCCATGCTGGACAACAGAAAGAGTTTCCTTGTTGCACGGATAAGTGCTCAGGTATTTCCCAGACTGTAAAAAGCTAAAAAGAAAATTTTATACATCTATTGGGTCATAATTTTTTTCATTACACTAAATGTAATAAACCCATTTGTAGCAGCAGTCCTGCAACACCACGTACTGAAGTGTTTTATTCATCTTCATTTTTATTTTTGTTCGTTTACAGTCAGATTTAATGGTTTGAAATATTTCTTTCTCTTGATGTCAGAAAACTTAAAGTTACAGCTTCACTCCTGACTGTTACAAAACACTGACACTGGAGGCTCCTTCCATAGGTGTTTATAAAAGTCCATACGAGTCCCTGTGAACGTGCTGCTGTTACAGAACCAATAACGCATCAGAACGAGCGCATTAATATAAACCTGCACTACTGTCAGAGCTGCTGCTGTAGAAAACTAATCAACACCTTCTGACCAATCAGAATCCAGAATTAAACAGCGCTGTGGTGTAAGGCAACGTAAAGCGCAACCAAAATGCCATGTCTTAGCAGCTTTCTTGCTTTCTTTTCTTTTTTTTACAATTTTACAACATTAGCTATTTTTACATTGTTTTCAACCATCCAGATTAGTCCTGGAATATTTAAAAAAATATTTTTTGGCCAATTTAGCAAACAGTCACAGTGTCCCATTTTGAATGATTTAATTTAATTTGACTTCAGTGTTTTTGTCGTCTCCTGAAATCTTCGCCAGGCCACAATGGACCCTGTCACAGCCTGTCTGTGTTTATGTCGCTGCCTCTGTGATGGAGCACTGTCATTTTCTTATGTGTTTCCTCACTGTTGCCTTCAGGTAGTGGACTATTATAAAGAGGCTTGCCGTGCCCTGGAGAACTCCGACACGGCCTCAATGCTCGGGAAAATTCAGAAAGACTGGAAGAAACTCGTGCAGATGAAGATTTACTATTTCGCTGCTATTGCTCATGTAGGTGTCTCTGGAAAATTATGACTGTGTGTATAATGTGCCAAAAAAAATAGAGAAAAGTCTTCAGAATTGTACTGAACACGGTGAATACTGTTTCTGTTCATAAATTCTCCACAACAGAGAATGATGAGAGATGTAGGAGAGAGAGAGACTCAGAGGGAGGGAGGGGGAGAGAGAGAGAGAGACTCAGAGGGAGAGAGAGAGAGAGAGACTCAGAGAGAGAGAGAGACGGAGAGGGAGAGAGAGAGAGACTCAGGGGGAGAGAGAGACTCAGAGAGAGAGAGACTCAGAGGGAGAGAGAGACTCAGAGAGAGAGGGAGAGAGAGAGAGACTCAGAGGGAGAGACAGAGATGAGAGAGACTCAGAGGGAGAGACAGAGATGAGAGAGACTCAGAGGGAGAGACAGAGATGAGTATATACATGAGAAGAATTTTAGACGTGTCTCATTGGCCTTTTCTGTCTCTCCACAGCTGCATATGGGAAAGCAGGCTGAGGAGCAGCAGAAATATGGTGAAAGGGTAAACATCCCACCTTCATCACACCTCTTTACCTCAACAGACATCTTTTTTTTTGTCCCCTAATTCATGCGAATCCTCTTTCAAATCTTAATACGTGCAGCTAATATCAGTGGGTCTCAGTGGGTCTTAGCTATTGTGAAAGTTTTTTTTTATTATTATTTTAACATCCTTTTTTTTTTTATGTATGGGGGTTTTTTTTTTTTTTGTTCCTCCACAGCTTGCTTATCTTCAGAGTTCACTAGACAAACTGAACGAAGCGATAAAGTTGGCTAAAGGCCAGCCAGACAGTGTTCAAGAAGCCTTGCGCTTCACCATGGACGTCATCGGGGGGAAGTGAGTAACCACATAAGGATGTAGTCTTTAATTACCACTCTGCCTACGCTTTAAAACAATTTATGCTTTTATTATTATTATTATTATTATTATTATTATTATTATTATTATTATTTTTAGATTCAACTCTGCAAAGAAAGACAATGACTTCATTTACCACGAAGCCGTGCCATCTCTGGAGACGCTGCCTTCAGTTAAAGGTAATTTGGGTTACAGTGACGCAGCTGTTTCAGTCTGTGTGATCATAATCAGAGCTGCGTGTAATTCTTAATGTCTTTCTTACGATGTATGAGAGTGAATATTATAAAAATATTATATCACGCACTTGAAGACATTTCTACTATACATGATGCATCACCATATTTAGGTTTGAATTAAAAATAAAACATCAATTATACTTTAAAAAAAAAAATACTTAAAACATATTCATATTTTCTCCAGGTGCGCCGCTAGTCAAAGCCTTACCTGTGAATCCAACAGACCCCAGTGTGACAGGACCAGACATTTTCTCCAAGCTGGTGCCTATGGCTGCTCACGAGGCATCCTCTCTCTACAGGTTGTGTTTTCTAAACATGAAAATATAACTTATAATGAAACATGACTAATTCTCTAACACTCAGAAACTTGTATTTGACATTGTTCCTATAATAACTTCTTGTATTTTGTTGAGCAAACTTGCTTTATTGAGTAATAACTTCACTAATAATAGAATTGTCATCCACAGTGAAGAAAAGGCCAAGCTGCTACGAGACATCATGGCAAAAATAGAGAGCAAGAACGAGACTTTAGAGTGAGTAACAAACATCTGAGTGCAAGGGCTCCGTGCGTGTTTTTTTTTTTTTTTTTTTTTTTTAACGTGTTTGCGTAACTAGTCTTGTTTCTTCAGACAATTCATGGACTCTCTGAATCTGGACCCAGACTCTGTGGACAACATGGACATGTACAACAGCATTCCCTCTGTACTCATGGAGAAGTGTGCGGCTCTGAGCGTGAGACCGGACACAGTAAAGAGTCTCATACAGTCCATGCAAGGTTGGTGTGTTTCTCATGGTTTATGAGTCATCTTGGGCCTGGAATAAATCCATAAAAGTAGACACTGCATGTTTCATTTAAACAAACAAAAAAAAAAAAGTGTCCTCCAAAGACATCATGCTCATTTGCGTGTCTCTTTTATCTCAGTACTGTCGGGCGTGTTCACGGATGTGGAGGCCTCCCTGAGGGAGATTCGGTCAGTCTTAGATGACGATGAAGCAGGTGACCGGAAGCTTGAGGAGGTAGCAGGGAAGCAGAGCATCCCAGTACAACCTGCCGCCATAGCTGAGCTCCGTAGGGACCTCGAGAAATACATGGAGGCCCACGAGAAAGCAAGCTTCACCAACACTGAGCTTCACCGGGCCATGAATCTGCACATTAGCAACCTGCGACTGCTGGGTGGACCATTGGACACTCTGAGAGAGGCCCTGCCCAGACCACAGCTTTCTGAAGGTACATGCTTAAAGAAATATCTCCCCACTGTGGAAGGGTGGCCTGTAAATAAACTTGTAATCCAAACAAGATGTTACCAAGTGAAAAACATTCATTTTTTGGCATTTTTCCAGATGAAGTAGCAGGTCTCCAGTGCATGAAAAGAATTCTGGGTAAAGTACAGGAGATGAAAGACCAACGCAGTTCTCTTGAGAAGCAGCTGAGGGAACTGATCCAGCAGGATGACATCACTGCTTCTTTAGTTACCACTGAGAGGGCTGATATGAAGGTACCAGATTAGAATTTGGCTTACTTACCAGGTGACATTGCTGTTGATGTGATTTCTCAGTGATTTAAAGACTAGTATACCAGATATATCTTGTGGGTTATTCTAATTTGTCTTTATGCCTTCTCAGAGGTTATTTGAGGAGCAGCTGAAGAAGTACGAACAGGTAAAGGTGTATATCGATCAAAATCTAGCTGCTCAGGAGAACATCCTGAAGGCACTGACAGATGCAAATGTCCAGTATGCAACAGTGCGCAAGAGCCTGGCCGAGACGGAACATAAGTAAGAGTCAAGAGGAACAGGTTTTTGCGCTAAATGAACTTCTGTAGAAATTCTTGCATTAGATCCGTGTTTCCTGTTTACTCTGCAGATGGAACAGTACAGTGCAGATGCTTGTTGCTTCCTATGAAGCCTATGAAGACCTGATGAAGAAATCTCAGGAGGGAAAAGAGTTTTATGAAGACTTGGACGCTAAGGCTTCTCGCCTCTTAGAAAGGGCTAAGACCATCTGCAAGACCAGGGATGAAGAGAGACAAGCCATTTTGGAAAAGTAAGAGGCAGTGTAGCATGTGTAAATGTAAATGGTCTCTTCACATTAACTCCTTTTTTCATTCACTGTCATCCATCTCCCTGCCCCAGACCTATTTACAAAGGGCCAGCCTTGATGTAATCTTTTGTTCCTATTAGTTGGTGATAAGTTTAAATAACCTTACGTGCTCAGTAACCCTCATTGTTTTCCAACATCTTGCAACAGAGAGCTCCAAAAGAAGGTTCCTCAAAGACCCACAGCCCCAAAGCCAGCCCAAAAGAAAGCCCCAGATATGGATTCCTCTGGCATAGAGGACCCTGAAATAGCCAAGTTGAATGCTGCCATTTTAGCCTTAGGTGGAGACTTACCAGAAGATCTTCGTAGTTTGCCTCCTGAGCTTGGCCGTCCCATGATACCAGAGGCTTTTCATCCAGGGGCAGCTGCTCTATATTTACAACCCCGATTTCCTCTGAACCTACCACCTCCTGAACTTCTTGCCCAAATCTCCCGTTTTACAACACTTCCCCCCACCCAGGGCTTCAACCACAGTCTGCCACCAGGCCCCCTGCCCCAGCAACATCAGGTTCCTCAGATGCCCAACCCTCAAGTTGCTCGGCTTCCTTCGGTGCCTGGGTATCGTCCTCCATCTTTACAAACCCAGCCAGCTGTATCGGGCCCACCAGCTCCCATTCGCACATCCACCACCACTGTGGACAGTGTGCAAACGCCTATTCCTAGCTACACACCAGCACCAGGACAGCCAGCTATGCCTGCACCAACCCCTGGACACCCTATGCCCACTCCTGCTGTATATAATCCTCCCCCTCCAGTTGCTTCTCAGCCTCAGTATTTGCAGCAGCCTGGTGTTCCTGTTAACCAGCCACCTCAGGGACTACAAGCTTCTCAGCCACAGTCACAGCCCCGTCAACCATTTCCCCAAGTTCACGGTCAGGGCCAACCACAGCCAAGCCCAACACAGCCATTTTTCCAGCAGATGCCAACTCAGCAGCAGATACCTGCACCTGTAACTGGGCCTCAGCTCCCACAACAAACTCAGCCCCACTACCTACACCACATGGCGCAACAGAGACCACATGGACCACCCAATCTTCAGCACCGACCATTTAATATTCACACTACACCATCTGCACTGCCCCAGCCCCAGCCGGTGTACCCTCCTGTTTCATATGTTCCTGGTTGCCAACCTGTGAATGCCATTGCTCCAACTCAGCTTCCCCATCATTCAATGCCACCACAGATGCCCCCATCCTCCCAGCCAGTGCCTCAAGTTTCTATGCCACATTTACCAAATGTAAAACAACAAATGCCCCCTTGTTCCCAGCCCTATATGCCCCCAGTCAATCAGCAAGTACATCCTATTCCCCCTCCACAAACGCCCCTTTCCTCACAGCAGGTACCACCCGCAAGCCGTGGGCAAATGCCTACCACTGTACAACAAATACCTCCAATTTCTCAGCCACAAATGCTACCATCTTCCTCTCAAATGTCTCCGCCCACTCACATGCAAATGCCTGCAGCTTCCCAACCAGTCTTGCATCCCTCTTGTCCACCAGTATCCGCTGTCTCCCAGTCGTTACCTCACCCATCTCGTCCACCAGTGCCCAGTGTTTCACAGCCATTACCACACCCCTCCCATCAACAAATTCATCCTCCCTACCAGCCAGCATTTCCAGCAACCACACCAAGGGTTCCAGTCCCTGTCCAGCCTCAGTTACCTCCAGCCTCTCTGTCAGCACAGTTCCCGGTGCACACCAATGCTCTCCCTTCACAGCCCCATGGCAGTCTTCCCTCACAACTCCCTCCTGGACCTCGTCCTTCAGTGCCCCCACAGATGACCCAGCAACCTATTACCTTGCCTCAGCACCATCTCCCTCCTCATTCTACATCTGTGGGTTATCCTGGTGGTATGCCTATAGTTCCCCACCAGTCCACAGTTCCTCAGCAGCCCCAGGTTCTGCCTCAACAGGTACCATCAGGGGTGCCAGCATCTTACCCTGGGCCACATGCTGGGATCATTCCTCCTGGACCAATCCAGCATTCCGGACCAGTCATTACACCTGGACTCCAGTCACTCCCTCAGGGTATGATCCCACCATCTTCAGCTGCACCAGGTGCTACACCAAGTAGTGTCCTGCCTGCACCGTCTCCTTCTCCATCACCAGGACCTTCCTCACTAGGTATTGTGCCTCAGAGGCCCTCTCCTGCTCTCACACCAGTTGCAGTTGCAGGTGCAGCGATACCACAGACTGCAACAACACCCCTGCCCTCATCTGGCCCCTTGCCATCGTCCAACTCGCTGTTTCAGCACCAGAATTCCAGTACAGATGATCTTCTCTCTTCAAGCCCTGAGAGCCAACATGGTGGTAGCAAAGACACTGCCAATGTCTTATTACCCACCAAGGCTGATCCTCAAGATGAACAGCTTCGCAAGAAATCAGAGGGAGTGAAGATTATTCAAGGTGATCCATACCAGGCTCCAGAGAGGGTCTCACAGCTTTGTACAGAGCTCGAAAGGTTTCGTTCAACTGTCCAGTCTTTGGAGCGTCCATCAGGAGAGGGAGGTTTATCAGAACTTGACGCTCGATGGAAGGAGCTGCAAGATCAGCAAGAGAAGGATTCTCGTCAGCTCTCTATCGCCATAGCCCGATGCTACACCATGAAAAACCGCCACCAGGATGTCATGCCTTATGACTGTAATCGAGTTGTTCTGCACTCTGGCAAAGATGACTATATCAATGCCAGCTTTATAGAGGAGCTTTCACCATATTGTCCCCGTCTTATTGCAACACAGGCTCCCCTGACTGGAACTGCTGCTGATTTCTGGCTCATGGTCTACGAGCAGAAAGTGTCTCTAATTGTAATGCTGGTGTCTGAGCAAGAACTTGAAAAGGTTAGGCCCACATACACAAAGCCAACACAAAGACCACTCTAACATTATGATGATCAATTTCTGAGTCATAAGCAAATTTTTTTTTGTTTCTCTTACAGCAAAAAGTCTTGCGCTACTTTCCATCTGAAAGAGGACAGCAGGTTACTCAAGGCTCCATCACGCTCAGCCTGACTACCCAGAAAAACACCACCACTCACATAGAGCGCATGATTGGACTGCAGTATCGAGATCAGAGTCTGAAGCGCACCGTCATCCATCTACAGTTCACTTCGTGGCCTGAACTGTAAGGATTCAACACACAAAAAGACCTAGTTTTATCCTTAATCAAAGGGATTAGTGAAGTATAAATAAAGCTTTCCTCTCTTTCTTTTCTCTAAACAGCGGCTTGCCAGAGAGTAAAAGTAACCTCATTCGCTTCATTCAGGAAGTTCATGGACATTACCTTCTCCAGCGCCCTTTACACACACCTGTCGTGGTGCACTGCAGGTGAGTTATTCAAATATACAACCCTTAGTATTCAAACATTCAACACATTTACCTCTGGTACTTGTAATTTTCAGCTCTGGTGTTGGCCGAACCGGAGCCTTCTGCCTGTTGTATGCTGCACTACAAGAGCTAGAGGCTGGGAATGGTATACCAGACCTATCCCAGCTGGTTAGGAAGATGAGACAACAGAGGAAGAACATGCTACAGGAGAAGGTGTGTGGATTTGTGTGTGCCTGTAACATCCACGAACATATATTAAGCCTATTTTTGTATTTGATTTTAATTTTGCTTCTCTGCTTACAGTGTCTGTGTGTCTAGACTAGGGTTAATCTAAATTTTGTGTGAAATCTGAGAAACACAGGCTTCTGCTTTTGTCTTGCTATGTTTTATACAGTTACACTTAAAATTCTGCTATGAGGCAGTCCTGAAACATGCAGAGCAGGTGCTTCAGCGTCGTGGCATCATTACCACCCCAAGCCAAAAGTCCACAAACAGCACAGCAGTTAAGGTGAAACACTTTAAGACCAATGGTGTCTAAATTTGTAGTTTAGTGTGCTCTAACACTCAGTACTTCACAGTACATTTGTATAAAGATACCTTAAGATTGATGAAGTCTAACGATAAAACCTTGATGTGTCTGTATAGCAGTACTCACAGCCAGAGGCTCAGGATATTGTTCTTGGAGGTGATATGCCCATTAGCTCCATCCAGGCTACGGTTGCTAGGCTAAGCATCCGCCCACCCAGTGCTGAGTCTGACCAGGACCCAAATCAGGACCTAATGCCTTCTGCTGCTGCAGGACTAGAACCGGAGTTTTCACTAGTCCAAGACCTCCAGGCTACTTCTCCCACTGACACTGTTCCTGCCTCACTGAGTCCCCCAATTTCCTCCCCTGCTTCTCCAGGTAAGATGCAGTCCCCTTCACCTCCTAACCACCAGGGTAATGGGTTCGAGGGATCCACGCCCATGCCAGTCTCCAACAACCATGCTGCACCTGAAACAGCTCCCCCAGCACCGTCATCCCTGGACCTTTTGGCTTCGCTAACACCTGAAGCTTTTACACTCGACAGTGGTTGCCGAGGCAAACAGCGAATCAGCAAGCAAAGTTTCTTCCAGGCGCAGGATGGCCAGGGTCTGCAGGGTCCTCCGAACGGAGATGACCCACTCAGCACCCTGGATCCCCTCTGGACTCTCAACAAGTCCTGACTTCCTGGAATCCCTTTTGATGAGGCCACATCATCTTATGCCTCACTGTTCTGTATTACCAGATCACTCTACCATTTAGCATTTTTGCTGCTTATCAGCTAGCCAACAGCCTTTATTATTTGAATCCGTTATTTTGGAGCAGGGAAATGCCCAGATTCCTGAATCCTTGTCCATGGCTTGTAACTCTGGGACCACCTCACTGTGTGTTAGTCCCTGTGTATCTTTTTTTTTTTTTTTAAAGTCTGCACCTTTCTGGTACTGCTCTTGTTACTTAAAGCTGTTTCCCAGCATGCACACCTCTTCTGAAGATGAGCCGAGCCTTCTAAATCTGCATCTCAACACCAAATATGTCTTTATTAACAATGGAGATAAAAGATGTGGAAATCAAAAGGTGAACTCAATGAGCACTTTAATTCGAGAGAAGGGAGCAACAGATTTGTTGGAGTGGTGGTTTGCTTAAATCTTAAACTGAAAAAAAANCAGTTTAAGTCTTCAAAGTGCGTTTGACCAACGGTTACCACTTCTTTTGCACAGGTTCCCCTCATCCCACTTTTTCCCTTGCATTGTGGCTTATTTGTTGTCAGCTACGATCAAGTTGGAAAATGGAAAGAATCTGACAAAAAGTGCTAACTTTATATTAGCATACAACTGAAAAAGCCAGGGATGACCAGTTCACAGAATCACATTTAAGTAACGCTAGCTGCCTTCTACTAACATTATAAGCTAACGTCTATCGTTAGCTGTCTTTGGGGGAGTATTTGCTAACTTTATGTATGGCTAAGTGACGCTGGTATGCCGTGTACTCACTTTCCTTATAACACATTATAACCTTCCAGCGTATTTCTGATTCAGCACACTATAACTTTTACATTCTGAGTTGATTATTTCTGCCTTGTTAAATGTTGTAAATATATCTTAATTAAAAACTGATCTCTTCAAAATCATTCCTTACCTGTGTTGCCGTTACTTTGAAAGAACAGAATAATTGCACAGGTTTCAACCTTTAAACGTCATTAACCCACTCCTACGTTTGATATCGGTCACGCTGAAGTGTTGATTCTCGTCGTGCTGATGAAATAAACGAGGACGACCTACAGCTGCAGCACATTAACAAGACCAGTCAGCCAAATAACCAAGGTGTGTAAACCTTTATTTGCATATTAGTACAAAGATCTTTGCCCCGTTAAAAAAAAAAAAAAATTGCTGTACCCTCCTTCCTGAAGTGTACGGTGCAAACTTTCCAGCATTTGAATACCTGGCCTACAACACAAAAGTCTCTTTGATTGATTATTTTTGTAAATAGTGGGCATGTTAATCTGATTAAAGGGTGTATGAAATTTCCAAGCATCTCTTTTCGGGAAAACCCCATCAGTGCCACATCCTGATCTTTTCCAAACTTTTTTTTTTTTTTTTTAAATTCAGACTATTCACATTGAGGTTTCACATTCTTTACAAGCTGAAAATAAGGGAATGTCTAAGGATAAGTGATGTAGACCCTTACTGGTATCTTGGATCTAACTTGAGCATCATCTGTTTTCTAACTTTCCAGTTTTCCCAGATTTGGAAATCAAATTCTGTACTTTTACCAGATGTTCAGGCCCCGCACACAGCCCTGTATATCTTACATATCGTCACATTGCCCACCCTGAATTAACAGCCTTATTTAATCCGCATGCGTTTATCCACTGCACAGAGTAGAGCCTTCAGCACCAGAAAAGTGGATCAGTGCTTTTTCCATCAAATCTTTTCCTCCACTTGTCCGGTACTAAAGGAGCCAGCACAATGGGTATTTTCGGTACATTAAAAAAAAAAAAAGAGCTCAAGCTTGGCATCAAGATGGCCTTCTGTTTACAGCTAATTGGTTTTGGGTCTTGTATCACACAAGAGAGACCAGAACAGTCTGGTTTGTTGTTGGTGCTGCTGTTTCCGGTGGAAATGTAAAACTCCTCCTTCTGTGAAACGATACAGCGGTTATTTAGCTACAGCTGAGCTGAACTTCTGAACCAAAGAACCAACATTTAATCACCAAAACTTAATAAGTGCGTTATCGTGGTTGTAAAGACGATGCAGTCGCTTCAACAGTCACTGTTGTTCCTTAAGTTAATGGAAAATGAACCAGAACCACAAGATTGGTTCCTGTTTTGGAACAGGCAGTAAAAAAAAAATCTGTGATATTAGCCCCAGTTTTTACTGAAAAACCCAAACTTGGAATGGAAGGTGGATTTCACAAATGAACTTTCTAAAGCTTAAATGCTAAACACACATGATGATGGCTGCTTTCACACTTGGAGTTTTTTTCTCAACCACCAGCGCATGTTTTACCTTTAAAAAAAAAAAAAAAAGGCATGCGGAATTCAGCTGATTTTAGAATAATTTTTTTTGGTCGTAACGAAGCTTCTAAAAATTTTTAAAAAGTTGAACGTTTCAGAAAAGTACTAATGACATCAAGTGTGAAAGCAGCCTAACCCTACTTAACGGAACGAACCGTCTCGCATATCTTTAGAGCTCATCATCATCATCATCATCTCTAATAACTCCAGTATCGGTGCTACGGTCATTCTCAACTCATCTAAAAACACACAAAAAAGAAATATCGAAAAAAAAAAACATTCACATTTCTACCAAACAAACTACACAGCTTTGGAAACTAACTGCGGGCGCGCACGCGCGCGCACACACACACACACACACACACACACACACACACACACACACACACACACACACAAAACTAAATCTCTCCACGCAGCAACACACTAATATTTACATTCATATTGCTAATAATTTAACATATCCGTGCTGTTTTGTGCGTTTCTACTCAGCGTTAAGGGTGTGAGTGCAGTGCATGTTGCGGAGTCAGGTTTAAACCAAAAATTACATCAAAATTACAATTCGGTCGAACGTCAAATGTGAAAGGAGGCTTTAAAAAAATTATTCGTTTAGAAAAAAACATTGATTACACTGAGCATTTTCTGGTCTTCAGTCAGACGCTGACTTTGCGTAGTGTTTTTAAAGGAACCGTGTGATTATCTGCTTGAAGCCCAGGGGAGATGTTCAGGTGGGAAAAAGTAAATAAATAAATAAAAGGACAAAACTGTTAAGCAAATACTAAAATAATAATAATAATAATTCCACTTGTTCTATGATATGTACAGATGTAGGCCAAGCATGTGCATATAAAATACTTATCAGCATTACTGCGAGTCTAAGCTGTTGTGGTGGTTTAGGACAGGACCGCACTTCATCTTCAGCGTGATCAGACCTGGGCTGTGGGGAGAAGGTCGTTTTCGATCCTCCTGTAGAGCCCACGTTGGTAATATCGTATCATGATGTACTGTGGAACTGATTATCGGCACACCCCTAAGCTCTGACCGCGGTGCGAGCTGCTCACGGAGTTGCATTTCAACAACGAACAAACAAAAAACATTTTAAAAAGCATGAAGACCAAGAAACCGTTTTCAACACTGTGTTCATGGTGGCGTTATGATGAAGTATTATGATGAACTGCCGGATGAATGAAAGCTGATGCACCAAGAACGGAGGCGTGAACTGATGAGGAGTTAAACGACGTACTGTCGACAGGAGAACACTCTCTCTCTACGGAGATAAAGTCGATTCTTTTTAGACAAAACTTGGGGCGGATAAATCGGGTTACGGATCCGGGCTTTCGGGTCAGAGCGGGTGCGTAACGATGGGATGATCTGGATGGATTTTAAAAACAACGACTGGAAACAATCAATGCAACAATCTTAATCTGATCATCATCGGAAAAAGGACAAACAACCGGTGTGTATAAAATAAAATAATAAAACAGTCCTTCTCTACGTCATCATTATTTTACAATTAGCAGTAAATTTCGTCACACGTCGACCGGAGGCTACTAACTCCAATCGTACTGTATCATATCGTAGCGGATTCGGTGGAATCATCAAAAATGTCGGATCGTTGCGTCAGGAATCGGAATGATATGATATCATGTCATATCTCTATCTCTCGTGATGAAGCCTGAGGTTTTCACCCCTGATGTGTGATCAATTCAGTAGTAGTGCTGTCACTTCTCTCCCGTCCAAACAACCGGAGAAAGAAAAACTCATTTTACAGTTAAAGAAAGCAGACCCTCACCGTCCAAATGAACACTATTATATAATTAAACTTTAAATTAGTCAGCGCTTTTACACATTAAAGACCTGACAGTAAGAAATGAGAGTTTAGCATTTTCGTACAAACGGTTAGAATTTATCACTAATAAATAATGGAATTTTTTAAATATTAAAAAGTGACACGTCTCCCTCAACACTCGCTCAACACTCGCTCAACACTCGCTCAACACTCGCTCAACACTCGCTCAACACTCCTCCTTTACAGGTTCATCTGATTACAGTAAGCCTTAGGAACAACTCTCTCTCTCTCTCTCTCTCTCTCTCTCTCTCTCACACACACACACACACACACACACACACACTCATCAGCAGTTATTCTCTATGTAAACTTCTACGTCCCACCCCCCCCAAAACATACACACACACACACGCTCTTAAACACACACACACACACACCTCTTTCTTCAGGCAGCGATGTTCAGCATCCCGTTCACCCCACGAGTACAAAATACATTGCGATTTGATTTTTTTTTTGTCTTTTTCTAGCAAAAAATATAAAAAAGCTCTTAAAGTCCAGTCTTCCATTAGAAAAAAAAAAGCACGAACTCACACACACACACACACAAATGTCATGCCCTATTTCTGTCCCACTACTGGCATGTTATTAAAAAAAAAAAATCCCCAGAGCTTTAAAACTCTTTCATTCTCTCTCTCTCTTATCTTTCAAATCATTGTGTAATTTTTTTTTTACACAATTTCTGTCCAAACCTCCACTTCCTGCTTTTCCTGAAAGAAACAGGAAGTAAAAGCCAAAGCAGAGACGACGGTCCATCACATCACAAACACACTTCTAAACTTGTGTGTGTGTGTGTGTGTGTGTGTGTGTGTGTGTGTGAGAGAGAGTCTAGTCCAGCTTCTCCAGTACAGAGGGCACGTAGACGAGGCTGAGCTCGCTGCCAAAGTCACACACGATGGCGGCGTTTTCCAGCACGAGGAGCTGCCGCACGTGCTGCCCCTCGCTGTTCTGACCCAGATACACCGTCTGCAGCAGGTCCCCGTAGTTCAGGTCCCAGAACGACACGCAGCCGTTACCTCCGGTCACTAATAAACTCTCGGAAATCACGGCCAGACTGGCGCCACAGCCCACTTCCTGCGGGGGAAACACGAGAAAAACACCGCTGGGGGTCAAGCTTACACCCGCGCCTCGTATCTCTCACACGCTCACATGGCTGTTAACAACAACAACAACAGCAATAATAATAACAATAATAATAATAATGGAGCGGTTAAAGGAATAATTCAGCCAAAAATTTACACCAAATGTAGTCGATCAGCCGAGACACGCTCAGTGACGGCGTGGAGTGAGAAGCGGCGCTACTGTTACCACCCTGAAGCACGTTCTGGAGAGTTTTATTCCTCTTACACCACAGCAACTTCACGACGATTCCAATTTTAATTAATTAAATAGCTTTAAATAAAACTAAATGATTGCTATAAAGTTCTGACACTGGAGACTCCTTCCATAATTGTTACACACACACACACATTTCTCCTTACAGGAAGTGTAAACGGTAAGTGGTGTACGAGGCTACTATAGAAACGACAATGCGATGGAGTGAGTGTGTTAATGTAAATTTGTCAGAGCTGCTCTGCTCCAATCAGGATCCAGAATTCAACAGCTTCGGCACGACTACATTTTGCGTAACAGGGACGTTATGGAGATTAGATTATTTATTTATTTATTTTTGGTAAAGTGTCACTTTCGGGTTCTATGCTAGTTACCAGAAGGTTGTGAGTTCAGAGTCCAGGTACAGCCATGATTTTAACTCTACACAAACAGAAAGCTAGAGAGGACTGTTAGCATGATGTTATTTGAATAATGCTAAGCAGCTAGATCTCTACAGATTCTCATTCGTTATTAGCAAGTTTAGCCTTTCTGGGTTAGCGATCGACAACTAAAAGCCTTTTCGTTGCTTTAAAACCTTCTTGCATAGCGACGTGCCGAAGCAGCAACAATATCGACAAGAGCAGGAGGGTGAACAGGAACTGATCTGTAAACACACACATCACAGCTGCACACATCACTGTAAGCAGCGCAGGTTAAGCACTGCAAACATCACATCAACGTTCAGGTTCAGTTCCATCCCGAGAGATCAGGCTCACAAATCCGCTTCAGACACACCTGAAACTTTCATCTGCACTACAAACGTAGTCGAATAGCCAAGACACACTGGTGCCTGAAGTTTTCTTCTTGGACTATGAGGAGCCACGAGGCTAATACCGCTAACAAATAATGGAAGTTTTAGCATTACTCAAATCTCACCTCAAAAAAAAAAAAAAAAAAAGAAAAATCATCTGGCACAGAAACAGCTTCATAAAACAGAAGAATAAACTAGGAAAGTTCCCTGGAGTTGCTAAGGAGTAGCTAGGGTTTTTGCTTGGTTGCCATGGTACTCCATGTGGTTGGTAGGTTGTTGCTAGGGTGTTGCTATGTGGTTTCTAGGTGGCTGGTGTAGTTCCGGATGAATTCTAGGTGGTTTTAAAAGTGTTGCCTGGTGGTTACTCTAGTGATCCAGGTGATTGCTAGCGTGTTGGTTGCTATGGTATACCAGGCATTTCCTAGGGCCTTGCTAGGTGGTTGTCATGGTGTCCCAAATGGATTATACGTGGTTGCTATGATGTTGCTAGGCGGTTGCTATAGTGCTCAGGGTGAAGGCTAGGGCGTCGCTCTGCCGATTATTTTTAAATTTGATATAAATCGCATAACATTTGCTAATTAAATATACGTGTGATTTCGTTAATCAGCTCAACCCCTCTGACTGGAACTGAACCGAGTTGTCAGGACTGCACTCTGCGATTACAGACAAAGATGTAAAACAGGAAATCGCTGGTTTTTGGGGTTTTTTTTCTCCTTTTTTTCTACGGACCTGCTGTATGGAGTAGAGCTTGATGCCGGTGCTCCGGTCCCAGATGCAGATGAGATCATCCAACCCGCTGCTGATCACACAGGAAGTAGTGCAGACCAGCGACGTCACATCGCCACGGTGACCGTAAACATGGCTCACACGACTTCCTGTGAGGACGTCCCATAAGCAGATGGCGCCGTCCTGCCCCCCGCTGGCCAGGACCATCGTCTACCACACACACACGCACACACACACACACACAATCAAAATTTCACTGTGTTCAGAATATCCTCTTATGGCTGATCTGAGAACAGCGAAATAAAAATCAGGACAGGATTATATATAACCAAAGTGTACTATTATTATTATTATTATTATTATTATTATTATCATTATTATTATTAGGTCGTGC
>JAKKZN010000022.1:922043-936660 GCA_033441825.1 Pangasius elongatus
GACACCACGGACTTGGTGAGGACCAGAACGTTCTCGATCCCGATCACGACCACGAGGTAAGGAAAGATCTCCCTAAATGCAAGCAAGAAGACAAAATAAAAAGAAATACAATTGAGAGAAAAACAACTGAAACGTCAGTGCTGAACATGTGAAAAATAAATAAAATAAAGCAAAATTTAAAAAAATTACTAACATTTTATTACAAATATTTTTGCTAATCTTAAAAACATAAAACAATAAAATATGACACTAGAAAGAGACATGCGCTAGAAAAAGTGTGACATTAGGGGTGTGAACGAAGGTCTCTAACTTCAAATTATTTAAAAATTTTAAGCGCAAAAAGTACAGAAGTGTTTCAGGAAAACAGATTCAGACTTTTACTGTCACACGCAAAGTTCAACTGTAATGCTGTAGGGCATCAGCATGTACGTGATACATAACTGGACTCTTCATGGAGCTTTGATCAATAAGTTGTGTGTGTGTGTGTGTGTGTGTGAGTGTGAGTGTGAGAGTGAGAGAGAGAGAGAGAGTGAGAGAGTGAGAGAGAGAGAGAGAGAGATGATGGTATTCTGACCTCATAAACTCTACATGTTTGAGTGGACGCTGCCGCCTCACCCCACAGGCTGACCGCCGGCGACCGAGAGCCGATTGGTGAATGGAGGCGAAGCTCCGCCCACCTGAACCTCATTCAACAGAGGAATCCCCACTAACCTCCGCCGCGCTTTCACACTCACTGATACTTATAGTTACACATTAACGAGTCGTTTACATACAAGGAACCGTATCTCATTTCACAACGTGAAGCAGCGCGTCGGCGAGGATTACAGTCATTACAGTACATTAAAGGAAAACAGGTCGCGAAGAGTTTGGACTAGAGATTGGTGACATAGACCACACACACACACACACACACACACACACACACACACTGTGTGTGTGTGTACAACAAACAATACAAAGATTCTCAGCACTGAGAAAAGAACTGAAAACCTTTTTACTCCAAAATCACTTCTAATAGAAGTCTAAGGGCAGCTAACAGATTTGCTAAAATTTTCTGTCATGTCCGTCTCATCTTCACACCTTTTTTGTTTCAGTGTAATATCTAGAGGTTTGACTTTTAAGTGAGATTAGATATGAAGTGTACAAAGAAGATTTCAGAGTTGAATTGCGACTAAAGCGATGTTTCTGTAGACAGGAAGTCAACAAGCTGGCTATTTTTTTAATAGCGGAAATAAAATTAACAATCGACGTATCACTCCTGTTATCAGGGATCTCACCCTGGACTCCTCGGTCAGCAAGTGTGTGCGTGTGTGTGTGTGTGTATAATGATCTCATGCTTTACTATACGCATGCATAAAGAGGTGCATGAATGTGTTCTAATTGATCGTGTGTGTGTGTGTGTGTGTGTGTGTGTGACTGACCCTCCGTTGAGCGTGGGCGTGAGGCCAAACAGAGTGCAGAGTCCTACAGACATGAGCAGAGAGCTGAGCACTGTTACCACGGCAGCCAAGGCCAAACCCCACTTAGACTTCACCATGTCGATCTTCCCTGAGAGAGAGAGAGAGAGAGAGAGAGAGAGAGAGAGAGAGAGAGAGAGAGAAGGGGAGGGGAATGAATGCTGAAAAATATTACAACATAACGTACGTTACTCTTTCATAATCCACTGTATTATAGTTATGACTAAGACATGAACTGTATGTGTATGATACACATGTGTCTTATACACACAGTGTGGAATGTGCTGTGTGCTCTGGTTGCTGTGTGTGTGTGTGTGTGTGTGTGTGTGTGTGTGTGTGTGTGTGAGAGATGATGCAGAGGCCACACCTCCTTCCTATAGCCAGGCAATTTTGATTATTATTAAACAGACATGAACAGAGCGTTGGAGGTCGTATTAAACGGACTCAACGTGAGTGTTTGATAAAGCCGAGGAGGAGGAGGAGGAGCAGGAGGAGGAGCTCACGGGTGGAGAAGTAGATGTAGGCGAAGAGGATGATATAGGTGGTGACGAGGGGAATCAGTTCAGCGATGCCGATCTCCTCTTTAAAGTGGATATGCACCATGTGATCCTCACGCAGGCTGCAGTTCACCGACGGGTGGAGCTGCTTCAGACGGGCACGCAGGCTGCCTACGAACCTGAACACACACACACACACACACACGTAAATTATACACAAGGCCGGTACAGTTAGCATTCCGCAGCACTGAACACCTGGTTCAGGTGCGCTGGAAGCTTAAAGTTTACAGATAACACGTAAGAGGCAACCTGGAGTCATAACTGCTGAAGGCGATGGTGATGGCGTAGGTGACGACTCGCTTTTTACTGTACAGACTGACGCCTGTGCTTTTCCCTGGAACCCCAAACAGCAGGTCTGTAACACACACACACACACACACACACACACACACACACACACACACACACACACACACACACAGAAAGGTAAGGCTATTTGATCTTGAATTAGATCATTCTCCATTACTGAGCATTACTCAAATAACTGGAATGAATATCCATGCTTGTGATGTCACTTCCTGTGTGTCACCTTTCAGCGTGGCGGACGTGTGCAGGCCTTTGGGTTCGTGCTGCTGGACGGTCTTCAGGATGTCCGGCTCCGAGTCGAACACGTCCCGCCGGTTCTGCCAGTAGTTGCCGGGGGAAACCAGCAGGCAGCCGTGTTCGGGAAGCACAGACTGCATGCGCCGTAACCCCGGCAACAGATCCGTCACCTGGAGACACAGACTCTCCAAACCTCTGTAGGGCGGATAAAGAAACACAAACGAATTCAGATTAAAGGCGGAAAGACGAGACACGATGTAAGGAGGAAGAAGAACATTGGGGAATGTTCTGTACCTGTCAGCGTAAACATGGTCACGGATCTCCTCCAGGAGGCTGAAGACTCGGCCGAGCGGCGAGCGGAAAACGTCCACGGGCACCAAGCTGCTGTCCCACGGAGACACGGCCGCCTTCACTAACACCTGCTGGATGTACGCGACTGGAGCGCCGTGATACTGCAGAGACACACGACGACACGGAGTTTACACGCCGCTCACTCAGACATCGACAAAGCACATCCAACAATTTACAACATACAATTCTGATTGGTCAGAATCTAACTGGCCTGCGTTACCCAATCAGGACGCTCGCCCGGGTCACTCTGGGGCTCGTGGTAGGGGACGGAGTAATCCTTCACCCCGGTGGTGAACTCTACAGGACCTGTCCCCGGCAGGGGCAGCTTCAACAGCGGGTAACTGACACAGAGAGAGAGAGAGAGAGAGAGAGAGACAGAGAGAGAGAGAGAGAGAGAGAGAGAGACAGAGAGAGAGAGAGAGAGAGAGAGAGAGAGACAGAGAGAGAGAGAGAGAGAGAGAGAGAGAGAGACAGAGAGAAATCAGAGAGAGATAGAGAGAAATCAGAGAACAATGTACCATAGATCAAAATTCCTGACTCTTGGTCTACTACATATTTGTACTATGAGAAGAACAACTGCACCCATTATCACTCTCTCTCTCTCTCTCTCACACACACACACACACACTTTCCTCTCCACTGTAAAGTGACCCCGAGTGTGAGAAAAGGGTTAGATAAATGAAGACATTATTATTTCTCATTATAAAGAGTTAACTGATAATCTACTTCCCTCCTTCACTCGAGTCGAGTCTCAATGTGACCTCTAACGACCCCTACACCACAGCTACATTCCTTCATAACACACACACACACACACACACACACACACNAAGAAAATGTAAGGAGAGCGAGTATGACACTCTTAACTCCTCCCCTTAACTCAGCGTCAGACTCGGGTAGGAGGCGTGGCCTGAAGTCCCGAAACATAACTCGATTTCCAATTTGATTTGGATAGTTGAATAAATTTTTTTTAAAGGTGCAGTCTGTTATTTTGAAAAGTGTTTCAAAACCTCTAACATTCTCACCGCTTCAAAGAGACATTTGGGAAAGAATGTGATCTGCAACATCGCAGTGTGCATGGCTAGCTTTATTCAGGTCAACCTAGCCTGGCAGTTTGAGGCCAAAAATCAGGAAACTTCAGACAGCAAACGTTTGTAGTTTATTATTTTTTTGTTAAACTGCTGCTTTAATCCACCTGAAGCCTTGGTGTGTTTGTTTACACCCCACTGTGTGTGTGTATTGTGTTGTGCTGCACTTGTGCATTGTGTTATTTCACCAAGATCCTGAGATCAAACGTCTGACTCGACTTTAAAGGCAGTTCAGGGATATGTGTGTGTGTGTGTGTGTGTGTGTGTGTGAGATGGTGTAGCAGCACTCGAGGTATGAAGCTGAGAAATCCCTGAGAGAGTGAACTCTCACATTCCCGTCTCAGCAGGAGAAGCTCCGAAGTGACGTCATAACTCAGAGCAGGTAAATGTTTAGAGAACGCTGAATGTTGATTAGTTTTCTAGAACAGCAGCTCTGGCAGTAGTGCAGGTTTCTATTACTGCACTCCTTATCGTTTCTATAGTAGCAGCTCATTCACAGGACTTGTATGCCTTGTACTTGTACTCTGACTCTCTTTCCTTCAGACTCTGACTCGCTGTCCTTCAGACTCGGTCTTTACTCTGACTCTCTTTCCTTCAGACTCTGACTCTCTTTGCTTCAGACTCTGACTCGCTTTCCTTCAGACTCGGTCTTTACTCTGACTCAGCCTCAGACTCAGTCATGACTTGATCTCAGCTAGTCCTGGCCCTACAGGAAAGTCTTCAGGACCGAGGAGTTTACACATCGTTGTGTTTTTTTAAAGGACGAAAGAGAGGCTGGTGAGGAAATAACTGTTTATAGCTGCTGTAATGTAAGAGAGAACAGAACTGACTTGTTTTGTGGAAGTTCCACAACGTTAATCATTAACATTAAATTATAGACAGATAGATAGAGAGATAGATAAAACAAGCATGATGTGTCGCTCTTTAATAAATAAAAACATAAGAGGAACTGGAAGTTACTAAGGAGCTGATTTCCAGCATGTACGTCTGTGCGAAAGCAGAATGATGGAACGTCGCTCTCACACAATCGCTCTCTCTCTCTCTCTCTCTACTGGAATCCTGATGGTCACAATGTCCGTGTCCCTCGGCTCTGCACGCTCCGCTAAGGTCACTGTACCTTCACAAAGCAGGCTGTGTTGGTGTGCTGAGCCGGAGACAGAGTCGTTCGTCCCTCAGGGTCACTTTCTCACACTCCGTCCTCTCAGCTGGCGACTCTGGCCTTTTACGCTACAGAAGGAGCCATCTTTTCTGCACAGGGTCCGGAGCTTATAAGCTATAAGGACCTAGCTCACACTTTCTCACCTGTGCTCGGCTGTAATCTTGTACATTGTGCGATCCTGTCACACTTTCAGGGTCTCAGCGTTGCTCTTATAGGAAATCAGAATTTGAAAATGACGTCATTTCTGACTTCTCTGAGCTACAAAGTGGGAAAAACTCACGGACGCGTCCACGTTTGTCTTTTGTTAGCCACATGCTAGCCAGCTGAGTGTGACGAGTGCTGTGTGTTTACTTCCGTACAGTCAGTGTGTTATAGATTTAACGAGTGAATGCGTCAGTTAAACGTAAGACGGTTTTTAAAGGTAAGTCGTGCTGCTGTGTTTACTGCTGATGCTCTGAGCGGCCATTTTGATTTGGCGTCGCTTGCTGAACTCGGAGCCGAGGAGACCGTCTCTGGGGTGGTCGAGCGCGGCATGAAGCCCAGTGATGACACGGAGGTCATGTGACTCACCAGCAGGCCAGGATGCTGGCGGAGGTGAAGAGGATGATGGGAACAGGGTAGGAGGCGCAGAGCAGGCCGTGCCGGTAGAAGGCGGCCGAGATGTTCTGGCGGAGCCGCTCTCTGACCGACATCATCCTGGTGGTCGAAGGTCAAAGGTCAGCTTGCAGCCATCGGGCTCGTGTGTTCCAACTGGGCAGCACCTGAGTTCATCCGGGCATCTAACGCACAAACACACACATTAACACACACACACGCGCCCTAACATAAACACACATTATTAGAGTCATTCCAGCATGTTTTATAGCGCCGTAATGATATCAGCACTCTGGCAGCGCAGGTACGACTGCGTTATCTCCCAGTTTTATTTCTCTCCATGTGTCCAGGTCGACGTGTCAGCGCTCATGAGGAAGTTTATTTATTATATACGGCTCGGTCTGATAGAAGAGACAGAAAATTAGTCATGAAAGTTGGATCGATATGGAAATATATCAGATGGAGATAAAGACAGAGAGCGCAGACATCGCCACGGAAACCGCGCCCATCGGAAACTCGCCGTTTATAAACGCTGAATAAAGCAAAGCACTAAAGTTCTCCTCTAGTCACAAAGTTTCTCCTCCTGCTTTAATCCAAAACTCTTCACAAATCTTTCCTTCTTTCCTTTTTCCCTTCCTTCAAGCTATCATTTGTTCCTTCATTCATTGTTTCTTTATGTTATTTATTCTTTCTTTCTTTTTTATCCTTTGCTTCTTTCATTCTTGTTTTTGTTCTTTCATTCTTCCTTTTGCATTTTCTCCCTACTTCCTTCTTTCTTTTCACTCTTTCCTTTTCCCCTTCTTTCTTTCTGTCTTTCTCTCCCTTCCTTTCTTTCCTTTTCCCCTTGTTTCTTTCTTGCTTTATGGTCAGAATTCCTGCAGGACTGGAATAATGAAGCCCAGTCCTGCACACCTCTACTCCGCGCTACGCCCTTCTACATTCCACACTAAAGTGGTCCTGTTCCAGCACACACACACACACACACTGCAGCTTCTCACTCACACACAAGCTCTCTCTCTCTCTCACACACACACACACACACACACACACACACACACTCTGCAGCTTCTCACTCACACACTAGCTCTCTCTCTCTGTCTCTCTCTCACACACACACACACACACACACACACAAGAAACCTGTGTTAACACGTGACAGTCTGTCTTCAACAACATGCCAGATGTGAAGGATTACTCAGTAAGAACGAGAAAACCTGAGAAGCCAAATTCCCTTCATGCAAAACAACAACAACACAACAAACTTTAAGGACTATTTCATTTCAAATATCTTATCCTGTATACAAACTAACACAGCCTAGCAAAGGGTTTAGCATTTTTGTTTACTGTTTAAAAAAAAAAAAAAGAAAGAAAACAAACAAAGAAACCACAACACTCAAACGTTATGGCATGAACCATAAAATCTGCTGTAAAAGTTTGCAAGATGAAATTATTTTAGTAAAAACCCGTACATATATTTTTTTTTTTTTACAAATTGTGAAAATAGAAAAATATGGAAAATAATTTTTCTTAAAGAAAACAAGAAGTTACACAATGACCATTATAAACATAGCAAAAAGCCCAAGTCCTTTTCTTTCAGGAAAAAAAAATAGGATTATTATTAACGTGAGGATTATCGCGAGCACACGAAATAATTTATTAGAATTTTTTTTTTTATCTATATGTTTTTTTCCTCTCCTCTTCAGGTTTATCAGCTCACATCAGCAACAACAACAAACATTTTTAAAATCCTGCGACACAAAACACACATCATGTCGGATTCACTTCCTGCAGCTGAGTCGATTCGGAGTCGATTCGGAGTCGAATCACGTTTTCACCGGAGTTCTGAACGGAGAATTGAACGTAACTTTTCAAGAAACGAACAGAAATATACAACAAGAAAGAAGAAAAACTGAAAACAATGAACTCGGAGCAAAACTTTAAACCGGTCTTCAGATAAACAGCGTTCTCTTTAACAGTTTTCTAAACTTCCTTTTCGCTGATCATGAAGTCTCCACTTCCAGTTCAGCGAGCTGTCCATCCAAATCTCACTAACCAATGAGAGCAAGCCACTGTTAAGCCCCGCCCACACGAGAGGTTTGTGCCAGAATGGCGAACGTAAAAACCTGCGGAGCGTAAATGAAAACTCTGACAGCGAGTTCGTAAACCACGATTAGCAAAAAGGAAGTTTGGAAAACTGTGAATAAAGAGAACGCTGTTTATCCGAAGGCCGTGTTAAAGTTCTGCCGCTGAGTTCACGCTTTTCAGTTTCAGAGGCTGCTTCTTCTTTCTCACTGCGTATTTCTGCTCATTTCTCAAAAACTTACATTCAATACTTTTGGCACAAATTTAATTCCACAGTTTTCACACCAGGGTTCTGTTCAAACACAATAAACACTGTGTGTGTGAAAGCAGCGTAAAACAGTCTCTCCTATAAAAAAAAAAGAAAAAAAGAAAGTCACCACAGTCTGGTCCACCATGTGGGTGTTGAGTATAGTGCTGTGTTTGTGTGTTTGTGTGTGTGTGTGTGTGTGTGTGTGTGTGTGTGTGTTTTCTGGAGTGTTCGTTCCACACAGTTTAACGCTACACAAAACACCTCGCTGATGTTTCAGAGTAAATAACGAGGCATCAGTTACACACAGCAGCTTTAATCAGCGTTAATGCACACAACTTCACACTGACACGATCCTGCAGGTTCTCCGTCTACACAACATGCAAATCCAACACCACACACTCGTGCACACACACCCCAAACACCACACACACACACGGATGTGTGACACTGACCAACATTGTCTCCGAGACATCACACCCTCCTCCTCCTCCTCACCACCACCACCACCACCACACCCTCCATCATCTCCTCCTCATCAAACCCTCCTCATCATTTTCCTCATCACACCCTCCTCATCACCACACTCTCCATCTCCTCCTCCTCATCATCATCATCACCACACTCTCTATCTCCTCTCCTCTTCATCATCCTCATCATCACACACTCCTCTACCTCCTCCTCATCACACCTTCCATCTCCTCTTCTCATCATCACCACCACCTGCATCTCCTCCTCATCATCTTCCTCATCATCACACCCTTCATCTCCTCCTCCTCCTCATCATCACCACCACACCTTCCATCATCTCCTCCTCCTCATCAAACCCCCTCATCATTTTCCTCATCACACCTTCCTCCTCTTCATCACATCCTCCATCTCCTCCTCCACCTCATCATCATCACCACCACCTGCATCTCCTCCTCCTCTTCATCACACCCTCCATCTCCTCCTCCACCTCATCATCATCATCACCACCACCTGCATCTCCTCCTCCTCATCATCATCACACCCTTCATCTCCTCTTCATCCTCCTCCACCTCATCATCACACTTCCTCCTCCTCTGGCTACACACAACATGCAAATCTAACACCACACACACAGATGTGTGGCCCTGATCAACCTCGTCTCCGAGACATCACACCCCTCATCTCCTCTTCATCACACCTTCTGCCTCCTCCAGTCTCAAACTGCTGATTTAAACACCACAGAGCTGCTGAATTCTGGATTCTGATTGGTCAGAAGGTGTTGATTAATGTTCTATAACAGCAGCTCTGACAGTAGCGCAGCTGCAAATCACAGGTTTATAATAAAGCTGTAACTTTTAAGTTTCCGAAGAAGTTCAGCAGGTTTTTCCTGTAACATGACAAGCTGCATGTTTTTATCAGCTTCAAGAGAGAGAGAAAAAGTGAGGCTTTGCGTACGTTCATAACATTAGGTGTAACTATAAATGGATAAAAAGTATGACGTGTCACTCGTTAATTGATTTTAAAAAGTGTAATCGTTGTAAAGGGAAATAAAAACGCTTCAGGACACGCCGTTCTTGGAAAATAATCCGCTTCAGAGTGATAACAGTAACTCTGCTTCATCAAACACACACACAAGAGTTGATTATTTTACTACAACAGCACAACACACACACTGTGGTTTATTCCTCACTTACACAAAACACAGCAGTGAAACACACAAACAGCTCTCTGGCCATTCTCTTACAAACGATTACTGAGTTAAACAGATCACACAGTTCAACAGTTAATGGTGTTTATGAAGAACGCAGTAACCTGAAGAGTTTCACCCCAGAGATTGTGCAGATTTTATTCTTTAAATAAAGTCGATGATGCAATGAGAAAGCAATCTCAGCTCCCTCAGTGCGGAAAGGAAACAAATGCACGCATTTAAAAGCGAATAAATCAAATCTAGTGATAAAGAACTCGCACAAATGGAAAACCAGTCAATAAAAATGCATTGCTATGACTGTGTGCTGCAAATTAACTCACTTTTTACTAATATTTTAGCATCATTTTAGCCATTCTGAGCTAATCCTACACCAGAAATAAACACACACACACGTGTACACACAAAACTAAATATAACCTTTAGGTTCTGTTCGCGTTAACAGAATTATAGCTGAATTTTAAGCAAAAAATTAAAATCAATATTCATTCATTTGAAATCCGTTCCCATGGTATTAGCTACTAAGCTAGCTAGCATAGAAACACTAGCCAGCTAATAAGCTAAGCAACAAACCGCTCTGTTTAAAGGCGTATTCTGTTGTTTAAACAGCTCATTTTGTGATTTTTGAACTCATAACACATTCTGAACACCAATTTAACTGCTAATTAAGATGTTTTTATCCGGACTTAAACCGCTTCCTGGCGGCTAAGATGGTTAGCATTAGCCAGTGTTAGCTACAGTAGCACTCCCAAAGTGCACGAGCGATTAGGCAACAAAAATGTCACCAAATTCTGAGCTTTTAAACTGCAGGAAAGTCAAACTCACCCGAAAAGCTTCTCTTCTTCCTTTAGAGGCGATTTATTTCACAATCTGGACGATTTGTGCTGCAGCTTTTGGTTTGTTTTTTTTTCTTTCTAATAAACCGGGGTATTTAAGCACACAGTCGAATATGTGCACTATTTTGACAGATTCAAGTTAGCTGTGTGTGAGTGAGTGAGAGTGTGTGTGAGTGTGTGTCTGTGAGTGTGTATATAATATGAACCCTCAACTTCAACCCGCTTTCTATAATACACACACAAATTCCGCCATCTTGTGGTCACTAAAGAAACAGTTCGCTCTTTTCAGTGAATCAGATCATTCGACTCAGAGTCGACTCTTTTTGATAAGCTGAGCCAAGTGATCTGATTCATGTTCCCCTTTTCACTGACTCAAATCATTCGACTCAGAGTCGACTCGGATTCATGTGCTGAGCCCAATGATCTGATTCAATGAAAATAACTGTTTCTTTCGTGACAGTTCACTTTTTTTTCACTGAATCATTTTACATAAATATTTTACATAAACACAGTTTATGTAAAGTTTAAAAGCTTTAATTCAGTATAGATTCATTGATTCAAAAGGGATTCACTTTCTATTTTACTATACAATCTGTCTTAGTCCTTTTTTGAAGGAGCATCGCACGTGTCCTCCAATAATCCTGTCCACTGGATGACGGTAGAGATTTGTTTAATAACACGATATCATTGAAAAGTGTGAAGAAATGTTGGACAAATATATTTATACAAAAAGCTTGATGTTTGAGAGCCATCAGAGTCCAAGTAACACAATGAGTCCTCCATCATCATCATCANCATCATCATCATCAGTCTTCATGGTGAACTGTTAAAGCACGGCGCTCGAGGTTCCTGGTGCAAAGAAGGACGCACCTTTATCATAAACTTTGTACTGAAAGATCTTTCTCTGGCTCTGCACGTTCTCTCCTGTTCCTCTCCACCAAATCTCCACCTGAAAAACATCACACATGTTCATAAATAACTCTGAGTGACGGGGCGGTGTGATGAAGAAGAGCTTGGAGATTATCATCACCCTAAAGTCGATTATTTTTCTATAACAGCAAGTGTTTCATTTTTACCTCTGACTGTTACAAAGCACTGACACTGGAGACTCCTTCCATAAACATTAAACCAATTACAGAAAACTCCACCATATCAACGTTTACGCACATTTTTTAATCCGTTGATTGGAGCATCCACCAGAACTGAACTGTAGGAGGTGAAGTGTGTGATGATGCCGTCACCTCGTGTGTGTGTTCGTACCTGGCCGTGGATGTCCCTGCAGTAGCCGGTCTGAAGCCCCTTCACACTCAGAGACAGAGTGCACTGATGAGTCAGAGCCCGCAGGAGACGGCTGGAGCTCTCATCCTCATCATCATCCTCCTCCTCATCATCATCACAGTGCACCAGAGTTACAACAGAGCCCTGCGGACCAAACACACACACACACACAGTTTCCCTGTAAAAAGCAGTTTAATCTGAGCTGCTAACCACAGCTCGTGTGTGTGTGTGTGTGTGTGTGTGTGTGTGTGTGTGTGAGAGATGAAAACACACCTGGAGCCGGGAGCAGATGGAGGCCTGACAGTAGTGTGTGAAGTCCAGAATGGCTCTGATGCTGACGCCCAAACTCAGGAACACGCTGAGATCATCCACAATCAGCACCGGAGGAGAGCTCGAGTCTGCCTCGGCCTCAGTCTGACTCAGAGAGG
The DNA here is from genome assembly GCA_033441825.1 of Pangasius elongatus. Lineage (NCBI taxonomy): Eukaryota > Metazoa > Chordata > Actinopteri > Siluriformes > Pangasiidae > Pangasius > Pangasius elongatus. The sequence goes on from JAKKZN010000022.1 coordinate 934,339, forward strand.
CACACACAAACTCAAACAGAGCTCTGAGCTCCGGGACCGGGGACCTGAAAACACACACACACACACACACACACACACACACACACACACACACACACACAGAGAAGACAGACACTCAGATAGACAAACAAAACAATAGACAGAAAGATATACAGGACAAATGGACAGATAAATCAGACACACAGACAGACAAATAAATGCAGAAAAGCACAGTGAGTGAAAGAGGAAGTGTGTGTGTGTGTGTGTGTGTGTGTGAGACCTGAGATAGTCAAACAGCTGTGCTACATCACTGCTGCTCTCATTGAGCATCACCGCAGTCGAGGCCTTCAGAGCTTCTACAAACACCAGCTGACCTTTCTCTCTCGCCTGCACCAGATTTACTCCCTGTAACACACACACACACGCGCGCATTAATATAAGTATCTATTTCAGCATTAATAATAAATAATTATGTACATGAATCCCTGAAGTCTTTACTGTCATTCGCTCTGCTGCAGAAACGTAATGACAATAAAATGTGATTTGCCTTAACGATATACCTGATCATATTTGATCATATTTTACGATATTTTATGATATTTTACGTGGCGATGTTTAAAATATCACCTACATGAAAATGGAGGAGAATAAAATGAAAACTTGACTCACCAGCCTTTGAGCCACAGCGCTGTAGTGACTGAACGACTGCACCAGGCCCACAAAACACACTTTACAGCCAGCTGGACAAAAACATAACACAACACAACAACACAAACAACACAACAACACAAACAACATCGCTTTTAAACTGAGCTCTTAATTCTAAATACAGTACATTTACACTGCATCACTAGTTCAGAGTTAACCACATTAATGTGAGATTTCACACACATTACACAACACACACAACAACATAACTCACATACACACACACAACAAAAACATACACAACACACACACACAACAATACACAATTTACACAATAACTCACAACAATAATACACCACTTACACAACATATGCAACAAAATATCTCATACACACACAACCATAACATACAACACACACACAAACAACACACACAACAATAACTCACAAAAACAATAATACACCACATACACAACACACACAACATAACTCACATACACACAATCAATTCAAGAAAAAAAATTACAAAAAGTTATAACGATACCTGCGATATCTCAGAAAAGTGTATTTATCACAATATCGATATCACGTCATCATGTTGCTCGAATCCCAACACTATTTTACACTGATCGTTATTTTTATCTATTATTATTATTATTATTATTATTATCATTATTATTATTATTATTATACAGCATTTACCCTTCAGATAAAAGCTGAGGAAGTGATGGAGGAGGAATGACGCATCTGCCTTCCTGTCTGAGAGCAGGATAAATTCTCTCTACAATCACACACACACACACACACACACACACACACACACACACACACACACACACACACACACACAGATAAAATCCCATCACACTCCATTATGATTATAATAATTAATCAGTATTATAATATCCCTGAATAAAACATAAGCCCAGGAGTTAATTACCTGAGTGACGTCATCAGGGCTGGTGTTGAGAATGCTGTTCAGCTCTGCAAACATCTCTCTCTCTCTCTCTCTCTCTCTCTCTCTCTCTCTGACACACACACACACACACACACACACACACACACACACACACGAACTCGGGACCAAGCAGAAAACACTTAAACACCTGCTTAATATAATCACACACAAACACAGAGTAGGGAAAATGGAATTAGCTTCATTTTTTAGCGATAAAAACACACATAAATAAACATTATGTCCATAAATTATGTGTTGTACCTGTATGCATGTGGACTATAGAGCCAGCCTGTAATACAGCACAGTGAAATTAAATCCAAATTCAGTGAAATTTCAGCACAAACACACACACAATTCTGCTTCTTCTTCTTCTTCTTCTTCTTCTACTTCGGCGTTAATATTTTCAACACTTTACCCGCACATGCTGCCATCTGCAGGTCATTCCCGGAACTGCAGCAATCAACTACACTCTATTCTGGATTCTGATTGCTCAGAAGGTGTTGATTAATACGTTTTTTCTAACAGCAGCTCTGACAATAGTGCAGCTCATTCACAGGGACTTGTACGACGGATAAAAACAGTACTTTAATTATATACAGTACTGTGCAAAAGTCTTGGCACCCTATATTTTTTAGTACAAGCTTTGTTACAGATGTTTATCTTCTGACTTCTACATTATTGATTCAGTACAAAAACATTTTAGATTCCAGACATTAGTTTTCCGGCACAGAATGAAAC
>JAKKZN010000022.1:986031-996554 GCA_033441825.1 Pangasius elongatus
GTGCTGAAAACTAATGTCTGGAATCTGAAATGTTTCTGTACTGAATCAATAATGTAGAAGTCAGAAAATAAACATCTAGAACAAAGTCTGTACTATAGAAATAGGGTGCCAAGACTTTTGCACAGTACTGTATATATATAATTGTTTTTTTTAAATCTTAATGAATGTATAATGATTATGTGTTCTAGCTGTTTAGTGCCTAAAAACCAGTATATCACAGCAGCAGCATTACCATTCAGGTCCAGAAATAAAACGGGGACGTGAGCCTCCATGCCTGAAGGGGGCACCCTAAAACCGACAGGGGAGAAGAAGACATTTAAATTAAGTGGGTTTTTTTCTGTTCTTAATTTAAAGTCTAAGTATAAAAATTGTTCTCAGGGTATGTAAAATTTTAAACACACGGTACAACCCTAAAAATAGTTTCATGATCTGATTAGAAATAGGGTGTGAGACATGGTGGCTATAGTGTGTGTGTGTGTGTGTGTTAGTTACCACTGAGCAGGCGCTCCAGGGATGCCACTGCCAGGAGCTGGGACCAACACAGTGTTTCGCTCCTCAGTTAGCCCCACCCACTGCTCCACTAACCGCGCCTCCCTCTCCACATCCTCCTCAGACTTCTCTACACACACACACACACACACACACACACACACACACACACACACACACACAATTAAAAAAGCAATGGGCCTCATTTATCAAAATAAATACAAAAGGATTTTAATTAATTAAGGACTCTCTGCGCTCTTCACCTTTTATGGAGTTTTGTGGGCGTCGCTAAATGCAAATGAGGTGTGTCGGGAACGCGCTAACTAACACGCGAGAGTGAGTACGCAGAAAATCAGCGTTTCTCAAACTTTTGTAAATCTGGTGGAAAATTTTAGTTCGGTTTGGTTTTACGCAAACATTTACACACAACTTTACTAAAAGATTGATACACAATGCTCAGTGTCAGTAACCACGTGACAATCAGTACTGATATTAACCATATCAGTGTTAGTGTGAATGTTTGTATTAGTATTACAGTGAATATTAGTATTGTTATTATTGTTATTATTGTGTTTGCCTGCTACAGGGTAAAAGTGAAAGTGTCTGTCTGCTAAAGGGTAAAAGTGAAAGTGTGTGTCTGCTAAAGGGTAAAAGTGAAAGTGTGTGTCTGCTAAAGGGTAAAAGTGAAAGTGTGTGTCTGCTAAAGGGTAAAAGTGAAAGTGTGTGTGTGGTATAGAGCAAAAGTGAAAGAGTATGAAATGAAAAGTGAACTGAACAGAGCAAAGTGAAAGGGTGTGTGTGTGTGTGTGTGTGTGTAAAATCAGGGAGGAAAGACAAAAGTGTGTGTGAGTGGAATAAACTGAACGTGTGTGTGTGTGTTTGTGTGTGTGTGTGAGACGGAATGTGAAAAACACACCTGATTTGTTCATGATCTTTTTTAACTGTTCGTCCAGATACTCGCGACGTTTGATGAGCGCCTCGGACCAGCGCTCACGCACGCAGTTCAGATCCTCTTCCTGTACACACACACACACACACACACACACACACACACACACACACACACACAGGATATAAGGACATTCACTCTTAAAGTAATATTAATCGAAAAACTGCTCAAACAGAGAGCAGAGTGTGTGTCTGTGTTTATTAACAGAAATATAAACTAGAGCAATAAAACCTCTCATTTCTACACAGAATAATAAAAACGAAAATCAGTTCCAGTGATGTCACACGTCACACCGTCGAAAGGAACGACTGAAACACACAAACACGAACACGTGATGGTGCTCAGAGCAGTGTGTGACGAGGTCATGTCCTATCATACACACACACACACACACACACACACACGTCCATGCAGTGAGTCATGCAGTCATGCAGCTCAGCGCTCACGACTCCTCTCTCTCCGTCGTGTCGAGCAGCGAGTTATTTTATTCGTTTTCATTACACGATAATAATCGCTTCATCTCCATTCCATCGTATTTCATTTTATTTCTGTCAGAGATTTTTCTTTCTTTATCTCCTTCGTGAAATGAGTTCGTCATGTTTTTTGTCATCACCGTGATGGACGTTCCTTTGGTTCCTTTAGTTCTAGTTTATTTTATTGTTCTTGTTTATTTTTGAGATGTGAAGTGGAAAAAAAACACACAAACACTCTGAGCGTACATGTGATGTTAGCGCTTCCATGTTAGCAGTTTTGAGTAAAATGTGCATCCTGGGTAGCGCCCCCTGGTGGAGAGTGCATGATTAGCAGCTCAGTGGCATCATGCAAGCAAAGGGCGAGACAGAGAGACAGGCAGAGAGAGAGAGAAGGGGAGAGAGAGAGAGAAAGAGAGAGGGACAGAAATATAGAAAGAGACAGAGAGAGAGACAGGCAGAGAGAAAGACAGAGAAAGAGAGAGAAAGAGAGAGAGACAGGCAGAGAGAGAGAGAAAAAAACAGAGAAAGAGAGAGACAGAGAGAGAAAGAAAGAGAGAGAGAAACAGAGAGAGAGTGAGAGACAGAGAGACAAGCAGAGAGAAAGAGAGAGAGAGACAGGCAGAGAGAGGAGAGAGAGAGAAACAGAGAGAGAGAGAGACAGAGAGTACCTGATAACTATCCATATCGTCATCCTCCTCCCTCTGCCACAAGAGAACACACACTCTGTCACACACACACTTCTAATCTACACAAATAAGCATTTACCATCCGATCTCTCTCTCTCTCTTACACACACACACACACACACACAAACACACACACCTGGTAGCTGTCGAGGGCTCTCTGGAGTTTAGCGGATCGAGCAGAAACACAGCCGATAGAGACGGACAGAACGGCCTCCACTAACAGCGGCAACGTCCCCGAGTGCTGCACCGGCTTCACACACACCTGCAGCCTCCGAGAGTGACCCTGCACACACACACACACACACACACACACACACACACACACACACACACACACACACACGAGTGTGTACAGACAATCAGACTGCAAGATTCTGAAGCTTCTGGCCAGAAAAGTGTACAATATCATCAGCATCAGAGGCTTTGTGGCATGAATCAAAATCATAGGACAGTTAAAGATTTTGTGCTGTATGATGCCCTATGTACTGAGGATGTACAGACAGTGAATAAGAGTTCATTTGGGCATTATTACAGTGTTATAAACACATGAACATGTAAATGAAGTGGAATACCTGTCGCAGCTGGAACACTCCCCCAGTGCTGATGTCTCTGCTGGGGTGAAGCTCCACAGCTGAGTACACACCCTGCTCATTCAGCTCCTGTATGGACACCCACATCTCGATCCTGCGCGACACCTCGCTCCACCTGACACACACACACACACACACACACACACACACACACACACACACACACACACACAATACACGTAATGCACATGATACATCTACATACACACTGACACCTAAGTACATACACATAACAGCACAATACACATGCATGGATACACACACCACACACACAGACACACACACACACACACACACCTGTCCCGGAGTGTGCGCGTCTTGGCCTGCAGTGTGTTCAGTTCCCAGTGGGCGTGTCCGTTCCCAGCACAGCGATGCCCCCACACCTCAATGGCCAACACTCCATCTGAGATAAACTCCACAAACTCATCAGAGACGTGAACCACGTAGTCCTGCACGCACACACACACACACACACACACACACACACGCACGCACACACACATGAAAACTATGTTAAGTACGTATTAAAACACAGCAAAATGAATCAACAGTATTAATTCTGACCAATCAGAATCAAGCATTCAACAGCACTGTGCGTGTGTGTGCATGTGTGAGTGTGTGTGTATGTGTGTGTGGTTTCTTACAGCGTTTACGGCACGTTCTCTCACCTTGCAGTGATCAAACAATACAGTAAACTGCGCATCTGCGGTACGAGAAGTGGGCGTATCCGGGCTGACCATGGGCGGGGCCACAGCAGGCTCCGCCTGCTCCCAGAACATGTACTGACAGAAAACAAAGTTGGACAGGTTGAGAGGCAAACCGGTCGCTTTACGGATCCGGACCTGCGAAAAATACACGCGCACGCACACACACACACACACACACACACTCACGGTCAGAGATAACTACCGAGAGAAAGAACTGTTTTGATTTTTAGCAACATCATTTCCATAATTTGTGACATCATTAATGCCGCTCATGTGCCTGACCAATCAGGATCAGGGGGCGGGTCCTGAAGTGTGTGTGTGTGTGTGTGTGTGTGTGTGTCTACCCTGCAGGTGAGTTTCTTAGCCATGTGGACGATCTCTCCGTTGGTGTCCATCACCTCGTAGCTGCTGCTCTCACTCGAGTTCTCAGACGAGTCGTCTCCGCCCACCAGCCGCTCGGGCACCGCCCCACACACTCGCATCAGCTCCACGTGCAGCCGCCCCGCCACCTGACACACACACACACACACACACACACATTAGTATCTAATGATATTAAAAAGTGACAAACAGTGCAAGCATTCTGATATCACGTGTGTAAATCAGCAGGAGAGCTGCAGTACCTCCCCCTGCTGGCTGATGATGGGAACTGCATACTGAAGCTTGACATCGTGAAAGAGGCACTCCAGAAAAACGTTGGCTACGCCGATCAGGTTGTGGTTCTCCTGAGCTTCGTAGAACGGGTCGGCCTGCTTGCTGTGCGGCTTAGCAGGCTGACAGGAAGACCACAAACGCACAAACATCACAATCACCTCGTGTTTACTTTCTGATTTCCTGTTATCAATCTCAGCTATTTCCTTTAATAATCAGCCTCATGGAGCTAATTAGCTAATAAGCTTCGGAACATAAACATGTCCTTCAACATCAGAGTGGTGAATTTAATCAGATTTAATACGGAGTGACGGTGTGGTGTGATGAAGCGGAGTTGCCAGTGATTACAACTTTTTATTCATTAACGCACATCATACTTTTTATCCATTTATAGCTATAGAAACGCATTAGAAGAAGCTGCCGTACTGTCAGAGCTGCTGTTAGAGAAAATTCCTGGGAATTCCAGACATATTTGATCGTGTCTCTCACCGTATCCTGTCCTCCTTCCTTCCACTCCCTGTACTGGTCCCTCATGTCCACCAGCTTGTTCTCCAGCTTCTCGATGGTCCACACCTGTGTGCCTTTACCTTTGCGACGCACCTGGATGGCGGGCTCGCTCACGATCGCTCCTCGCTGCACCACACACACACACACATACACACACACACACACACACACTCAGTCTTGAGTGATGATTTGATGGAAGTGCAGCCCACGCTCGCGGATGTTCTCGCTCTCACCTTGCGATTGGCGCTCAGGTGCGCGGCAGGGATCTGCAGTGTCACCTGGTAGTCGGTGTGCTTGCTCATCTCCTCCGACAGGAAGTTAGCCTCTCGCACAAGCGTGTTAGCGCGAACCACCTGCTCTCGCAGCCGAGACAAACTCTGCCGGAACAGCTCGTCCCTGAAACACACACACACACACACACACACACAGAAACATGCTTTAGGAAATTCCCTTTCATGCCATATGTGAATATATATATATATATATATATATATATAAATATTGAATAACAGCAGACTTTTATACCTCTCTTCGGTCCACAGACGCATCTTGGTGTGTGTGGTGTGTGTCGGGAAGGTGAGGCGGTCGCTGTTGCTGCGTTGGTGGTGTTGGGAAGATCTTTCCGGAGAAAGCTGCTGACGGAGGAGGTCGAGCTCTCGCTCGTAACGCAGACGCTGCTCCTCTAACGCCGAGCGCTTCTCCTCCAGATACTGCTTCTCCAGCACCTGAACCACGTTCTGGATCGGATCTACAAGGACACGGGAAACAGAACTCAAAACGATTCAGAACATAAACCAATTTCGCCTTCGGAGATCTCGTCCTAGTTTTAACAGTACGATTATTGGAAGTGTGAACGCTGTTTTCGAGTCCAGGAGTGCTCCATAGAAACAAACCCTGGTCCTCTTCACATCAGGTTCGGAAGCGATCCGCTCTCGGCGGCCGCGTGCCGATGAAAACGATTGGTTCAACTTGCTCTAAGAGCTTTATTTTACGGGAAAACAAAGCAGCGTTCATTAGCCCCGCCCACAAACGGGCAAAGAACCGGTCCTGAGCGCGGACTCGAGCGCACACACGCCGTAACTTTCACCTCAAACTATTATAATTATATCATAAATCTATCTCTGTAACAAGATGAAATATAGTTTCTACAGCAAATAATATTTACATACAGGTCAAAACATGACATCATGGTTATACAGACTTTTTTACGATTTAATCACATCACAGAAAAAGCCTTCATAATGAATTACAGTCAGTGAGGTAAAAAGCGGAGTAGTAAAGACAGCATGGGGCAAATGATGGATGATTAATGGGTAGTGTGTGGTAGGGTTAACACACACACACACACACACACACACACACACACACACACACACACACCGTTACTCCCCAGCGTTTTCATCATGACCTCCATCTGAGCGAACTCGTAGCTGTAGTCCTGCTCAGATGAAGCCTCGCTCGCCGTCTCCACGTCCACGTCGACGAAACTCGAGCGGGGAGACTCGCGCTCCAAATCCTTCAAACGGTCACGCCGCTTACGCTTCGGCAGGTTCGCTCTGCAAACACAACACACACACACACACACACACACACACACACACACACACACACACACACACACACACGCACACTGACTTAACTGACTGAGCAGCATCGCTCTGCACTGACATGAAGGCTAACTGTTAACTAAAGCTGTGCACGTCTTACACTTCTTATATAATTCTTATTTAATTTTACTTTTGTGTCTGAGAGTCAGACTGAATGCTGAATTTAAAAAAACACACACACCGGAAAAAGTGATTATTGCCCCATAAGATGCGATCTCCGTGCCAAAGATGAACCGTGGAGTAAACTATAGTCCCATTCACACACGTTCTGTGGATGAAATGAGAAAAAAAACACAATATTAAACAAATTCTGTGCAGTCAGGCTAATCAGACTAATCTATAGTGGGTTAAATGCAGGGGTATTTCCACACCGTGTGTGTGTGTGTGTGTGTGTGTGTGTGTGTGTGTGTGTGTGTGTTCTGACCTGGCATTCTCTACAGGACAGAGTGTGACGTCTCCGTCGGGAGTGATATCGATAACGCAGTGCTCTGGCTGAATGCCGATACCAAACAGCTGGATGTCCTGAGACGTGTCCGCCCCTACACGCGTGTGCTCCTGAACACACACACACACACACACACACACACACACACACACACACACACACAGACAAGCATTTAATAGACACATAGCTACACAGTCTGCAAATCAACTGGTTGATCCGCTTAACTGTAGAGCAGCCTGACACACACACACACACACACACACACACACACAAGCCACTCCCTCTGTACTAGTCAGAGACGGAGGCCACGCCTCCACTGTGACTGACAGACACATAGGCCACGCCTCCTTCACTGGACTGAGACTCAGAGGTCACACCCCCTTTACCAGGAATAAAGGCACAGAGGCCACGCCTCCACTGAGACTGAGACATAGAGGCCACGCCTCCTTCACTACGCCTGACATACTAGAGGCCACGCCTCCTTTACTAGATCTATAGACTTCACTAATATTAAACTGGAATAAAACAGACTGTATTGTAGCTGGAATAAGGGCTTCATATGAGCACTTCATTGTGATGTCTGTAAGGTCAGAGGTCACCGTGTGAGTGGGTGGAGTTAGTAAACACAGCGTTGTGCTGGAGGTGGCCCACACTAACAGCTCTAGCATGTGGGTTTTTAGGTCAGTCAGGACAAAAGGCTGTTGTTAGCGCCGCAGCGCCGACTTGGCCTTCGGTCTCAGCCGCACAGGATTGTGGGAAAGCTCATTAACATCAACCGGAGATCCAGACACAGCTACACTACAGCCTTTCACACTCCTAGACGCTACTGAAAAACACCGCTTCCTCTCAAGAAAAATCCGAAGGCGTGAACTACACGCAGGTGATTTGTGTATACCTTGAGATAATAAACGAGCAGCTCGTTGAGGGCGGGGTCAGCGTTCAGGTTGACCAGGAAGCACTTATCCTCTCCAACCTTAATCCCTGAGGACTCCAGAGAGATTCCCATGCTCTCCAACTGCTTCTGTCTCTCCTGAAGAAGAGAATTAATAAAACATTGAGATTTTATTTCAATTAAGAACGTGATCTCTCTGTGTGTGTGTGTGTGTGTGTGTATAGAGTACCTGTGCGATTTCCTCGGTCTTCCTGAGTTTCTCCTCCCAGGTGATGGTCATCTCTTGGATGAGTTTCTCCGACTCCTGCAGCTTCTCCTGCAGCTCGGGGGCTTTCAGAGACTGACACACGCACACACACACACACACACACACACACACACACACACACAGAGGTTGGATGTTCAAATATACAGAAAATGAGCTTTAAGACTCTATACCGCTCAACGAAAAAAAATACTAGTGCTGTCATGGTAACCGCTGTCACGGTAATATCATGAAATGATCGGCTAATGGAAGCTATTAGGTAATATTTGTTTTTAATTTTTTTTAAAATCCAAATTAGCATAAGATTAGGTGTTATTAATGGAGGTGAAGACAGAAATGAAGGAAGGAAGGAAGGGTGGAGGTGAAGAAATGTGCTGCGCTCTGACCTCGGCCTGAGAGAGCTGCACCCTCAGCTTCTCCACTTCCTCTCTCAGCTCCCTGATGATGCGCGCGTTGGGGTCCTCGTTGACCACGGCGTGATTGACGATCCTCTTGGCGCGGTCGGCGTAGCGCAGCGTGGACAGCGTCTCCTCGTAATTGTCCGCCGCCGGGCTCACCGTGGCGATCATGGCCGTCTTGCTGTTCCCGCCCAGATTATCCTGAATCGAAACATCACCGTCACTCTGACTGACGCAGGGACGAGGCGATACGGCGAAAATATCATATCATATCCCCAGTCTCCCCCGGACGCCATACGCATCACGAGATACAGCAGTACACCACACATTCATATACACCATACAGTCATCAGGTTCACTACCAGTTAACAATTTAACACCGAAAAAGATTTTTTTAAATCTTGACTTAAAAATTCAGTCTAAAATGTTAAATTTACACCAGCTGCTTCCAGCCCCAGTGTCTAATTCTAACAAACTTTTATAAAATATCACAACACCTGCAACATGATTTATCACAATATCGACACTGTAGGTCGTACTGAGAGAGAGAGAAAGAGAGGGAGGCAGAAGGTAAAGAAAGAAAGAAAGAAAGAAACAAACAAACAAACAAAGACAATGTGGGAGGGAAGAAAGAATAAAAGAATGAAAGGAAGGAGGTGAAGAGAAAGAGAAAGAGAGAGAGAGAGAGAGAGAGAGAGAGAGGCAGTAGATAAGAGGCAGAAAGAAGGCAGCTGTGAGGCAGCTGTGAGGCAGTGGCAGCGGTGGATGCGAGTCGATGAGCCCCTGTGTGTGAGCTGACCTTCAGCAGCCATGTGAGCACCGAGTCTCTGTACGGGACGAACTTGGTCTTGCCTTTTCCTGCCGACTGATCCGCCAGAGCCGAGATCACACAGCCCAGAGTGGTCAGAGACCTACACACACACACACACACACACACACACACGCACACACACGCACACAGAGCACATCTCACTAAGACCTCTCCAGTCTTATATGAGTAATACAATGTGTTATAGTATATATCACACTGTACAGACTATAAAGTGTGTGTGTGTGTGTGTGTGTGTGTGTGTGCATGTGTGCGTGTGTCACACCTGTTGATGTTGCTGCCCTCCTTTAGCCTCTCGCCCGCTGCTCCGGTTTTAGACACACGCTCGCTGCCAGCCAGATCCACCAGACTCACCTTACTCACCTTCTCACCTGAGTTCTACACACACACACACACACACAATTAACAGAGATTAGAATGGTGTCATAATACAAAGAGTATGGGTCGTATTGTGTGTGTATGTGTGTGTGTGTGTGTGTGTGTGTCTAACCCCAGACTGGAGGTCGTATAGTGTGTGTCTGTGTGTGTGTGTGTGTGTGTCTAACCCCAGACTGCAGGTCATATAGTGTGTGTGTGTGTGTGTGTGTGTGTGTGTGTGTGTGTGTGTGTGTCTAACCCCAGACTGCAGGTCGTATAGTGTCTGTGTGATGATGATGCTGAAGACGGCGTGAGATCGGCTGCTCTCCTCATTCATGTTCGTAGCAGCGACGGTACGCGACTTATTACCCTCTGACATCACACACTCGATATCCTGCAAGCCAGGGAAAGAGAGAAAGAGGGAGGGAGAGAGGGAGGGAGAGAGAGAGAGAGAGAGAGAGAGAGAGAGAGAAAGAGGAAGGGAATAAAGAAAGAACAAAAGAATGAGGGAGGGAGGGAGGGAGGGAGAGATGTTCAATTCCCTGTTGTAAGCTGAAAAACAGAGAGAGACAGAGAATGACAGTCAGAGGGGTAGACACAGAGACAGACTGACGAAGATAGACAGAGAGACAGATAAAGAGACAGACAGACAGAAGGAGAGACAGACAAAGGGAGAGA
>JAKKZN010000022.1:996654-1010456 GCA_033441825.1 Pangasius elongatus
ATTCACCTGTTTGTCCGTAGGCGAATATGCAGGCGTTGTATCCCTGAAAGGCGTTCTCCAGGATCCCCTCACCCAAACACCTGAAGACCACCTCCTGACCTACACACACACACACACACACACACACACACACACACACAGGAGAGAGATACCGTAACTGTAATGCTGTGCAACCTCAGTGTAGGTGACCGTGTGAGCGGAGAACCACCAGAGCCACCGCAGAGGAACGTTCTCCTGCCACTGATTAAGTGATTAGCACGCTAATCTGGTGTACACAGCTGTAATGGGGAGGCCATTAGCGTCGCTGTCGTTTCTGCGCTAACACACAATAACTGTGGTTTGTCCAAAACGCTAATTTAGAGCTTAGCGCAGAACTACGTTTAAACCCCATACTCCAGATAATTATGAGCTGAGTAATACTTCACCTCCCACACTGCTGAGAAAGTGCCGTGTGTGTGTGTGTGTGTGTGTGTGTGTGTGTGTGTGTGTGTGTGTGTGACTCACCTGCATATTTCGGGATGTTGGACTCATCCATGGACCAGAAACAGTGGTCGAAGGCAAACACCTGCAGGAACAGAAAGGGAGTGTGAGTTTTACGGGCGTGCTCGGGCACGTGTAGCGTAACGTTCCGCTAACACTGACCTAACACGGCGCTAACACACCTGAGGGACTCGCACACAATGAGAGGTTTAGTGTATAATGTGATCACACGCACAATGTGAACTTTGTGCGAACTATATATATATATATATCTCACTACTCCTAATTATGTATGCGCATATTTAATTCACAACATTACTAACAAGAAAATCTTAGCGAGCTAGGTGAGGTGAAATGCGGTGTGATGCGACTTAATCACTCGCTGAACAAACTGATCAAAACCCCGCCCACTTGTTTCCTATTGGCTCACAAAATCATGGCTCATGTTTTAGAAGCACGTCCTTTCCCCTTCAGTGACTCGGGTTTTCGCATTTGGTCTGAACGCTGTTTGAGATGGTTTTTTTTTCTAAATGTCTCCCATATAGCCATAGCAATGTGTCAAAAATCGCAAATGCTACAGTCTCTGTGTCCAAATCATTAAATTCCCTGAGCATTTTTTTTTTTACAAAAAAAAAAAACCACATTGTCCAAAACATCTATATCAAAAGCACAATCGTTGCCAGTGACATGTTTTCAGACACGCACCTGCATCAACCAATAGAAAACACCCTGGGGCTGAGGCCATTATTTGTTAGCTACATTAGCCTCGAGACAAACTGCGGCGCTGTGGTTTAAAAAAAACACACATTGTGTACATCATTGTGTACTTTTTATTTTTGGTGAACTGCTCCTTTAAGCAGGTCTGAGGTAAAGTAAACCGTGTCTGATGAAGCTTTTGTGACGGCACCGTTAATGAACAGCATAAATCTGTTAAAGGCCAGATAAAATTCCCGCTTTAGTGATGTCTGTTTCCACGGTAACGTGCTGCCCCGAGTCACCCATCCCCCGAGGCACCCAACCCCCGAACTGTTTAAAGGTTACTCTCAGATTTTTACCTCAGAATGCTAAAGTTGCTAATCCTGAATGAACGTTTATTACAGGTTTATTATGCTAGCTTATCAGTACTAGCTTAGCATTCTGGGTAGTTTTTTTTTTTTTTTTTAATTTTATTCTTTTATCCAGTTTGTTTACTACAATTTATTAACAAGATTATTATCCATAACTTGTTAAAAAAACATGACCTACAGAGTGAATTCCCTCTTTAATATCTTTGAATAACTTTATTTTACTTTTCCCTCTGTCAAATTTCACATCAATCATTTATCTGTTTTTTTCTGCGTTTATATATTATGGACGGACAGAGAGACACACAGACAAACGGATGGATAGATGGATGAACAGCTTGACAAATCGACGAACAAACAGATAGACAGATGGATAGATAGATAGATAGATAGATAGATAAAAAATAAAGATAAATATTAATTAAGTAATTAATTTAAGTGTCTCATATTCCAGAGAATACGGTACTCCTGATACGGGCCAAATTTTGTGCCTTGTCTCTAAATGAGGAGGCACCAGTGTGTGTGTGTGTGTGTGTGTGTGTGTGTGTGTGTGTGTGTGTGTGTGTGTGTGTTAGGGGCGCATTCAAACAATGCAGCTTTGAACACACACACTGGTCCACTGTCTCTGCTCATCCTCTCACACATTGTGGCCTTTGTGGGCGTTTCACGAGATCTCCAAGCTCCGACACACACACACATACACACACACACACACACACCCTGCCCTGTCTCCGCAACAGGAAGCGACAGGAAGAGAAACGCTGTTTCCAAAAATATATTTTCTTTTCCAGGAGCGATGCGACGCCCAACGTTCAGAGCAGCTGCTTTAGTGAACGGCAATAAATCCTGACATATTATTACTGAACCCCAACGCAACAATCGCAATCAAATCCCAGACCAGTGACGCTACGTTCACGCCAGCAAGCGACAGGACAGCGTTAATTTTCCACCTACGTGCGTGACATGGTGCTGCGATTTCAGCGACGCCCACAAGCGACATCTGAGTTGAGCTTCTATCAATTCTACGCACACTGGGTATGATGTCTCGAATGATATCTCGGACCAACGTGGTCCGATGTTTTTTCAGTTCCCCGCTCACAACTTTAGTTCCTGCATGCAATTAGTTCCCGCAAAATAAAAGAAAAACATATTGCTTCGTATTAAATGTGCATAGAGACGTTACGAAGGGAAAAAAAACACTTGGAAGGAAGTGCCAGAGATGGTCGGTGCCTCTGGTGAGAGTACGTAGCTAGTGCAGTTAGCTCGTTTTGCAAATCTTAGGTCGTAACATGTAAATCAACAAATTTTATTTCGTTTATGTTTAACACGTTAGCTTTAGAAGCTGTATATAGCTCCTGAACTAGAAAGAAATACTAGACAGGCCACGCCCACAAGCGACAAAATACAAGTGACATGAATGTAGGGTCAGAGTGTCAGATACGTCAACGTCCACAGCCAATGAAAATTGAGAGTAAATACAGGAAGTAGATAAAGAAAGACAGATTTACTTGATGAAGGACAAACGATTTAGCAGTAGTATGACATTAATTAAAAAAAAAAAAGTTTTTATCCAGCTTCCTAACTGCATATCGTTCTGAGCTACTGGACGAAGATGTAAATTCCAGGCCGAATTAGGTTCAGGTTTTGCTCACTGAATATATTCGCGCTGGAATTCTGCGAGGCGAAATCATCGAGTGCAGTGAAATGTGTCAAAATTGTAAAATGTTGTTGACATAAATCCACTCATAGCTGGTGTCAAGTCATTTGCGTTTATGTTTTTATATACAGTAAATCCATCTCAACGTGTGTCAGAAACAAATTCTTCAGCAAAAAACTTGAGCGAATTGGTGGACGGCTTCACAAAGAGAAAGACGGGTCATGCTGGAGATGAAATGCTGAAAGCACTATCCGCCCTCTTCCGCATACATGAGCTCACAGACGCCTGTGATTGGCTAGTGACGCTATGATTGACAGGACAGAGCGCGTATGCCCCTCCCACCCAGAGAACACAGAGAATGAGGACTCTCAGCTACGAACGGCTCTGGCAACGTCCACCAGCTAACAAAGCGCTAGTGTTAACAAAGTGTGCGATGCCTAGCCTTCTAATAATTTGTAATATTTCTCAAATCAACAATGTGTCAAAATCTCAAATGTCCTTCTTACCTTGGATTGTTTCCTGCAGGTCCGGAGGTCACCGAGGTCATCATTCAGTCAGTAGACAAAAAAGAAAGAAAGAAAAAAAAAACAAGTTAATCAGATTCAAAGTCTTTCATTCACGGAGTCATTCCTCCGCACTGAGTCAGCGTCTCAAGGCCTCCGAATCGCCGGCGCTTTCTTATGACTCGTCCGATCGGGGCGCTTATGTCATTTCACAGGTGTTCTGAGACTGATACGAGCTCGTACACCTCGCGAAACACCGCAACAAACAGTGTGTTCCCTGCTTTGGTGTGTGTGTGTGTGTGTGTGTGTGAATTACCCTACAGCCTGCAGTAAGGGGTAGATTAGCGTCACTGCTCCATGATAAAACCCCCCGTTACCCCCAGATTCACACCGGACACAACGTCACAACGTCACGTAAACACACCGAGTGGATCTCAGCTGCTTCTTAAAATAGTTTAATCATCAAATCCAGCATTTGATTATACATCAAGAGTTTAATTTTTAATAATGAATAGAATTAGCGTAGTTTGACAGCTTGGTAGGTTGTTGCGTATTCCATACAATTTTATTTATATATTTAGTTGTTTATTTATTCTTGTAGTTGTGCTTTCTTTCTTTCTTTATATTTTGTTAGTTTCTTTGTTTGTTTGTTTCATTTATGTACTGATTTATTTGTGTTAATTTTGTTGCTTTCTTTTTTCTTTCTTATAATTATTTATATATTTATTATTTTTGCTTCTTTGTTTTATTTGTTTGTGGTGTTGATTTCTTTATTTGCCTTTATTAATTATTTTGCAGATTCTTTGGTTTTATTGATAAACGAATTATCTGTCTGTCTGTCTCTCTGTATCTGTCTCTCTCTGTATCTGTCTGTCTCTCTCTCTCTCTGTCTCTCTCTATCAGACTTTCTCTCTGTATCTGTCTCTCTCTCTCTGTCTATATCTGTCTGTCTCTCTCTCTCTATCTGTCTGTCTCTCTCTGTATCTCTCTCTCTCTGTCTGTCCGTCTCTCCCCATCTGTCTCTCTCTCTCTATCTGTCTCTCTCTCTGTCTATATCTGTCTGTCTCTCTGTGTATCTGTCCATCTCTCTCTGTCTGTCTCTATCTGTGTGTGTGTGTGTCTCTCTCTCTCTCTCTTTCTATCTGTCCATCTCTCTCTATCTGTCTCTCTCTGTCTATATCTGTCTGTCTCTATCTCTCTCTCTCTCTCTCTCTCTGTCTGTATGTAAACCTGCCTCTCAAGGGCTAAGAACTAAAATCCATGGCTGTAGCTTCAACTTCTCAGAAGTGACCGTTACAAAGTGACTCACACACACACACACACACACACACACACACACACACACACACACCCTCCACATTGTCTGCTCGCTAAAGGGACATCAGTGCCTTCGCTGGTGATGGAAATTTCTCATCACTGTGCATAAAACAAAACAATTCCAAACAAGAGGAAAAAGTAAAAACGCTGCGTTTACGTTTCTCTGTTTGTTGAGGTGATCGAGTTTCACTGCGCAGTTTTTTTAATCGCACTCAGTAAGGATGAGAGCAGAACGACGACGTTCAGTACATCACAGGATGTGCTTAAAACGTCGCTTTCTCAGAGCATGATACGAAATGCAATACATCAGTGTGATAACATCGGAACGAGGAATCGCCCCAGCCTTACGTTAAAGTGCACTCCGGAAGAGTGAGGTACTAAAAGCAGAAATGTCACAGCTNTTGGAACAGCTTACAACATCTCTTCCATTTCCAACACACACTCCCCACACACTCAAACTGAAACGACAACCATAAAGAAAGCGCCATCAGCAAACCTGGACCAAACAGGAAGTGACTTTCCCTTTCCAAAGTGTAATTAACACGTCAATATAAAACCAAACCCACTTCTGTGCTACCTAATGTGTGTGTGTGTGTGTGTGTGTGTGTGTGTGTGTGTGTGTGTGTGTGTGTGTGTGAAACACACAGGCTACAGTGTAACACAGCAAACATACCAACAACTTTAAAGGTGCAGTCAGTGATTTTGCCTGAGCTAGCTATTCTGAAACTTACAATCCAAACAAAACCAGCCCCTCCCTTCAGCGTCCCCTCCTAAGCCACGCCCCCAAAATGAGCTTTCTAGGCTTATTGTTTACTTCTGCAACCATGTGACGCTTGCACAGGTATCCGCCTTTATACCTGCACGTAACGTGAGCGTGTCCACTAGGGGGCGTTGTCACCTGAGCCAAACCAGAATGAGAGCGTCAACCATAACGTTACTAATGTGAGACTGGGGCAAAGGGGGCGGAGCTTCCAGTTCAAAATACCTACACAACTGTCAATCATATCATATATGTCGATTAGCTCATCTGCTGTTTTTATTGGCGAGGGGACTAACGTACTCCGATGTTAAAATACAAAGCTGCTACGCAAAACGCATCAAGGTTAGGTCTGTGGTTGTGAGTGTTGTTGGGCGACATTTTTTTCCCAAGACTTTTCCAAGAAAAGGCGTTTTTATTTCTAATTATATCGGCGATTAGACATATCAGAGGAGTCGAGCCAACGAACTAGCTTAAGTACTGCGTGGAAATCGTAGAAGTTCACGTAGACGCCAAAAGATCGGCTAAAGGATGACCCTAAAATATGAGTTACGAGCAGAATGACCCGGATGCAAACACACATTCACAAATACACACACACACACACACACACACAAATACACTCTCTCTCTCTCTCTCTCTCTCTCTCTCGCTTTCTCTCTGAGGTCAAGATTTGCATCTGTATTCTGTCCAAACACAACCCAACCCCCAGATCGAAGACGCCAGGGAGCTCGAGGGAAATGCACGGGTTTATCAGAGCAACACGCATCTTTCCGGCTGAGAGACAGACGAACACATTTACAAAAAAAAAAAAAAACAACAACAACAACAACAAACCAAAAAATGGTGCCAAGCCAAGCCAATGCAAGGAGAGAAAATCTGTACGAGCAGAATGTTTGTTTTGTTTTTTTCGTTCAGAGAGACGGAGATAATGAGAGCGCATTCCTGAGGCGGGGTGTTTCGTCGTTTCTCTTTGTTACCACAGACACACAGTAACAGATGGCTTTATAAACAACAACATCCATTTCTTCCTGTTTTGTTTTTTTTATTAATCCCATACAGAACTCCGTAATGAGAATCAGGTGCTGTGGTGCTTCTCCATGTGCAGCGTGTTGAATTAAACTCTGGTGTATTTGCCCCCTCGGGGGGGTTTTGGGGGAAGGAGGGTGTGGGTCTTCGGGCAGATCGAACCCAAATGACCCTCGGGTGACGACATACAGGGTTTGTCGTGTGTTACTTCATCGCTAACGGTACATTCGTTTGTTTTAATTTGATCCGTTTCACTTCTGAAGTGTAAAGAATATCGATCTGATTGGTTACAGTGATACAGGGGTGTCAATCTGGGTGCAGGAACTCTGGTCTGATTGGTTACTGTGGCCTTGAGGGCGGGACCTGTGGCCCGACTAATAAAATCAATATCGAGAGCGGGAACTTTTGTCTAGTTATAGTGGCACTGGGGATGTTAACGACAATCTGATTGGCTACAGTGACACCAGGGTGCAAGAGCTGTTGCCTGATTGGGTAAAAGTTGCCCTGGGGGCAGGAACTGTGGGTTTATTGGTTATAGAGGCACTGAGGGTAGGAACAATGTTCTGACTGGTTATAGTGACATCATGGGCAGGAAATGTAGTCTGATTAAAGTGGCATTAGATGAGGGACCTGGAATCCAATTGGTTACTATTTTATTGACAGTGAAAACCTTCATTTGATTGGTTAAGAGCTAAATTTTGGGGCGGGAATAAAGTCAAGACACCACCACAGCTAATAGCTGAATTGTTAACCAAATGCTTGCTGTTCAGTTTTTTTTTTTTTTTTTTTATATAGAAGTCATTATGGAGGTTATGTAGACTCAAACCCCAGCGAGATCAAACCCCACCCTTCACGCACTTCTCCAGAAATCTGATTACAGTCTGATTACTGAGACAGTGTAGGGACTTTTAAAACCGTGTGAAATCCCTCTGAGCCGCTGATAATCGGTGACGGGATGAGGAGAAAATTACACGCTTCGCTGGTGCAGAGCCATATCAGATGAAAGTGAGCTTTCGCTAATCACCTCGCCCTCTGAGCACTGGAGGGAGGCATGATGGGATACGAGGGAGGGGAGGGGGGGAGGGGGACACCTGTCAGCCTGCTCTGATCATTATTAGGCTGGAAAACCCCCTTCGCATAGTCTTCATATCTAACACGGACACGTCACCACCGGCTAAACACCCTCCCAAACGTCTGTCTGTCTGCCTCAGGTGCTTGTCTCTTTCACACGCACACACTCTTCTCTTCTCTTTCACCTCTGCCCCTCTCTCTCTCTCTCTCTCTCTCTCTCTCTCTCACACACTCATATTTCAAATGTGACTGACTGTGTCACCCCGTGGAAAGATTTGAAACCGGAGCGTGAGCGTCACACTGCTGCACACGCTCAGTGAATGGCGATGAAACTCCCCCTCAAGGCACGTTCACTCCTCACGTAACACCGTCTGTTTACTCGAACTTTACCGTGAGAAAGACAGAGGCGCACGGAGCCAAGGATCACGAAACAAAAGACGCTACGGTGTATACAGTGCGCCTGCGGCTGGTCGGCATCTTATTAACCAAACGATCACAAGTTAAATAGCTCGTAGTTATCTGGCTGCAGTTAAATTTCTTAGAGTGCAAAAAACACTTCCAGAGACCAGCATCATTCCTCTTCTACCCTTAAAGCCGTCTCTAGGAAGATTAACGCACATGCCTGGAGACGGACTAGCTGCCGAAACTCAGGAAACTTGTGCAATATTACATATAATTTAGCTTTTTGCTCTAATTCTCTAGCTGTGGGTAAAGCATGCGTGCACATATGTGTGACCTCACTTCCTGTAGTGTCTGAAAAAAGCCAAAGAAAGCTCTTTTGCACTGTGGAGCATTTTTGTGGAATAAATGTTTGCGCATTAGTCATTAGTGCTGGGCAACAGGACAGTTACACTGCCACAAAAAAAGGCAAGATGTCTGATCTGTTATTAAAGCAGTTAGAGGAATTTATTTATTACGAAATGTTTTAATCATTCAAAAACTGAAAAGTTCCACCAGTCTGACCATTTTTATCGACAATGTTACCACGATATTTTCAAATTTCCGCAATACAAATACTGCACATGTCGAATATCGCAATATACACACAGGCTCTATATCAACAAAACGATAAACAATGCCGTCTCTCGCATTTAATTTTTGGCGAGTGGCCACATAAACACACACACACACACACACACACAGGCCAGACTGATAGGAACAGGTGTCCTGTGAACTCAAGAGGAAAAACACGCACATGACATCCGACTGATCTCTTACAGCGATTAGACAAGCCCTGACAGTGAAATTACCACAGCGAGATCGTTATTTTGACTAAAAGCAAAAGTACGTGACACGAAACCGTGCTTTCAGCAACATTTGTTTACAGATAATGTAGGACACTGTAAAGCTTAAATCCAAACGATTGGATCGAACGATTCCTCGGACCAATCCTACGCCGCGTGGTCCGATGGTTCTACAGTTCCCCGCTCACGACTTCAGTTCCTACCTGCAATCAGTTCCTGAAAAAACTTATAGACGAGATCACAAGTTCAAATCCTGACGATGCCGGTGCCATGTACAGCCGGGGAATCCAAGAGAACAAAAAAAATCGGACATGCTTTCTGGGTGGGAGGGGCATACGCTTTCTCCCTAGCCAATCGTGAGCGTTTGTGATCTCATGTATGAGGAAGAGGGCAGATGGCGCTTTCCTCGGCACGTGTTGCGCTCCCTTGTGATGCAGCTGTCAAACACAACCTCTTATTAAATGTGTAGAAAAAAATAAAGCTGGTGAGTTTATGTAGCTAGTACAGTTAGCTTGCACTGCTAATCTGCTAACAAAGCTAACACATAACCTAGTATGTAACACACGATATCAAGCAACCGATTTTACAGCTGTACATTTCAGCTCCTTCTAAACTAGCAAATGCTGGACGAACGGGAATGCCACGCCCACAAGCGTCAACAGATCCGCTCGCTACACGCCCACAAGAGACACGCAGGGTTAGGTCACATGACCGTCTTCATTGAAGTCTGTGTTTGGAACGTAGGCTGGAGAAACCGTTATACAGCGAGCAGGAAGGTAAAGACGGAGCTTCCGAATACTAAACAGAGAAACTAATACCATCAATATAAAA
The DNA here is from genome assembly GCA_033441825.1 of Pangasius elongatus. Lineage (NCBI taxonomy): Eukaryota > Metazoa > Chordata > Actinopteri > Siluriformes > Pangasiidae > Pangasius > Pangasius elongatus. The sequence goes on from JAKKZN010000022.1 coordinate 1,006,608, forward strand.
AAAAAAAATATGAAAATGCAAATTATTCAGGCGTAAGATTTAATAAGCTGGACATCATGATGTACATCGTACACGACACCCGATTATTTCCGTGCTTTAATGGCGAGACGGTGAAGTGGTTTTAAAAAGTAAAGCCAATGGAAGCATTGATATTTACAGGCGCTGGGAAGCAAGTCATACTTGAGTGTGTGGAAAGATAAAAGCTGCTCGAGCTGCTCTACCTCGAGTCCTGGCTCTAAATGTGGCTTAATGTGTGTGTGTGTGTGTGTGTGTGTGTGTGTGTGTGTGTGTTTGTGTGTGTGTGCGCGCTTCACGCCTGACTGCTGTCCAGTTAGCCATGATCTGGTGCTCATTTCCAGATGACGCTATTACACACCAATAGCTTTCTCTTTTCCAAAAGAGCAAGGGATGTTCAGAGGGTCAGTGTGTGTGTGTGTGTGTGTGTGTGTGTGTGGGTGTGAACATTTAACAAGCATGTAATTTCCTTTCAGTGAATCATGAAGTAGAGAGGTGGGATTTCCTGCAGTGATTGAAGCCTTTCTCATTACATCAGACAGTGAAATGGACTGATGACGATAACCGGTTATGCGATAAGTAAGGAATAATACAGCGTGTGTGACGCCGTGACAGGAAACTAATCAATGACGGCGTGGTGTGATGAAGCGGAGTCACTGTTACCACCCTGACGTTTATTGCTTTACTGTAAGAGCACGTCCTGAAGTGTTTTATTCCTCTTACACTACAGCTATTTGTCAACAATTACTCATTTTTATTTTTATTAGTTAAAGAACAAGAAGTCGTATGTTTTATCCGTTTATAGCTACATTTAATGTTGTGGAACGTCCACGAAGCAAGTCATTCCCTCACCAGCCTCTTTTTTTCTCTCTTTCTCATCATGGTACTGAGAAACCGCAAAGAACTGTAAACTCCTCTGTCCTGAAGATGTCAGAAAACTTAACGTTACAGCTTTACCTCTGACACTGGAAACTCCTTCCACCGTGGTTAAATAAACATCTCCTTACAAATCAACGATTACACACATTTTTTAATCTGTTTGACCTTCTCGAAGTCAGGCTGCTACCACCACCATGCTTCACTACAGGCTGCAACCACCACCATGCTTCACTACAGGCTGCTACCACCACCACGGTTCACTACAGGCTGCTACCACCACCATGCTTCACTACAGGCTGCTACCACCACCATGCTTCACTACAGGCTGCTACCACCACCATGCTTCACTATAGGCTGCAACCACCACCATGCTTCACTACAGGCTGCTACCACCACCATGCTTCACTATAGGCTGCTACCACCACCATGCTTCACTGCTTCACTGCTTCATGCGGCTTCACCGCTGATCCACAAGTTACAGCTCCAGATCCTCCACAGACTTTACATTCATCTCACTTGCACACCTGTTTTTGTTTTCTGTCATCATCTCCGTGTATTTCAGCAGCTCATTTCCATACATTCTTTGTTTTTTACAAATATGATTTTACAAATACGAAAAAGTGCTCTTTTGGAGTTTAATAAGGAATTATATTAATGAGAATTTTATTTTATTACCTGCAGGCACAGTCTGATATGCTTCACCCACATTAATAACAGTCAATAACGCAGTAAGTACAGAATCTAAATCACTAGACAATGGAATGTGATTCTTCAACCAACACCTTCGTCTTTTTTTAACCAAAAAAAACGACACGCCTCAATCTGTTCAGAGCTGGACGATAAAAACGGGGTGTAAATTTGGGCCTATTTCAGGATTTTAGGATTTTTCAGCACGGTGCAGTTCCTCCCTACCACACACACACACACACACACACACACACACACACACAGCCGAAGCCAGGCATGCAGCCCAGCTCAGATTTAGCACACTGCTAATAATTCACACTCAGACAGATGCAAAAATGCAGCATGATGTACATCAGTGCTGCGTAATTACACTAATACTGTACTGTAAATAATTACTGCAATGTTTATGTGAAAAATATTTCTACAATTTAGCTACAAGACACAAAAAAGGCCACAAGTTCACATCACGTCTTCATCAACTGACTGTAAATTATATTTGTCAGGACATTTAAGTGATTTGAGATATATAATGCTACTTCTTTAATAACATTTACAGCTTTACAGATTTATATAACTAAAATAAAATCAAATGTCAGCTGTTCTTCTTAGTTTACATCAATATCTAAATACAGATGTTTAAAATGCTTGTTGCTTTCTGTGCATTTGTCCTAAAAAGCTAGAAATGTGTTGAAATTTTACACGTTTAAACATTTTGTTTAAAAAAAAAAACACTCCTGGCATGATGGATTTGGATGAGACTAAAAATCCCAGAGATGCTTCTCCACGTGAAACTAATCCCGTCCGAGTAAGGCTTTAAGGCTTTATGTATTTTTTTTTTAAACATAATTCCTAAAGATGCATTTGCAATTTGACTTCTTGTGCATGTAAGTTATTTTTTCCCCAAAAAAAGTATAGCTTTTAAAATTGTGCTTATTTTTAATTATAAGGTTTAGTCGATATTTAAAGATGCAGCACTGTTTCGGTGAGTATTTCACCTCAGGGCGTATTCTGTACACATTTCAAATATATAAAACACGACAGCTGTGCAGTTTATTACTGTTAATTCTGCACATGAATTAAAACAAGAAGTTTTCTCTGTGCTGATGCTGATTTCTTCTGATTAAAAATAAAGTGCTCTTGTCAGGTTACACAGATCTAATGTCGAAAAGCTGCTTTCGGTGCGTTCTTCCTGCAGGTGTGGAAGTGTGCAGGAAGCTGAGATGATGTGTGAAAGCCATCATCTGCAGGCTGAAGCTCGTTGTGTACCTGTTTTCTCCCTTTGCGTTGGAAGGTGGAGGGTGCAGGATGGTCTGATTCTCCTCCATTTCCACCACACATTTGGTGCTCAGCTCAATCTCTGCAAGCAAAACACACACCAGGATTAAAAAAAAAGTTCTCTAACTTGCTCAGGAGGAGATATTCAACTTTATATTCAACTCAAAAGCTATCATTGACGTTTAAAACGCTTTCAGGTGACACCAGAAACCCTGAGAACTAACAGGCAAGTTGCTGAAATCTTCCCTGCGCCATGAGTCAATATGATGCAGCATTAAGTCCCATTTAGGAGCAAATTAAGAGGATTTCTCTCCACCTAGGAGGTGGAAAAAGGGTTGAAAATTCAGATTTGATCCCTGACTCACCCCTGCGGTTCATGGGCCGGACTCGGACAGCGACTTTTACCTTCGTATCCGACATTTTAATCCACTTTTTTGTGTCTCAGAGCCCTATAGGAGAGCTAGCAGTAATGAAGAATAACGCAAAGAAAAGTCTCCGTGGAGTCTCCGGGACCACAAAAACAATGTCTGAAGACCAAAGAAAAGGTGTTAAAACACCCTTTAAAACCATCCCCACGACTCCCGAGGAACAACTCATCAAAACTCCAACATAATTGCCCAGCTTTTTCCAACCTAGCTATCTGGCTAGGAAGACCCGCTCACACGGGCTGCATCCTAAACGCCTCCCTGACGCCCTCTAGAGGTTCCCTAGATAGGGTGTGATGCATGCACATTCCGCGCCCTACGTAGCACACTCAAGCGTCCAATAGCAAGCGGTTTGGGATGCGGCCTCGGAGTCCAGCCTCGGTCAGCATCCCGACCGCCATCTTCCGCTCGGAAGCGGCTCCTGAGCCTGAGTGCGAGAGAAATCTCTCCACTGACTCCTGACTTGCAACCCTTATTTAGTTATTTATTCATTTATTTATACATAAATGAACTTTAAACAAACATAGCCTTCGATAAGCACTGACACACACACACACACACACACACA
>JAKKZN010000022.1:1026375-1052030 GCA_033441825.1 Pangasius elongatus
CAGGACAGGAGGATTTTCATGAATAATAGACACGTATAGATAAAGCTGTCTTTTAAGAGACATTATTTTGGACTAATGTGTCTGAAAAGAGCACTACATGTCCTTCTCAGTCCATAATTCTACAGTAATGTAGCACTGTTGTACAATACTCTGATAAAACTGTATATAGTAGTTGAATATCTCTGCATGCTTTGTGTAGTATTAGTAATATAAATGAGAATATCTCAGTATGAGGATATTTTATGACATGTTTATATGAGCATTCCTCGGTCTGACGGTTTCTGTTTCATCTACACTAAGCACTTTTATCAGTACACAGGAAAATCATGCTTTAATCTGTGGTCCTCTGATTTTATCTGATTTTGCTGCACATTTGCTAAGCACTTTCTTTCCTTTTTTTTTTTTTTTTTTGCATTATATTCACGTGATGTGTACCTAATGTTTTATTTTCTAACATATACTTATTTCCTTTGTTCTTGTCTTACATTTTCAACAGTCTGCATGATCCCCCATTTTTTTTTAAATCATGCTTTATGGATAATTAAGTAATTAAACAATAAAATAATTAACTAAATACTTGAATAATATTCTCTAAAAATGTAAAAAGCTAAGAACATCTGACCATTTGAAGAACCTTTTTGTTTTTCTAGGAGTGTAGCTTCCTAAAGAGCTTCTACACTCTCTAGTAATCCAGTACATCTAGAACCTTTAAGAGTTCTTCAGCTGTCCCTTTAAATGTTCTGCGCAGAACCCAAGGCATAATGTTTCCCTATCAGAAGGCTTTCTTTAAAAAGTAGAACACTGTGTTGAAAGCTAACCCTTAATTATACAATGAACAGACTCCAAATTATTGTTCATTATTTTCTTCTTAATACCTTGAACCTGTCAGGAGTTTAGCGTTTATCTCTTGGTACTTGGTACATTCTTAGAAATAGGGGTTCTCCGAGGGTTCTTTGGATAATTTAGGGTTTTTAATCTTACTAAAAGAGAAACTGTTGTAAAGCTCTGTAGTAAAGTGTTTTTTTTTTTAAATACTTCTTGTATTTCTGTTCCTGGTGTCTAGTTTTTGTAGAATCGTAAATAAGGTCTGTGTGTGTTTTAAATGAAAGTAAATGATTTCTGTACATTACCAGGCTGTTGAAATGAGCTCGGCACACGGCTTTACTCTCCCAGTAGATCAGGATCGCAGAGAGGAGGAACTCAAACGCGTACAATACTGCGATCACCACGTGCAGTCCTGCATGCATATATTCTGTCTGTATAGAGGATATATGAAACTGGGAGGGAAGGAAAAATACAAATAAATGATATAAATCAGAAATTCCTCTTTGTTGCAGTGTGCTGATTACAGAACTGGCCATGTGACATTAATGATCATGTCACACAAACACTACTTTAAAACAAGCTCTAGAAAGAGCTGGAAAAAAGAGAAAGGGAGAGAAACTGTTTGTACGTTATATTGAAGGCTCAGAGCGATCGTCTTAACAAGTCCACTCAGCATATACTGTGATGCACTGAAATAGTTATATATGTAATTGGACGTGAGTGTCAGTCAGCATTATTGATAATAATTACCTCAAATACAGCAATGTGCACACACCAGGTAATAGTGATAACTGCTAAGCAAAGGCCAATGATGTTGAAGATGAACGACGCCTTCATCTGTTTTCAAAGACAAATACGACATTTATCGATTTCCACGCAAACCGACAGATGATCAGAGCTTAAAGAAACAACAAGCTTTCGATCAAATCCGTAACCAAATCATTAGACAGTATAGAGAGTGGAGTTTGGAGTACATGGAGTACGTACCATGGGCATTAATGGAGTGTGTCCAGCGGCAATCGCCAGACTGCCGCACAATATATACTGGAAAGAAAAAAAATTGATCTGATTATGGTACGTGAGACAACACGTTGGCTAATAAAGTGATTCGGATAGTTTAACATTTCCTTCTGCTCTATAAAGCCATAATTCAAATAAATGGGAAAAAAAGCATTGAAGAACTGGGTATAAACATAATTAATGTTATTGTTTAGCCTGATATCATTAAGTTGTTCATATGTACTGTATATTTTTTGTTAACAAGTAGAATCAGAGTGAAAGAAGTGAACGAGGTTCTTTATTGTAAACGCCACTGTCTCACCAGGATGCTGGGAACAACGGAGATAAGAGTAGTAATCTCATGAAGCCAGGCAAGCCAGCTGATGATGATGATTCCTCCCAAACACAGGATAAACACTGCAGTGATGATCTGAGCCACCTTACACACAAGACAACAAACAAACACAACTGTAACAGTACTCATTACAGCACATATGATGTTTTATGAAAGTCATGTAAGATAAGGACATAAGTATGAAATATATACAGATAAACAAGTATACAACTGTAGAGAAGACATAACTTATATAATGATAATATACAGACCTGTGCTTGCACACAGGTTTAAATATGATAAGTATTTATAAAACATGCAAGCAGCGTTAGTAACGGAGCGTACAGTGTCTTTCACATGAACAAAAGTAGGATGCGTTGTCGGGTTTTGCGTGTTTGCCTTCGTGAATATGCGATCTGATGCGAGAGAGGGCGGAGTCAATGCGAATGAATTCACTTAGCATGTGCAAGGTGATTCAATAAAACTTAAAGTTTAACAGTGACTGCGTGGGCAAATGAATATGTCCTGAGAGCATGTATTAAATTTGCAGAAGATCATTTCCTCTAAATGAACAACAAAAACAAAAATTCGACCATTTCTTAAATTGTCTGTTTGACAAGATTGTGCCTCAGTATCTCAACATGATCAAAAGGTTTCCAGAGACAAAATGGTGACATGATTTTACTCGTGTTGTTTTAATAGATGTATTTCCTTGCCTCTGGAGTGCTACCCTTATCTATTTGTACCTTTAATATGCATCCTTCACCTGGAGATGTGGATCGAGTGTACCTTTAAAGGTGATTTAAGGTACACAATGGACCGTATTTCATTTTTTAGAGTCAGTATTTGCTGCACGTTCACACCTGATCCCAGGTTTTAGATAGACACAGTGAAAAAAAAAGTAATTCACATGTACCCTATGAACAGAACACACTATTTATGATCATTATGTACATTATGTATTTTGTACAGTTTTTCGACACATCTCCACGCTTTTAACCTGCGTTATATCGGGCACTCGACGTATGTGTGACAAGATTGAGTTTCATTTTGATTCTTCGAGGAGTTAATTACAAATCTGAACTCACCACTTAACAAACATCGCACACGTTGTTTCCTCTCACTATGTACTTGTATATGGCTGAAATGACACTAAACTCCACTTTGACTTTGACTTTGACACAAACTCCTATTTCACACGAGCTATTTTCTTCATCACTAGTGTGTGTTCTGGGATTTTAGCACTCACACAAATCTCTCTATTTTTCCTCACTATGGTTGCAATTCAGTCTGGAGAACTTCAGCTGTGTCTCTGTGCGTGGATTACGTTCTGATTCACTTCTACGTGACTTTGGTCGAATCGTTAACCTGAAAAGGAGAATCGATACACGTTTCTAATCGTGTTGTGAGTCCTCCTACCCCGAGTGCTTTGGGGTGACCCCGCTGAAACACTTTGTAGGTGTCCTTGAACCTGCAGGTGAATTTGTCGGGCATGAGCTGCCCCTCTCTGGCGTCCCTGATGCTGCCGAGAGGGATAGTGATGACCATGCAGTCATCCGGTTTGAACGTGTACCTCATAGTTCTGGAGGAAAGTGAAGGGAGTGAAAGTGAATTTATCTCATATAAAGTGGGATACAATCACAAGTGTCCATAAACACCGTGCGTGTCTGCACACAGCACAGCGAAAAGCACTTTATGTATATTTTAGAGATGGCACTTTTCCTTTTCTGATACAGATCCCGAGACCTCGAGTATCAGCTGATATCAATATCCATCTGATATATTTTTCTTTAAAAGCTACTAAGCTTTAAGATGATTTTTTTTTTAACTGAAGCATTTACAAAATACAGGAAGAATACAGAAGATAAAATCATTGCAAATATAAGTATAAATATAGTAAAAATCTTAGTATAGTAAAATCTTAATAAAAAAACACAATCGATTCTCTTTACGTGTAAACGTTTCCAGGTCCAAAAAAAATAAATACATTTTCCAAATCCAAATCCAATCTTTTTCAATTTGAATTAATGATGTATAATTAATGAAAGGCTGCGTGATGTTAACTCTATTCCTGTTCTTTTAGCTGACATATGGGCTTCTTAATAAAGTGCAGTTGTGGAATGTATGCGTAGCGTTTTATAACAGTGTTATAAATGTGAAAAGTTGTTAAAAATGTGAATTGGCTATATATATGAGCTTCTAATGTAAGTAAACGATTCACTTTAAAAGGTGTTTCTTAATAGTTTTGAATGAAAATGAACCTCTTTTCATGAACCTTTTTTTACGCTCCCGGTCTGAGGTTTCTTCACTCGTCTCTCTGTCACGATAAGACGAAGGCGCACTTATCAAACCTGCTTATTTACATTAATGCCTCACACTTCAGTATCACGAAGATCTTTTTACGAAAGCAAATGTGGAATTTGCAGTGAGAGAGAAAAGGAAGTGAGTTTAAAATGCGCAATGTGGACTAGAATTGCGTACATTTTTATTCTGCAGAAGTGGGAAGCTGTAATTAAACGGAAACAAACTGGGCACACATTTAGTTTAATAAATCTAGACACATGTTCTTAAGTCCAATATAATTAAATATATACATGTTAGACTTTATGTAATATTAATGTAACATAATTGTGAGAATCTTGTTGGAGCAAATTAAATAAATGCACTTAAAATAAACAATATTAAATGAATATAAATAGTAAGCTATGAAGCATAAAGTAATTAAAACTAGACATTGACCTTATGTCATATATGTAATATATATAATATATGCCTCTTCAATTAATTTGTGTAATAACATAATAATCATGAGCACAATTGTGAGTTAAATAATAAGCAGGAAAAACGTATAAATAAAAATGGGGCAGCTATAGAACTTATATATATATAAGTAATACGGCTGTAAAAATAAAATAAAAAAACATATTAAAAAATAGTAAGCAATAAGTAAATGTATTAAANAAATTATGTATAAAGTTAATTCTTTTTAAAGATAATTGTGTAAGAGCTCACACTTACGGCTGTTGTCCAGCGCCTGGTCTGAGAAAGTGTGAGTTCTGTTTAACCGCCGCGTTTTTTTCGTGGTTTCGTCAGTCAGTCCTCACTCTATTTCCTCGTTCTTCAGAGCTGCGGTATGTGAAGTGGGGATGGAAATTATTTTCTCCTCAGCTTTCTTCTGAACACACGCGCTGAACCGAGGCTGCTGAGAAAGACAGAGTTTTATTGTGTTATTTTTAAAGGATTGTTGTTTTTGTTGTTGCTGTTGGCTGGCAGTCGCTTCTCTGAGAACACAGGAAGATCCCTGATACGGTGAGTCTCTGATCGAGAGCGTTAAAGGAAACTCGTACGGAGACTGTGTTTAGGTGATAATTGTAATAGTGATTGTTTAAATTGTAACCGCGACTGTGTTTAAGTGTTGATGGATGTTTCTAGATTATAAGGATTATATTGGACTGAACACTGACATCAGAACATCAACACAGTGGAGATGACTAATTATTTACTTTAAATCATGTTACTGTTTGATTTAAAGAAAAAAAAAGGGGGAAAGGAGTTAGGAAGGAAGGATGGAAAGATAGAAGAAAGGAAGAACATGATCTGCGCACAAAGCAAAATGTTCATTTCATACATGTGACTTGTGTAGAAATGTGGCCTGTGTGTAAATGTGACTTGTGTGTAAATGTGACTTGTGTGTAAATGTGACTTGTGTGTAAATGTGACCTGTTCGTAAATGTGACTTGTGTAGAAATGTGGCCTGTGTGTAAATGTGACTTGTGTAGAAATGTGGCCTGTTGGTAAATGTGACTAGTCTGTAAATGTGACCTGTTCTGAAAACGATTTGTTTGCAAATCGAACTTGTTTGTAATTCTTTGTTTATAAATGTGTATTCCTAAATGTGACGTGTCTGTGTTTGACTCTTGTTTAGCCAGCTGTGTGATGGCGTGTGTTAATTTCGCCATGGATGTGATAGACGATCACTCAGGGAAACGTGGACAGCAGGGCGATGGGACTCCGCTGATTAAACATTACAGAGTCTCAGAGCTCATTCCTGCCCCAGAACTCCCTCTGCACCAGCTTCTGAAAAGAGAGCCGGCTGTCTGGGCCGTAAGATCGCTTACTGCACCTTTAACACTCCATTACGTCTAACCACAATTAAACATAGATACCGTCTTCCTGCCTATTCTTCAGTTCCTGCTAATGAGTTAATCTCTTTCTCTCTCTCCCTCTCTCTCTCTCCCTCTCTTTCTCTCTCTCTCACTCTCCCTCTCTCTCTCCCTCTCTCTCCCTCTCTAGGCTGTGCAGATCAGCAGTGGGATTTTGAGCATCGGAATCGGAGTCACGTTTGCTGCGTGTTTCAGAATTGATGACATGTTACTCACCTTGTTCAGAGTCCCGATCATGAGCGGCATCCTGGTAAATAATAAAAGCTTCCTATTTACGTGATAAAGAGCTCAGAAAAGGTTTAAGGAAACAAACAAAACATCAGCAACAAAAAACAGATGTACACTTCTGCTTCACTAAAACCATCTCGTCATTCATTACTTCACTATAACTGCAGCACACACTGTTTTATTCCATTATGCTGTATTTCTGCAGTTATATACAGCTGTACGTTTATAACATCGCTGTCCAATATGTTAATATAAAGTTCTTATCTCTTGTTGTTGTTGTTGTTATGTTTCAGTTCCTGATGGCTGGATTTTTATCCACGCTGCTGTACAGACACCCTGCACTCTTACAGGTTCACGTCTCCACGTTACACACGTGTAACCCTGCCATTTATTACAATGTCTTCCTGTTTCTTTCTCAAACATGCCGCGTGTTCATTTTCTCCTGCAGATGTGTTTTCACTCCAACATCTTCTGCCTGGCCGTAGCTGTGATTGGAGCAGTGCTGCTGATTGTGGATTTAGGCAAAATTAAAGACAAAGATCTGCACTATCAGGTCCTCAGATTCAAACTGAATATTTACAAAGATGTTTTTTTTTTTTTTTAAATACTGATTTGACGTTTGGATAAAAATGAACCTGAAATACAGCTGTCTGAAATTGTCCTCCTTCTCTTACACGTACATGTACAAGGCTAATGTGGTTAAGTAATGGAAACTCACAGCCAGTTCAGCATCGTTCAGACTGCATGTCTTGGCTGATTTGGGATTTTTGTCAATTTCATCTTACAGCTGTTCGTCCATGCAGGACGCAGTGTTAACCATGTGTGGACTTATTTAATGTGTGTGTGTGTGTGCAGGTGGAAATCCTGGTGCTGTGTGTGACGGTGTTGGACATGCTGGTCTCCGTCGTCCTCATATCTTTCATTTACGCAGAGAAGCGCCGGCACGAGAGGAAGTGACTCCGCTCTCAGCTTTAACCCAGAATGAAACTTAAGTTAATGCAAGTAACTGATCAAAGTCGAGTTATTTGAATGGACGCTTTTACTCTTCATCAAAATGTTTCTTTGTGAGAACAGGCTGTACACCAACCTGCAGACAAATATCTCAGGACTTTACTCGCAGCTATGATGGATTTCATGATAAACTGCTTCAAAATGTCGTTTACAAGCGAGCCGGCTCGTTGAGTCGACTCTTTTAGCTGAATTTTGATCTGATGAGCTGTTTTTTTTCTTCTACTTGTTACTCTCAGTGTAATTTAATAAAAATATTTCAATGGAAACCTCATTTCAACATTTGTTGAGATGTCTGTTAGTGCGAAGTAAGCGCTTTATCCCGGTCAGCGTCACGGTGACGTCGCTGAGACGTTTAATATTTTCTCTAATTAAATCAAATAAAACTTTACCATTTTCGTCTGTTCAAACAGAGCACGAGTTCCTCTAAGATTTAAACGTCCGACTTACTTTCCATACACCGTCATTTATTTAAAAAAAGAAATCATCATCTTTGTTCAGTTTAGGATAAAATGACAAGGAGTCGTTTGGCAGCTGAAAGAGTCGACTCTTGTTTGGTGAGTCAAATGATTAACTGACTCACTGAATCTCTGAATCCCATCACTAGTGTAACTGCAGATAAGATGGAATAAAACACTGTGTGTGTTGTGCTGTTATAGAAAAATAATCAGTGCTGCAGTGGTGTGAAGCAACAGAGTTACTGTTACAATCCTGAAGTTGATTATTTTCCTACAACAGCATGTCCCAGCATGAGTGTTTTATTCCGTCACAGCAGCAGTTACAGATTTAAACGTCACGCCGGACTTTTCTTATACATTCATATTTATGTTTAATGCCGCGGATAGTAAACATGTTCTCACTTATGCTACAGCAGCTATAAACAGTCGCTGATGCACAAGCGCTAATACCGAGCCTGGAGGCACAGAGCCCGAGACGCAGCTTCTGCTTTTTACATTCTCACTCCTCATTTGGAACGCTGGTGTTTCTCACGCAAGCCCGAGTGAACCGGCTGCCAAAATAAAAGAATTATTACCACATTTACTAACATCCTGACCAATGCAGAAGTGAACCTTAGCTGTTTTAGGAGTGGTGTGGATATATAAATAAATGTGTGAGTAAATGCGTGAATTCCAGCGAAACAGTGCGACTGTATAAAATCCGCGTCCCAACCCAGTGTCACAGGTTTACACTTTACAATGTCTGATTATTATTACTATTATTAATATTTAAAAAAAAAAGACATTAAACACGTGTATAACACCGAAGCGGCTGATCAAACAGATAGGAACATTCCTAAAATGTTCTTTAAAGCGAACAAAAATTGATCACATTATACAGCGCCATATTTCTTCCTCTCATATTTTGACCTCTTTATAAAGTCGAATATATTTACAGCTAACTTCGTATTAGTTTTACGGCTTAATATAAATTAAAATAGCTGAATTAATTTAATATACAGAGGTTTTGTGCGATGTTTGTTTATCGTCCTGTGCATTTTGTAGTTTTACAGCGTATCAATCGCTCGTAGAGTGTCGATGTAAATGTTTTAAACTTCTGCTTCTGTATTTTCGTGCTGCAACTGTTGTTCCTTCGCAGCCTGCGGTGCACGTCGTGGTCGCTTCGAATACAGAAGTGCGAGTGGTGAGAAGTTTGAGTCATGCAGTTTCACAAGGCTTTTTGTTTTTTTTACTCGGTTACAAATGAATTATCCACGCAAAAGAAAAAACAACAACAACAAAAAAAAAAAGACGATGTTTGGTCTCTTTGTTGTTTAGAGAAACGTGAGACACAGACAGAAGGTTGGGAAATGATTTTATTAGTAGTGCCGGCTCTAAAAAAATAAGGACGCTAACGAGGAACCGTTTCTGTACAGAACACGCTTACAAAACAAACAAACAAACAAAACAACAACAACAATTTATTTTTAAAGACAAAAAAGGAAACTTGAGCTCATCGATGCGCTGGATGTCGAGTCCGTGGCGTACCAGCAGGGTGACGGGTTTAAGTACTGCGTAACGATTCGTTTAACAATTAGGAACAGTGTGAAATCACGTGTATGTACAGCCGAGATCAGTGTTTAAACGCCGCACGCCGCACGCCGCCTCGCTCCCCCGTCCTGCCGCGTGGACCGGACCGCCGTGTAGAAGTGATGTCACAGCTTTGGAGAAAAAAATAGAAGAGAAGGAAAAGGCTTATTTAACACGACACCTTTACACGCATTAATCTGTGTGCAGCTACAAACTGTAGCTCTGTTCTGTGTGTAATGTTTATCTGAGTTATTCATTTTATCATTGTAATAAAGTTCACGTGACGCATTCGCGACGTTACAGTCTTGTTTTATATGTTGTTTGTTTTTTCCGCTTGTAAAGGATTGTGTAAAAATAATGCAGAATAAAACGACGTTCTAGACGCCTTCGCAGCAGAGTGAAAAAGTACCGGTGAATATATAGACACATCGGTTTATTAAATATAGATTTCAATGTTTTTGTGGCAGAAAGTTAAATCGTTTTCTTGCAGAAAATATACATTTTTTGATCGGTTTATACTTATCTGTTGTCTATGAATGTCATGATGATTTATAATAAACTATAAAACACATTTATATCGTGTTATAGTGCATTTATAAGGCATCATAATTACTCCTTTATTATGAAAAGCTATCTTTATGATGTGTTATGACTTATTACTGTAATGCATTATAAATAGATGAATTATAATAATAACAATAATAATTATTATAATACATTATTGTTATTATTATTATTATGTACTGAATGTGTAACACACACACACACATGCACACACACACACAAGAAAGAATAAAACATGCACATGAAGCACAGAAAGTGACCCAAACACAAGCACCATGACGCCTCATCATCCCTTTAATCCCTGCACACCGACACAGTGCAGTAAACCACACACACACACACACACACACACACACACACACACGCACACACACACACACGCGCAAGCCCCAGGTGTATCAGAGTCACAGCGGTGATCTAGTTACTGATTATCTGACCCTAGATCAGCACTCATGCAGTCGGAGCTCTGATATACACAGCCATGATTAAAAGGGGGCGGAGCATCAACATTACGGGGGCGGAGCTTCACAAGCCTCACGTCTCATGTGCTACTTACTGAGCTATAAACGTGTCACTCACACCAACGTGCTGACGCCAAAACACACGACACGACACGGAGTGTTCTGGCAAAACAGAGCAACACACACTGAGTAAATGGGAAGTGTAGTGGAATAAACACACACACACACACACACACACACACACACACACACACACACAGATATACATCATAACACATGTTCACACACACACACACACACCCTCAGACACGCTTAGAACACACACACATCTTCAAACACGCTTAGAACACACACACACACACACACACACACACACACACACACACACCCTCAAACACGCTGAGAACACACACACACATCCTCAAACATGCTGAGAACACACACACACACACACCCTCAAACACGCTGAGAACACACACACACACACACACACACACACACACACACACACACACACACACACACACGTCCGGTCCGATCCCACAGAAGAGCTACTGTAGTACAAACTGCTGAAAAGTTAACGCTGGCCCTGATAGAAAGGAGTCAGAACACACAGTGCAGCGCAGCTTGTTGCGTACGGAGCCGCGGAGCCACAGCATCAGAACTGGAGCATGGAGCAATGGAAGAAGGTGGCCTGGTCTGAGGAATCCTGTTTTCTTTTACATCATGTGGAGGGCCGGGTGTGTGTGCGTCACTTACCTAGGGAAGAGATGGCACTAGCATGCACTATGGGAAGAACGCAAGCTGGTGGAGGCAGTGTGATGGTCTGGGCAATGTTCTGCTGGGAAACTTTGGGTCCTGGCATTCATGTGGATGTTACTTTGACACGTACCACCTACCTAATCGTTGCTGCAGATCAGGTTACACCCCTTCACGGCAGTGGCCTCATTCAGCAGGGTAATGCGCCGTGCAACGCTTCGAAAATAGTTCAGGGAATGGTTTGAGGAACATGATAAAGAGTTCAAGGTGTTGACTTGGCCTCCAAATTCTCCAGATCTCAATCTGATCGAGCATCTCGTGCTGGACAAACAAGTCTGATCCATGGAGAATCCACCTCACAATTTACAGGACTTAAAGGACCTGCTGCTAACGACTTGCTGCTGAATACCACCGCACACCTTCAGAGGTCTCGTGTAGTCCAAGCCTCGACGGATCAGAGCCGTTTTGGAGGCACGAAGGGAACCTACACAATATTAGGCAGGTGGATTTAGTGCTACGGCTAATCGGTGTACATGCTTATACACTTCCACACACCTCGAAACACTCACACACTGTGATTTATAAACCTGTTTGTGCACAGAACACTGACAAAGTCACATGACCGGTGTGTTTATTTCTGTCTGAGGATCAGGATGGCGGGAATCTTTTCTCCAGGTGAAAGATCGAGTGTGTGAGCGAGTGTGTGAGCCTCAGCGGCCGTGAAGCGTTCACACCAAGCTACTGATCAGAAAGTCGTGTAGTGTGTAAAACGAGGTCAGCACCCCAGTGTGTGCTGCGTTCGCCTTAACTCAGAAACAGGAAGTCAGAATCTGAAAATGACGTCATTTCTGACTTCTCTGAAGTACAAAGTGGGAAAAACTCACGGACGCCTCCACGTTTGTCTTTTGTTAGCCACATGCTAGCCAGGTGAGTGTGACGAGTGCTGTGTGTTTACTTCCGTACAGTCAGTGTGTTATAGATTTAAAGAGTGAATGCGTCAGTTAAACGTAAGACGGTTTTTAAAGGTAAGTCGTGCTGCTGTGTTTACCGCTGATGCTCTGAGCGGCCATTTTGATTTGGCGCCGCTTGCTGAACTCCGAGCCGAGGAGACCGTCTCTGGGGTTGAGGGTCGTTTTCTTTGTCTTTTCCTGATCGGGGTTCGTTTTGGTCTCTGTCACGTCTGACACTCGCTAACACTCAGTGCTTACACACACAGCGTGTGACACGTTTCTATATAAAACACTGTGGCTTTTGACCAAGCTACAGGAATTGTCCTTTTTAGTGGTGTGTTTGTGATAACAGATAAGTGTGTGTGTGTGTGTGTGTTTTTGTGTGTGTGTGATCTCACCGCTGTGATGAAGCTGTTGGTGTCGTTGTGCTCCTTGTGGAAGTGGTGTGACGGAGACGAGGAGACGGAGGAGGAACAGAGGAAGGATGACTCACTGCTGAAGGAGTCCATGATGAGGGACGAGTGACGGGGGACGGACAGAGCGCTCACGCTGTTCACGCTGTTCACGCCGTCACTCGAGGTGCTGTGAGACGACGACTCGGAACCCTCTGTGACTGTGCGCACACACACACACCCACACACACACAAAGTAAAGAACATATTAAAGAATAAACCACTGTGAGTGTGTGAGTGTGTGTGTAAAATAATGAGTGATGTAACAGTATGATGAAGCGGATTTACTGTTACCACGTCGATTATTTTCCTATAACAGCAGGTCCCTGAAATGTTTTATTCCTCTTATACCACAGCAAAGTGATAACGACTAAAGTTTATTAATTAATATACAACACGAACAGTTCTTGTCAGAAAGTTGCAGCTTTACCTCTGAGAGTTACAAAGCGCTGAGACCGGAGACTCCTTCTGTAAACGTTAAATAAACGATACAAAGCTTCAGCGTATCGAAGATTTTTTTAATCTGTACACGTGGAGTGTCCGCCGTCTGCCGCGTACGTCCCTGTTAGAATGAGTGCGTTAATATAAACCTGTGATGAAGTGAATTATTTTACGGAAATTTGCTTCACCGCGCACTTCAGAGAAACTCAATCGTTATACCCGTGAGTGTTTCTAATCATTTCCTTCTCATGTATTAGAATGCTTTTGAATGTGTGTGTGAATGTGTGTGTGTGTGTGTGTGTGTGTGTGTGTGTGTGTGCGCGCATGTGTGTGTGTGTATGTGTGTGAGAGGCCGCAGCATAGCGTGTCACGTGTATCATGTAGCATGTCAGGTCTCCTCCAGCTGATCATTGTCGCATCCTTTCAGTGTTCACTCCCTTTGCACCAGTTTAACCACACACAAACACACACGCGCACACACACACACGCACATACACATGCGCACAGACACACAGACAAACACACACACACACACACACACATACACACACACACACACACCATCATCTAGATCCTTCATAGTGTCATGGTTTATTTAGAATCAAAGCCTAGCCGCTGGTGTAGGAGGTGTTTCCTGTTACATTTCCCCTGCTGCTGTAACCACACACACACACACACCCACACACACACACACACACCCACACACACAGAGCCAGTTCTGACCATCACACTGCCCTTCACTACTGCAGGCGATGTATTGAAATCTTGGATTTTTGCATTTCTGAATCTGAGGAATACGACTTCTGTTTCCGCAAATGATATTAATTATTAATACAGTTGCAAGCAGCGATCTGTGGGGTCCAAGCACTTCACAAATTGCGGCTCCAGTAGCCAGTTCTTGCTACGATGCGTAGAACAGTAAAGAGACCATAGATTTACATACGTCTGAAGTTTTGTGATGATAGTTCAGTCCTATATTTGTACTGAAAACCTTGAAAATGAAATACACACCGTTGGACACTTTTTTTTGCGCTACAATGCGCAAGGGGCGGAGCCACCGGAGGGCAAAAAATGCAAACGAGTGGCAAAAAAACTGAGCCGAGTTTGCGCCGTGCTAAACTCCATTACGTGTCAGATGTGCATGCGGACTCACCCATGGAGGGCTGTGTGGCGGCGTCGTGCTCCAGCTCGTCCTCCTCGATGCAGTCGTAGTGCCAGTGGGCGAGCGGAGGGTGGGGGGCGGAGCTAAAGAGCGGCAGGTTGAGGGAGCTCATGAAGGAGGACGAGGAGTGGCTACTGGAGGAGGAGGAGCTGCTGTTGGAGATGGTGGAGTGCGGTCTCTTGAAGGGGCTGGAGTGATCGTAGGAGGAGACGGAGATGGAGGAACGAGTGCGTGACTCTGCAGAGATAAATGCCACAATCCATCAGTTCTACTGACGTCTGTTTATCTACATCATTTCTGAGAGAAAGAACAAAACTCTGCGGTTAAAATGACTGTGAATGATTAAACACGGCAACCAATGAAAACAGAGGAGAGGCGGGCTTCAATTAACACACACACACACACACACACACACACACAGTCAGGTCCAGTCATGAGAGATCTTTTTAGGAGTGTATGAAAAGGAAGCGCTGAAAGACAGCAGAGCGATCTTCAACTCTCAGAGTGCATCTCCGTCTTAAACAGAGCGAGAGATCAGAGCTGTAATTACAGAGTGTCTCACAGTCAGGGAGAGAGAGAGAGAGAGAGAGAGAGGTGGTAGTGGTGGTGGTGAAAAACAGAGAGATAGACGGGGTGAGAGAGAGGGGGAGAGAGAGACAGAGAGGGGAAGAGAGAGGTGGTGGTGGTGGTGGTGAAAAACAAAGATGAGGAGATAGCGAGAGAGATAGACAGGGGTGAGAGACAGAGACAGAGAAAGAGAGGAAGACAGAGAGAGGGGGTGAGAGAGAGGAAGACAGAGAGAAAGAGAGCTAGACAGAGAGACAGAAAGAAAGGCAGACAGAGAGCAAGAGAGAGAGACAGAGATAGACAGAGAGAGAGAAAGACAGAGACTGGTAAAAACAAATAAGGGGAAATGATAGAAAAACAGAAAAAAGGGAGAGAGAGTGAAACAATGAGAGAAACAGAGAAAGAGTGAGGCAAAGAATGGACAGAGAGAGAAATAAAGACAGAGGAGGAAATATTGGAGGGAAAGAACGGAAGAGAGACAGATAGACAGAATGACTGCCGGGAATAAAAGATTTTTCGAGATTATTTTAATAGCACAAGTTACAGATAAATAAATAATACACTCAACAGCAGACACANGAGAGGGAGAGAGAGGGAGAGAGGGAGAGAGGGAGAGGTACCTGTGCCTTTCGTGATGTAATCTACAGCTCGGTCGCTGATGGCTGCGTCGCTTGGTTTGATGTCCATGAACGGTTTGTTGCCGATTCCCATAGAGACCATCTCCTGCATCCGCAACTCTGTTGAGCAGAGGAGACGTATGTGTGTGTGTGTGTGTGTGTGTGAGTGTGAGAGAGAGAGAGAGAGAGAGAGAGAGAGAGAGCACACATGAAATGCCAGGGTAAAACTATATGGTATCTCAGAGAGGGAAGATAAGATACAGACATATCAGTACAGAGGATATACTGTCCCTGTCCACCAGAGGGCGCTGTCTCTTGCAGAGACAGAATAAAGCCTCGTTTGCCCGAAGTCTCTCTGAATTCAGCACATAATGTCATCTAAAATTAAAAATAGCTACAAATCAAATTCTGATATAAAGCTCTAGCCTCAAACTTTAGGCCACGCCCCCAGCTGAGTCTGACACCAAACTTAGCGCTGAGGAAGAACGTGATAATGCTGTGATTGTGTTTATCTCTGTGACGTTGTCCTTGTTTATAAATAACACAATGCTGAACTGGTGTCTATGTGCTTCTTCTCTTACTTATTTGCCTCAAAGCCTCTAGTACAAAACCAAAAAAAAAACCAAACCTGACACACAAAACACGTCTCAACCGAGTGACTATATCTGCATGCTAAATAGTAATCTATACCAACAGTGGACAGGCCACGCCCACGAGTGACACGAGCGCCGCAAGTGAACGTAGAGTCAGCTGACCTCTGTTTCTGAGCGCTTGTCTCCACAGGATCTTGCCGATGATGGAGGTCCAGGCCGCCTTGCTCTCGGCCGAGCTGGCCTGCAGGATGAACGTGTCCTGGGACTTCCTGCGCCGGAACCAGATCTCGAACCGGAGGCCGCTGTCGCCCACGTTCTCCGTCATCCCGATCTCTGCGGTCTGCGGAAAACGGCAGTGACGTTAACTCAAACAGTGAGCTGTTTGTTATAACCTACTAAAGCTTTTTGGACTTTTTTGAGTAAACCTTTAAGGAATTCTGCTGACAACGCGAATTTAAAGCAAGACCCTTTACACTGTACGATTTTCAGCCACTCTTTCTGACAATAATTGTACGTCGTTAAGGAATTCTTTGGTCGTGAGTTGATGTTATCACATCAGGTGCAGATTATTAGAACATCGATACAGAGCATTTTGAAGGAGGCGTGTCTTATTTAAAGCTTATTTAAACATTTAGTTTGGTTTGAAGTGAGAGGTATCACCATGGTGAGGTCCAAAGAGCTCTCTTGAGGCCTTCAGAAAGAAGATTGTTGATGCTTATGAGTCTGGTAAGGGATATAAAAAGATCTTAGAAGAATTTGTAATCAGCCATTACACACATTTAAAACAACTGCCAACATGGCCAGGTCGGGCCGTCCAAGCAAATTCACCCCAAGAGCAGACCGCAAGATGCTTAAAGAAGTCTCCAAAAACCCTGAAATATCATCATGGGACCTACAGCAAGCTCTCGCTACAGTTGATGTCAAAGTGCATGAACCTACAATCAGAAAGAGACTGCACAACTTTAATGATCATGGGAGGTGTGAAAGGAGGAAACCTTTGCTGTCTAAGGGCAAGACTGAAGTTTGCCAAAGAACACAGACAAAGGCCAAGACTTCTGGAATAATGTGCTTTGGACAGATGAGTCTAAAATGGAATTATTTGAACCATAACAGAGGGCATGTTTGGCGTGAACCAAATACAGCATTTCAGCAAAAGAACCTCATACCAGCTGTGAAACATGGAGGTGGAAGTGTTGTGGTTTGGGGCTTTGCTGCAGCAGGACCTGGTCAGCTCACCATCAGAGAGTCCACTATGAATTCTACATTGTATCAGAAGGTGCTCGAGGAACACGTGAGACCATCTGTCGAAAAAATTAAGATGAAGCGGAACTGGACCTTGCGACATGACGACAATGACCCAAAACATACCAGTAGATCCACCAAGGACTGGCTGAAGAGTGAAAAATGGAGAATGGCCAAGTCAAAGCCCAGATCTGAATCCTACTGAGATCCTGTGGGGTGATTTGAAACGGACTGCGTGCGTCGATGTCACAAGCTGGTAGATGGCTACAAGAAACGTCTCAATGAGGTGATTTCAGCCAAAGGGAGAAACACTCGCTATTTTAACTTTTTCCTCAGGTGAAATACTCATTTTTGTTGATTTCTTTTGTTTAATAAGTGAAAACAAAGTGATCTTTTTATTGCTTACATGCAATTACATCACTTTCATCTACAGGTACAAATTAAAACAAGATCAGAAATTGACGTGTTGACATTTCTTAATAAAGGACTGAATATTTAATGGGGTGTCCTAATTTTTTCACACGGCTGACTGTATATCGTATCCATCATTGCTGGCTGATCTTCTGCCAAGTTCTGTCAGTGCGAGAAATGTTCCAGTAGTGTGAGGACCGCTAAGACACTCAACTAAAATCGCCAAACTCACGGTACCGCTACAAATACAAAGCCAGGAAATACCATGCTTTTGAGATGTTTGAGATGTTTGAGATGTTTAGACCCTTCACCTTATAAGATTGTTTATAGATGTAGATGTCGTATCCCCCTTCAATCTTTTTGGTTTTGCTAAACAGGATGAGGTCCTCGAACAGGAAGACGTGCCGGAGGTACTTCCTGCGTCCGCACCACACTATGAACTCATCCTGACACCTCAGCTGGCCCTGTTCCTTCAGATTCACCTACAGAAAACCGAACCAAAAAAAAAAAAAAAATATTACTTAACGTGTTTTTGAACGACCAGGCCCGGTTTATATCGTGCTGCTTACATCACATCCTCTGATGGCGTCCATGGCGAGCAGGTCGTTGCCGTGGCGCAGCTGGAACTTGACCATCTCCTCGGCGGTCCTGAGGTCGGCGAGCTCCTGCTCCTGCGATTGGCCGCACTCTTTTATCAGGTCCTTCAGCAGCAGGGCGTATTTACTCATCCTCTGGATGGGCTTCAGCAGGTAGGACGCCAGGTCCATCTTGTCCTCCAGCTCCACCTGCTTATTCTGCGGGAAAAACACATCAGCGATTTGAAAAAAACATTTTTAACAATTTCGTAGTTTTAATAAGTTTCATAGATCTACAGAAATAAAGCAGTGGTCAGACCAAACATGGTGAAAAAACCCAAAACAATTNAAATGTCAACGTTCATCAGACACGTGAGATAAACGTGAAATAAGTCTGATGTCACCGTATATGCTTAAAGGTGAACTTGACTATACATGACCCTAGCTTTAAAAGGCAGACAGAGTGTCCTCCCAGAGGCGCTGTAAAACGGGTCACGACAGAAAAAGACGCGACATTTTAAATGAGCGATATGAAGTTAGACCTCACGAATCCTTCTATAGCGCACGCTACTTAGGAATCCTCTCTGGGCATCGCTTTAGATTAGATTACATGAGAACTTCTTCATCTCAGCGATAATAAATATAAACACTTCTGCTGTAAACGGATCCATTAAAAGTCTCTGTCATGGCACCTCTGTGTTTTGTACACGTCCGTAACCGTGAGCTGCGAGGACACCGGACCCTCGGTAGTTTCGGGAATGTTGTGGTGTCAAATTCGATATGGAAACAGTGACGTTCCTGATGATCTTGCATTCCAAGACCCAGTGAGCGATGATTATTATCAGTTCTCATCTAACCTCAGAGCAGCTGAGGAGGACATTTTTGATTTTCCCATAGGCTTAAAATTTTCACGTTGAGATTTTACGACCGTGGAGTGCGTGTCTATACAGGGGTTTTACGGTAAACACCGGGTGTTTTAGTTAAAAATGTAGACACAAGAAAAGGTTACACACACACACACACACACACACACACACACACACACACACACACACTTTCTGTACAGAACATCTTTCTTCCTAGAACAGAACATTCATTTTTTTGGTCAATCGAGAACAATAGATTTGTACGTAAATATAATATACAAAATGGCCGACACAATATACAAAAGAGATAATATACAAAATGGCCGACTCCGGCTCCATCGCGACCCTGACCAGGACAGAGTGCTTACTAAAGATGAATTAGTAATATACAAAATAATATACGCAGATTACACTTCGCTTTTTATTAACGACCTTTATTGAGGTAATTCATGTTAATTAGTGCTTTTGAGAAACAATATTAAAGTGTTTTAGTGCAGAAGGGACGGAGGGGGCGTTTTTGAGAACGTGCTCTTTAGCGCGTCTCCGTCACGCCGCCTTTATTCTGTTCCATGAGCTTTTTTACGTAACGCCTCAGACGGGTGTGTCTCACCTTGAAGAAAGCGTTGCCGTGGCTCGTGAGCAGGGCGTCGGAGCGCGGTTTATTCTTACTGTACAGAGCGTACATTCCAAACTGGTCCTCCTGTCAATCACAAACACACACACACACACACACACGTTGTTTATTCTTAACGGCCTTCCTAACACCACCACACCCACGCATTCCTGTGATGCCTCTTGGATTTAGAATATTCCAGAAGAAGAAACGGGTTTGTGATGGCGGATGTTTTGTGAAGACTCACGTGTCTCAGGAAGCAGGTGCTGACTGAAAGCGGGGAATGTGCACATTGCTCCAGATCCTTCAGGAAGTACTGGCTGTGGAAGTCACACAGCTTCTCCAGGTTTCCGAAGATGATGCTGCGCTTTCCTCGGAGGTCCTGCGGCAGCTCCGGCCTCTCCATCTCTGGGAAGTAGTGATCCATGATGTAGGACAGGGAACGCACGTACTCTCTCTCTGTGGAGATCATCTCGTCCATGATGTGCTGGATTTTACTGCATGGAGTCAAAGTAAAAATGAACTAGTTTCATCCATCCATCTACCGTCACAGATTGTGTGTGTGTGTGTGTGTGTGTGTGAGTGTGTGTGTCACCTGCTCTGTCTCTTGCTCTCACCATCCCCAGGTCTTCCCTGACTTAGGGAGGGTGATGGGAGGCTCCTGCTCCGTGCCAGCACTGGACTCTTCACGTGTGGCCTCTGCAGCTTCTTCTCCACACACGTGTTGTTGCTGAGCTCCAGCCCTTTGATGTAGACCCCCAGGTAGCCGTGGTGTCCCGAGAGATCGGAGCTCACCGTCTTCTTCATCATCTTCTTCAGCGGAGGCCTGCGGTGCCTCGCTCCAGGCTCCGAGTGACAGGAATACGACGAGTCGATGGTGCAGTCGCTGTCCGTGTCGTCCAGCGGCGATGGACAGAGTTTATCTCTCTCGGAAGGGAAAAGAAAAGATCTGAAAGGAGAGTCATTTTTAGAGAACGGACCTGCCGAGTGAGGTTTCTCATCCTCGAACTCGAAAGTTTGTTTAATCTCAGGAAGAGAACTTCTGCTCTCTCCGCATTGCAAATCCGCACATATTACAGGTATTTCCCTGGGTTTTGAAAGGTCAGAGGTTAGAGAAGAGTCAGACGCGGGTTCCTCTCGCACTGTCGCTCTCTCCAGCAACTCCTCGAGCTGCTTCCGGGTCTCCTGGCACTTCATCCAGATGTGGTTCCAGTGATGGAGCTGGCGGGGGCTGTCCAGCGTGGCCACCGTGTCGTTCAGAGAGCTGAAGTTCTCCAGAGAGAACTTGGTGGCCTCGCTGTGGTAGTCCTGCAGTGCCTGAAGAACTTCAGGAGAGAAGCTCATGATGTTCTCTTCCAAATTCAGATGCTTGAAATAGTCCTCGCAGTGCGTCATCCACTGCTGAGCCTGCGAGAGGACAAAACGTGGGTTTTATTTTGAAATCAGTTGTATTTAAATGACCCATGTTAATCACGTGAGGAGAAATAAAATCAGAATTTTACAAAAAGCAGTGAAAATTCATTCCTTTTTGAGCTAGGGATTAGAAACATGTAACCGAAAAAAGTACAGATTATTCCAGAGTGAAAACGTTATTCGAAAAAAGTGCTTAACAAGTTAACAAAGATATTTTTCTTTCTTAAAGTATACACCTAAACATTTCCCCGCTAGACCTAAATTTCTGTCTAGGAGTCCAAAAGAGCATAATTGGCTGTTCCCTCGAGTGACATCGCTACAGTGATTAACTGTATAGGCGTACGGAATACAACGCGACGTGTAGGTTGTGTCTGTCCACAGGTTGTGAGCGTGTTTACCGAGTCGTAGAACTCGTAGAGGTTGATCAGGATGTCCAGCTCGCCCCTGCGTGTGTGTGCTCGCTGGAGGACGGAGCTCATGTGCTGTTTGAGCTCCAGTAACGTGGAACCGGACACTCGTCTGGGGTCCTGCGTCAGCGCCGCGGCCTGCTTCTGCTGGAGCTGAGCACAGTAACGTTAAAAAAAAACACGCGCAGTGACGCCGAGGTTAAAGTGAAGACGTACCATCTCTACAGACCAGCATGAAGATCGCTTACCGCTGCCTCCTCGGCGAACTGCTCCAGGCTCCGCCTCGTTTCCTGCAGGGAAGTGACGGTAAAACTGAGAGAGTCCAGCGGCGCCAAGTGCTTCTCTGCCTCCACGCTGAACCAGCGCTTGATCTGTCCAAACACATCCACAACACTCATTACTGACTAATCCCCATTAACAGAGCCACCTGAGATAATTCTAAAAGGATGTGTATTGCGTCTTTAATCCGTCCGTCTCACCCGCTCGGTCTCCTCCTGGAAGGTGCGCAGCTCCAGCAGGTTCTCCAGCTGATGGAGGGATTTGTTGGACAGGATGACGAGTTTATGAACCTCCTCGTCCAGCTGGTTGTAGCGCGCGCACGCTGTGTCCACTGCGTCCCTGCGGTCATGTACAGGCGGGAGGATTAAAATAAACGTCACACAGATGAATGTGTGTGTGTGAGTGTATGTCTGTGTGTGTGTGTGAGAGTGTATGGGGTTGTAATGTATATGAGATGCAATGTGTGTATGAGATTATAGTGTGTGTATGAGATGCAGTGTATGAAGTATAAAATGTGTGTGTGAGTGTGTATGTGAGAGAGAGCATGATGTGTGTGTGTGTGTATGTGTGTGTGTGTGTGTGTGTATGGTATTGTACCTGTAGCTCTCAGTTTCACTCGTCTCCTCTTTCCTGACACGTGCGAGAAACGTCCCTCCCTCCAGCCTGAGGTGGTTCAGCTGCGAATCCTCCAACACACACTTCATCAGGTTCCTGTGCTGGCTGATCGTCTCTGACACGTCCTGCACGCACACACACGCACACACACACACACACACACACACACACACAGAGCGTGACCTGCGAGCCTGAGTTCTGTTAGACTTTATTTAAGGTCAATACTACAGAGTTCATTCTGTTCCACACATATTTTCATAAATAGGACGAGATTTAGGAGCAAATCTTAAATATATTTATAGAAATTTGTGCCTCCTATTTAATCCTAAATAAGTATAAATAATGAATATAGATTATAAATCAGTTGAGTATATTTATAGTTATATATATATTTATTGTGTATAAACGTGTGAGCTTATGGTCCAAACGCAGTCTGACCTCCACCGTGTCCAGGCTGCTGCTGCTGCTCAGGACGTCTATCGACCGCCGCAGAGACGAGATGGCCGCGCTGCAGCTGCTGCAGAACTGCTCCATTTTCTACACAACAGACACATGTTCAGCAGGAGATGGCATTTCTGTGTGTGTGTGTGTGTGTGTGTGTGTGTGTGTGTGTGTACCTGTCTGAACTGGATGTAGTGGTGATGGTCGTAGGGGAAAGTGCCGTCCAGGTCTCGTGTGAGCTGAGACGAGTCAATGTGCTTCAGTAGGGCTTTCAGAGAAGTTAACACTTCACACTTCACACACACACACACACACACACACACACACACACACACACACACACACAGAGACANTGTAATTCACCAGAATAATCCTCTGTCTTTCTCTTTTTTAATCTCTGTCTCTCTTTTATTTCTCTCTCTGTAGTCATTCTGTTTTTGTCTTTCTCTTTTAATCTCTTTCAGATTCGTATCTGTCTTTTTCTCTCTTTATCTCTCTCATGTCATTTTCTCTTTTTTATTTCTTTCTCTCTCTCTCTCTCTCTGTTTTTATCTCCCCCTGTCTTTCTGTTTTTATTTTGTGTCTATCTCAGGACTCTAAGAGAAGCTTGACGGAGGCCCTTATCTGCTCTGCGCTTGGTACAGGAACTTTCAGTTTCCGAGTCTAGTACCAAAGGTTCCAGGTGTATAGTTTTGGAGCAGGAAGTAACAGTGCTTGTGGGCGGGGCTAGCGGCAGTGTTTGTTGCTGATTGGTCATGAGTACTACATCACACAACCTGTAATATAACACACTGAAAAAACAGGGAATTAAGAAGAAAACCAGTTTCTAGTTTGCTGGTTTCATTAATTAACATTGTTTTTTGTGTTTTATTTCTCAACCTGCTCAGTAGTTTAAGTTTAATAATTTTAAAAAGTGAGATATAAAAAGAAAAGAAAGAAAGAGGGATAAACAAACAGGAATACATCAAAAATTATTATTTATTTATTTTTTTTCCTGATTATTTGTGAGAAAGGTTGATAGTGCTTTAATGACATCGTTTCAATGCTATATTCATTTTAGATTTTTTTTATTCTGGTGAATTGTAGCATTTCATCACGGCTTGGCTTTTTCCTCTTCTCCTTCATTATGTCAGAGAAATAGTTTTTTTTGTTGTTAATGTCTTCCTCCATGTTGTTCTCTCTCTCTCTCTCTCTCTCTTGTGTTTTTCGAGTGGAAGAACAGCCTAAGCAGCGTTGTATAAAAGCATCGGCTACGTGGATGCACATGAATACACTCACTGGAACGGAGAAATCTCTCTCGAGCTTGACGGACGCCTCTTTGTCCGAGAGCAACAAAACCGAGTAAAGTGCGTTTGGCAGAGAAACCTGCATGAGGGGGGGAAAAAAATTAAACACACGTCAGCTGAGGAATAGACGATTAGAGTGAATGAAGTGTCGTTGCGTTAACGTGTTACGAAGCGTCACGGTAACGGTGTATGAGGCGTGTATGAGGCGTGTATGAGTCAGTATGACGCTGATTAGACAGGATTACCGAGGGCTATGAATAAAACGCTCTGAGGTTAGTCAGCGCTCTAGTTTTGACAGCTGGCTGCATGCTTGTCTGATCTCCGATCCCTGTTTCTGCTCCGAAAGACAAGCGAGGACAAGCCTGATCTCAGACGCCCCAGGACAGACTTCGGTGAAAATATGTGACGAACGGAGAAGAAGATATAGACTCGGGGCTGATGGGTGTGAGCCAAACACACAGACAACGCCCTACCTACCTGAGAATAGGGGCGTGACGGTACAGTGATAAGAGCTGCAGGAATAGGCGCAGCGTTAAAATTAAGCTAAGTGATAAACATTTCTAAAGTGTGGCACACTATTTATAGTTTCAGATTGCTCTGAAGACTCTTAAGACATCCACAGGTTCTATATTTATTAGCTTTCCCACGAGGTGAGTAAAAGACTCAGATAAAAGCCTAATCTAATTACGTATCACGAGCTAGTTCGCTAGTTAACCGCATTAATACAGACTAAAAGAAACGCACGAGTTCATGATTATTATCCTCTTCTGACAAAGTTTGCTATGTAGCACGTCGTGTTTGAGCTCTCGACAAAAGGCCGCGAGGTCGTCGCACAACGTTTCAGCTATGACCTGTAACGCTCCTACATAATATATATTCAAAACACAAGGTGTTGCTTGATTTATTAATCTCGATCTTTTATTTTATCCGTCCGTTTTACAAATTAATGTCAGAAATAGTGCTCCAACTACGGAAACGTATCTTCTGTGCTAACACTAAAGAGATTTGGAGATGAAGCTCATGACAACAATCACGATGACGGCGGAAACTTCGAATGCGAGACAGAACACAGAGCTCACACACAGAATGTGCCTCAGGCGATATATGTGTGTGTGTGTGTGTGTGTGTGTGTGTGTGTGTGTTCACCTGAAGCTGAGACAGAGCTGAGAAGAGCACAGGACTGGCCTGCTGTCTCCGCGAATCCACCAGCACGGTCAGACCCAGATCCCTCTTCTCCTTCCTGATAACATAAAGATTTATCATTTACTAATCATACACTGTCTATCTCACACACACACACACACACACACACACACACACACACACACACACACACACACACACACACACACACACA
>JAKKZN010000022.1:1159512-1169821 GCA_033441825.1 Pangasius elongatus
CGGTCCCCAAAAACAGGCAACCCGAAGTGCACAAAAGCTCCCCACTCCTTCCCTACTCTTTAAAACTACTCCCTACTGTGATTAACCTGATTCACACTCAACATTACTAATACAGAATAATAATAATAATATATACAGTACAGCACTTTATAACGTTAAAAGATCACAGTGAAGTGTTGAATGCTGCATTCTGATTGGTCAGCAGCTCCAATCCCAGGTTTATATTAATGTTAATACTCTCCTTATAGTGTCTTATGGTTTCTATAGCAACGGCTCATTCACAGGGACGCGGACCATGGACGCTTCATATAAACCAGCTCCTAAACAACACAACACAAAACTGATGAGATGGTCAGGTTTCACTGAACTATTTTGTGTTGTGTTGTGTAGTTTAGTGTTGCATTGTGCAGTGTAGTGCTGTGTAGTGTAGTGCTGTGTCTTGTGTTGTGTAGTGTAGTGTTGTGTAGTGCTGTCTTGTGTTGTGTTGTTTAGTGTAGTGTTGTGTCTTGTGTTGTGTTGTTTAGTGTAGTGCTGTGTCTTGTGTTGTTTAGTGTAGTGCTGTGTCTTGTATTGTGTAGTGTAGTGTTGTGTAGTGCTGTGTCTTGTGTTGTGTAGTGCTGTGTCTTGTGTAGTGCTGTGTCTTGTGTAGTGCTGTGTCTTGTGTTGTGTAGTGTAGTGTTGTGTAGTGCTGTGTCTTGTGTTGTGTATTGTAGTGTTGTGTAGTGCTGTGTCTTGTGTTGTGTTGTTTAGTGTAGTGCTGTGTCTTGTGTTGTTTAGTGTAGTGCTGTGTCTTGTGTTGTGTAGTGCTGTATCTTGTGTAGTGCTGTGTCTTGTGTTGTGTTGTGTAGTTTAGTGCTGTGTCTTGTGTTGTGTTGTTTAGTGTAGTGCTGTGTCTTGTGTTGTGTAGTGCTGTGTCTACTGTAGAGTTGTGTTATGTACTGTAGTGTTGTCTTGTGTAGTGTAATGTAGTGTTGTGTTGTTGTGTTGTCTTGTGTAGTGCAGTGAAGTGTCGTGCTGTGTACTGGAGTGTTGTATTGTCTTGTGTAGTGTAGTATTGTGTTGTCTTGAGTAGTGTAGCGTAGCGTACTGTAGTGTTGTCGGGTTGTGTTGTGTTGTGTTGCCAGTGCATGACTCGGGACAGTACACTCAGAACAATCAGGCGTTTGTGTCGGACTCCTCTGACTTGGTGGACTTGTGTTTCTTCTTCTGCTCTCTTGCCTTTTGTGTTGCTGTGCTGTGAAAAGCAGCAGCTAATCTGCACACAGGCGCCTCAGTATCTCTGCCTCACTGTGTGCTTTACTTATCATCTCACGCTCTTACACACATCTACACACCCTGAGAATAAACATTCAACCGTCTAAAACAACCTTCAACAATTACACACAGCCGAGGAGCATCGCTACGTCTCCACACATCTGCAACATACCAGGCTCTACGAATATTCCTGAATATATAATACACACATCAGTAACATTAGCTACTTTAGCCAGCCAGCTGACGTGTCACAGTTTGACTCGAGTCACGTTTTGCATCAGTGTCACTGTAAAAAACGTAATATTTTTCATCCCTAAAATTAGCTAGCGGAGGAAAAAAATCCACGTGCGTGTGGCTGGAGCGTCAGATCGAGCGGTGTGTAAAACGGAAATATAGAAAGACACGTCAGAACACAAAGACACCACTGCTGCCCAAATAATATTTATATTTACATACGTAGACATGAGACACGATTAAAAACAAAAACAAAACAAAACAAAACAACAGCTCAGCCACAATTAGTGCTTTTTTAACAAGAGGTTTAAACACAGTGGGATTTCCATTCAGTCCTCCCTGATCTCTGAAGACCTCCAAGTCCCAGTTAGGCATTTAAACTGAAATAATTGGTGCAGTCATATGCTATGTTTGTGTGTGTGCGTGTAGAGCGATGGTTACTGTGGAAGGTGCGCGTGTGTGTGTGTGTGTGTGTGTGTGTGTGTGTGTGTAGGGCGGTGGCTACTGCGGAAGGTCACGGGTTCCTGTGCTCAGCTTTGAGGACGATTTCAGAGATGAAAAGGATTTGACTGTGAAGTAAACATCACAGTCATTTGCCACGCCCTCTAAGAGAAACACACCTTCCAGCACATGTGTGTGTGTGTGTATGTGTGTGTGTGTGTGTGTGTGTGTGTGTGTACATCTTTTTTTTAATGTTTACATATTTTGGCCTTTTATGAGGACCAAAACAGGAAAGGACTACAGGTCCTCACAGTGATAGGAAACTGTCAAATGTCCTCACAATCACCAAAAAAAAAAAACAAATAGTGTTTTTAAAATTTTCACTAAAAAACAAAATGAAAGAGAATTATTTACCTCTCTTTCCCTCCCTCGATTAATGGGTGTAACATTAATTAGCTAAAGTAATTAGCTAACATTATATCCAAAAAAAAAAAAAAAGGCCATAAAAGTACCACAGCTTAAAACATGACGTAAAGCGTAACGCTTTGCTTTGCTACAGCCGGCTCCATGGAAACAAAGATAAAACGCTGACAGTCCAACAATTTCGATGATCGATGAGATCGAGTTAATAAAGTTGAACTCAGGATTTTACTTTCTGTAATTTATATTAAATTACGCGCTCCCCATCAGGAACTCTACGAATGCTCAGAATTCCTCACCTTCACTGACTACTTCTTAACCGAACTCCATTTCCCAGAATCCTCACCTACTTAATGAACGACACATGACATGACACGCTCATTACTGACACTGCCGAAGGCGGAGATATGATTTGTTTTTCGGAATAACAAAAACATACAAACGTACAAATGGGTACAAATGAGCAAAATGTGTACTACTGAAGGCTAAAAAATGTTGTTGTCTTTTAAAAATGTGAATTTTTTCTTTCGTACCGTAACAATTAACTGACTGAATGTTTCTATTATCCTTTTTTCGTTGTTTTAATTTTTACTGAACATTATCTAACATTATTCCATAACGTTTTCCTGTTCTGGGAAACTTCACGAAGCACCGCGACTGTTACAAATGACCGACACTGGAGACTCCTTCCATAAATATTAAATAAATGTGTCCTAACAAAAGACTTCACCACGTCAGCGATCGCAGGTTTTACATTGTTAATCAAAAACATATTTTTAAAAATCTGTTTATTATTATTAGTCGTAGGTCCTGCGGCGCGTCCGCTGTACGAGTCCCCGTGAATGAGCCGTTACTATAGAAACCATCACGTGTCATAAGGACTGCATTAATATTAATATAAACCCGTCTGAGCCATGCTGTTATACAGAAATACTGCACACCTTCTGACCAATCAGATTCGAGATTTCAACTATCATTCGTGTTGAAAAGTAGCAAGCTCATGCCGGTTTGTTAGCAAACCTAAACATACAGATCGTACGTATCGAATATCGCGATATGATATACGACATTCTCGTCAAATCGCACGCCTCTGGTAGATATGATACGGTCACATTTTTCCACTCACAGTCTCTATACGCAATATCTAACCCTGAATGAGGGGAGTGTGTGGCGTGCCAAAGCTCTATCTGCTACAGGAAAACTGTGTGTGTGTGTGTGTGTGTGTAAGTATCAGCCAGCATGTTTTTTCATGACCTTGTATGTATGCGTGTTGCCGATTGTATTCACCTTGTCAAATTCCCTGCTACACAACACTTGATCCTCCACACACACAAACACACAGACACAGACACACACACACACACACACACACACACGTCACAATCATACACCAGAAAAAAGGATGTGGCACATGAACAGAGGAACTCAAAGAGAAGCTAAATTGGGAACAAAACTCTCTGTTGCTGAGAATAGACCAGGAACACACACACACACACACACACACACTTGAATAAACACACTTTGTCTGTCCTCATAAACAGTAAATCAAACAGCTTGATTACAGAGACGTAGGAATTTGTGTCCACGTCATAATCCATATTTTTGCTCTGCGTCTATAAAACTCTTTTCTTTTCAATTTTCATTTAAAGACGAAATATTCAAGTTGAAGTTCAGGAACCTTTTTTTTTTTTTTAACAACTTTCTCAAACAGAAACTCCCAGATGCATGCTACTGCCATGACTCATGACTCATTTTTCTTTCCTCATCATCTCTTCCTCTCCAGCATTTAAGGAAACACCGTCTCCTATTTTTTTTCCTTCATGGAAAAAAATCCTTACGCTCAGGCTCCTCTTGAAACATTCTTAGTTTCGCAGGAACATACGTGCTCAAACACTCGAACATATTTATATTAATAGCAGTATTATTAATATCAACCTATTATAATTTACTAAGAGTACAAAAAAAATAAAAATTTGAGTGTGATTTACTTTTGGGATTTTTGTTCCACTGAGTATCGACTGTACCTGTTTTTTCCAGCAGCATTATTTTTTTTATTTTTTATTGTTATTGTTATTGTTATTGTTATCGCTTCTACTCCTTGGTACTTTTTAATTTACTTCTAAATTGGACTTCACAGCAAAAGCCTTTCCTGCATTAAATACCAAATCATAAATCCGCCCATTTCAGTTTTTTGACGTATTAATGAATCTCATTTAGACAAAATTTAAATAAATGAACTACACTGTGTGTTGTATGTAAGGGAGGAGGGGGTGCGCAAACTTTTGAGCTTGCTCACAAAGAGAAGTGCATGGTTTAAATCGGAAAGCGCCAACAAATTAATACAGAATTCTGTTTTATAGATAAACAGTAAAACAGACCTCTAACTCTTATAACCTAAAGATTGCACTCAGCTACACATTCAGCTAATATAGGTGCTAATAAACTAAGAGCTCAGCGCAAACAAAAAGTTGTTACAGCGCATTAATGAAAACACGCAACATGTGTGTTTTTACAGATGTTTTTTCACGGGGAGATAAAAAGAGTCACATAAAGATCAAAAATATAAAAATATGTGTACATATATATCATAAATGTGCTGAAATGTCAAGCTTGTGCACGCATGAAAATAAAAATAAATAAGTCACGTGTGAAGTGTGTGGAAAATTCCAGAAATCCTAATAGTACAAAAGGTCATGTTTACGCACAGTGTCGTGTTTTATTTAATATTTGAATTTTCAACAGGGACGAGTGTGTGAGGACTGTGTAAACGCCGTCAGGAGCGGTGCACTGAGCCATGCTGACACAGCTCCTGCTGAGGAGGAAGAAGAAAACAAGAACATCTGGGCTTCATCCACATCTGGAGCACTAACAAGGCTTCAGTTCCTCAAAGTGCATCCGTGCTTCGTGATGGAAATCTGACCACGCTTATTAAAGTTAAAGGAACTTACTGAACACTTGAGGAGAACTTTCTGCTGTGTGTGTGTGTGTGTGTGTGTGTGTGTGATGCTTATAAAGCGTTATAACAGCATTGCACACGTTCTCTCAGATCTTCTGTGTTTGTATCTAATAATAATAATAATAATAATAATAATAAAGTACCATTTTGTAACGTACTTAAAATGTCACGCGCTAAGACAGGAGAAGTCGTCACCACGGCAACAGCTGGAGCGATCTCACGTTTAACGGCAAAAAAAACACAACAACGTTATTTTAAAACGGATCTCTCTCTCTCTCTCTCTCTCTCTCTCTCTCTCTCTGTCAAAAGCTACTCAAAAGATCATTTAGGTTAGTATCTACGATTCAGGACAGTTTAAAAGAAATAACAAGCAAAGACACGAACATTAGAGGAGAAAATGAAAGGTGACGTAAAACACAGAAAGAAGTGATTTGTTGAACTCACCTCAGCGCGAGCGTTATGCACGAGATGTGCTCGGATTCCCGACCTGGTTAGACTCGTTAGACAGGTTTTAACAAGCTAACAAGCTAAAGAAGTCCAAACCAACACCCTTTTTTACCCCAGTGACACCTCAACAGGTCTCTCTCTCTCTCTCTCTCTCTCTCTCTCTCTCTCTCTGTCTCTCTCTCTCTCTCTGAGTGGGCTGAGTTTTTGAACATGAACATGCCCGAGAGACGGAGCTAATATTTCGCTTGTCGTGAACGCCGACGCTGAATTTAGTTTTTCACGAAACTCGTCAATAATAAATGACTTCTTCTTCTGGTTTTACACATAACCGTCACATAACTGCAGCTCAAACACTGGGGTCATTTCTCAAGAGACAAAATATCTTTTTTTTTTTCTTCTTCTTTTTTTAACCCTAGCCAGTTCATGACCTAGCGACCGAACCGTTGTTCAGATTAGCATTGTCGCTAATATCGCTTGTAGTCGGACTCTTATGTGCTGTTGCTAATGCTCAGCATTTTATATAAGTTATATAAAGTGTATTTTGGGTTCATGACACACAAAACACATAACATATACTATAAAATAAATTAAAATAGTACACGCTAAGACATGAGAAGTCACGCTTTTGTCACATCAGCAACAACTGGAATGATCTCACGATTTAACGGATTATTAAAGCGACACAATAGAAAATTCAGATAAAGATAAGATGTCATGTCAGTTGTAGTTTGTTTCTTGTAGTCGACTGATATTATTGTCGTTTGTTAATTGATTGATTGATTGATTTCAGTGGGTTAAAGTTATATAAATGTTAAGTTTTATGTGAATGTTTTTGTATGTTATTGCGTGCAAAAGAGTCTCAGACTAACAAATAATAATAATAATAAAAAAGAATTTAGTATTAAATCATACTGCAGGTTTAATATACTTTTATGTTACATTTTCATGAAGCCAGACCACAGACTAGAGTTCAAATGCATTTCTAAACGTCTAAACAACATAACATTTGACTACTTTATTAACTCTGTATCTGATGCTAAACTATTCATTTAACCCCACTAAAAGATTTTAAAAGGAGCATCAAGAGATAAAGGCTGCAGGTTATTGTATTAAGTGCAAAAGCACTTGAGTTAGGATAAATAGCTTCCGAGTGAAGTGGTTCATCCCTGAATCAGATACTCCACATCCAAATAGCCCTGTTTTTACCAGCTACCATAAAAAACATTGTTCTCGTCCAGCCGCAAACTGCAAAACATCCGTGATGTCATGGCGCGTTTAAATCTGACTGGCAGCATCGTCGCTTTTCCTGTGAAAGACAGACATTTTATAAACATTCATACTTAGACATCATTCAAAGACTTATCAAGCTACGTTGTAGAGATGGATGATGCCACGATCTGGAGTCGTTTTTATCCCACTGCGTAATGCGTGAACCCATTTAACAGCCCATGCTTGGAACATCCTTTTCCACGAGTCGTCCGTTACACACTGTACATTTCAGTTTCATTCCCACGGCCCTGTTCCTTCAACACTTTCACCCCTATGCAATATTTGGAATATTACACAAGCCACATGTTCAGTCTGAATTTCCTGAAGATCATGGGAAGAAGAAAAGTAACTTTTCTCCTGTTTTATTCTCAGTGATAGTGTGATACTGACTCATGAGGTCATTTTGAAAGTACAGCCCTGTTACCCATATTATAGACCAGAAATTAAATAATTAATTTAATATAATAATTCTAAGTAAATTATTGGAATGTCTGCAATGTCCTATTGCCATTAGCATGGATGCTAGTTAGCCATTTTGTGGATTTGCAAATTCTATGCTACTTTCAAATGTAAAAATGAGATTGTTGCGAGTTTTTTCAGTGGTTAAATGCATGTCATGTTTAAGAGTCGATGGCACTGCGATCATGGAATCACCATCCTATTTTTTATGAGACACTGAAACTAAAATGCCACGTCTAATTCAGAGTAAAGTAAATAATAATAAAAAAACAGATACAACTCACTTCTTTGTGCCGCATTTGTCATCTGTGGGAGAAGAATGAAATGTTGAGCTTATATGACAATATGAAAAAGGAGTGAATTGCTCAAATGCCAAAAAAAAAAAAAAAGAAAAAACCCAACCTAGAAATAAGAGTTAAATCTAGAATTAGGACATGAGACTTACGGAAAAGGAGTACAATAGCTCCTATTACAAGCAAGACTGTGAAGATAATGCCTCCAATCCTCAGCCTGTCATAGTCTAGGAAAACATACACAAGGGAACTGCTTTAAAAGTCAATTCTCCACCTTCAGTTATATTTTATATTTTATTCTGAATTTTGCTAATGACATGAGGCACAAAAAGGGAAATACTCACTGTAAACAAATGGATCTGTGCACAAAAAGGAAGGATAGACACAAAAAAACTGAATGTTAGCCACAACATTAAAGCTTACAATGCAAGTTTCTGTTTTCAGATACGGAAAAAAAATCATGTTGTAGGTCAGAACTGTGGCTCGACACATGAGTCTGACGAGAGAGAGAGAAATAACGCAAGAATAAATGCACTGGCTTACTTGCTGCAGCTTCACTGAAGAGTGCACTGAGAACTAGGAGGAAGTAAAGATATAATTATATTTACATTCTGTGTTTAGATTGGAAAATATTAAATCACTCTAAACATACAGCTTACGAAAGAATTTTTAATCAGAAAATGTTTTTCTTATAACTAAGCCATTCTGAGTGAGCAAATGGATATCAATTTACAAAAATATGACAAGT
Source organism: Pangasius elongatus (assembly GCA_033441825.1). NCBI lineage: Eukaryota > Metazoa > Chordata > Actinopteri > Siluriformes > Pangasiidae > Pangasius > Pangasius elongatus. Next base: position 1,168,034 of record JAKKZN010000022.1, read on the forward strand.
TAAAAGTAGTAGAATAAAATAAATATATATATATAGAAATACAACCTATAAAGATACTAAACCATGCTGAAATGCATAAAGAATTTTAAAAAGAAAAAAAAATGTATATACATAAATGATAAACAGCATAAATTTGACAAGACAAAGGCAACAAATGGTCACTCTTGTTGCGTTTGAGAATGTGTTATTGCATCATAAAATATAAGAACCAATCACGCTCCAGTATGCAAATGAGGGCCGATTCAAATGAGTACATTCATCGGATCTGGATTTCCTGATGAGAAGAAAAGGTTTTGTGATGTCTGATGATGTCATTTGTGGACCTATGCCATTATCTATTAACAGTTTTGTGTGATTTTTAATAGTATTAGTTTTTATATTAAAAATATGACCCTGACTCAGGTTCTAGAGGATAAAAAATGAAAAATTGAGCACATCTGATGTGACGTGACACATCATGAGCTTGACCTGCTGTTTAATCTTAACCCAGATAGAACATTATAATACATAGTGTGTCAAGTGTAAATGTGTAAATCATAAATGTGATGTGTCCTGTGCTGTTTTGAACACAAGCGTTTCCATCAGACGTCCTTCAGACCTCTGGGAAATGCCCTACACTTGACCTTTGAACTGAACACGACACACACACAGGCAAAGCATCCTGATTTTTTTTTCTTTTTACCTGTCAGGAGAACGAGCAGTGCGAAACGGCTCATCTTTCCCGGTTGCTGTGTCCTGACATGAAGAGAACACAGACTTTTTCACTAAACGCCACAGAATCAGAATGAAACCTCACTAAACTTGTGCAGTAACTAACGGCTAGCTTTAGAGGTGTTCTGACGGGAACACAGCCGACAGCTGACTGCTGAGACTATTTTCGGCCATGAGCAGTAAGAGTGACGGTGATAGATGAAGATTTGAGGAGTCAGGAATGTACGCTGAGTAGATACAGCTGCAGAGGCAAGCTGAGACAGAGCAGCGCTGGTGTTTTGACAGTAAACATTAGAACCATGGGTCAGCGAGCACCAGCGTACCCTTGTCCTGCCCTTGCAGTCACATATGAGGGCTGTTTTGGAAACTTTCAGCCCCCCCGTTGACTTGGTTAGCATTAACTTTTGACCACCTCTGGCTTTCACTCATATTGATTTATGTGGATCTTGGAGGAACTGAGATTTGAGATTCGAGCATTTCAGAAGTGCTGAGTTCTAATCTTCAGCTTGATTACATTATCGTTATTGCGAGGTTTTTATCCACAGAAATTTCAGTCATGCTTGCAAGAGCAGAGTTTGCGCTTGCACCAAATTAATTTGTATTAAATCACAGTCACTCGTTCAAATTTGTGGTTTTTTTTTTAACATTTTGGGCTGATTTTTTTTTTGGGGATGCAAACACATCACAGCACAGCTACAATTAGTTTTACATGGTAGAGCGAGCATTATCTCTCTCTCTCTCTCTCTCTCTCTCTCTCTCTCTCTCTCTCTCTCTCTATCATTGTTAACTTTAACTGTATTTTTAAGAAACTAAGCCAGGAGTAATTTTGACCCAATTTACCCAATAACAGGAGGTAAAATGTTTTAATAGCACAAAACACACAAACTGAGTAATTTATATATCTATATCAACATTCTTCATAGCTGTACAGATTAATGTCATAATTATTTGTTTCATTATTATTTATTATTATTATTATGATATATATATACACACACACACACACACACACACACACGTATATATATATATATATATATATATATATATATATATATATATATATATATATATATA
>JAKKZN010000022.1:1206697-1217149 GCA_033441825.1 Pangasius elongatus
AGGTAATGGTGAAGAACTACATTACCCATCAGCCCCAGCACACCACGTGTCTCCTTGATCACTCACACCTGTTTCCTGTTGCACCTAATTAGCGCCCCTATTTAAGTTCCAGTTTCTGTGTGTTTCCTTGTCAAGCTTTTTTGTCTGTGTGTGGTTCTTGCCTCGTAATCATAGTTTGGCGTTATGGTTTTTAATCTTCACTTTGTTCCTGTTTCTTTTGCTTTTCTTTTAATAAAATCGCCTGCACCTGCATCCACCTCCATATAATTAGATTAGATTAGATTAGATTCGACTTTGTCATTGTTCAAAGTACATGTACTAAACCAATGAAATGCAGTTGTGCATCTAACCAGAAATTAAGTTAACTAGAATTCAGCTAGAAAGTACACTGGATCGTGATGTTTTGGACAGCATAGTTTTATTGAAAGTGGGAACGTCAGTCGATTCAATTACAATGACACATCTGTTAGTCGTTAATACATCAAGCTTCATAAGGATGGTGATCATAGCAGCTTATTTTGAACAATGAGGTCAAAATCAGCTAGGCTTTCTCACTAACCTTTACAACAATAATCTCAGATTAATACTGACAGACATTTTTTTTTGGATTCAGATGAATTCAGAACAGATTTAGGTAAGATTCATATCAGCATTGGCTGAGTCGTTAATCTAGAATCTGAATCTAGTCCAGAGATTAGATTTATACCTTTGAAAAACAGAAAACATTTTGGCAGTACGACAGATGTAGCATGACCTCAGTTGAATGACAGATGATATTTATTTGTCTAAGATTTGTCAGTTAAACCAAACATGACTAGCATGGCTAAGTTTTCATCATGTTATGCTAAATCTGAACATTAACCAGCCACAACGTACAGTATATTTCTGGCTAGTTCCATTAGCATGGCAGGATGCACACTATATTTATATTTATACTACATGGACGAGGTCAGTTTGAACACTGAGACATTAGTTAGTCAAGACGACTGGACTTGTGGTACTATTTAGTTTGAGCAGTTACGGCCGTTTGGCCAGGACAGAATAATCAACTCCGTGTCTGTCTTTAGTCTCCTTCGCAGCACCATCCTGTGGAAGATTTGTGACTTGCACTTGGTCCAGGCTGTAAAAAGAAAAATTAAAATCACGTAAGGAATAAGTAATCCACTATGTATCATTTATGATTAGCCAAATTAGCACTTTTTAGGTTCTGTATTCCCTTCATTACCTGCACCAGTGTTTATATTAGTTTAGGATAAAAGTCTAACCTTGGTGAATGAGAATAATGCACAGTGATGTATTTGACTTTCCCGTCATTGCCATCTTTCTTGTCTGTCTCAGTTTTCTCCTCAGCTTCCTTAATGGGCACAATGGAAGGATGAATGTTGTCATGAGTGTCTTCTGGTTCCTCCTACCACAAACATCAAATCTTTCTTTGAGCTTAGATCCTTAATCAAAAGTCAGGGATTTTCTCCCCCAAAAAATACCAGGTAACACCAAACTATATAATGGTGTTCATAAGACTACATTACAGCTACATAACTTCTTTCAGACAGCTGACATTAATGTACATAAATGTTTATAAACGCTTATTCCGACATGACATGCCAAGCAGACATGAGTCAGCTCTGAGTCTGAGCTCTGAGGCGGAGTTAAGGGAAAAATTGTATTTAATGTGTCACAAACTTCACTTAGTTATTATGTGAGTTTGACATTAAAAAAATGATCAAATTACTTCTTATGATAGCTGACATGGTCATGTATATTAATTATCCTGAATGGCCTTATAAACACTCTGCTTAAGCCAAAAGCTGAAACAGTTTAGCATTACTACACTGGGTGATGAGCATAAGCTTTCATTCACAGCTAGTTCCAGACAGTATGCTAGCTACTTTGCTAGCTTGACCTATATCTGTGACTTAAAATACTACTACTACTACTACTAATAATAATAATAATAATTAATAATTTCCCCTAAAAATGTGCCAACTAGCGCACTACAAAAAGTCATGACATTATACTAGGAAATTCCTGTTAGCTTTCATTCAAGGCTAGTTCTATTAATTTGCTAGCAGGAAGGCAGATACTATGCTAAGCTGTTTTTCTTTCATTAACTTATAGCTTATAAAATACTTCATCTTTGTGGTTGAGTTTATTTTAAAAAATAACTTTTCTCTAAGAATAATAAAGCATGAAAGCTAGGAGGAGGGAAGTTATCGTCACAGCTCATCCATACTTTCTCATTCAGCAACAACAACAACAACAACGACGACAACGAGCTAACTCACTGGAATGTCTGCCATCTTGGAGCTCTGGGGCTGAAAAGTTGTTTGAGGACATTCATAAAAAAGTGTGTCCACTTCCATGGGGGATCCAAGCTAAATACAAAATGCAAAATTTAGATTGGGGCACACACAGTCTTTTAAAAACAGAAAATCAGATCATGTACGATATAAAATTCTATAGTGAAAAGACCTGCTTGTCTATTTCCAGTGCTTCACTGTCCACTCTGTGCATATTCTTACTGCAGAAGAAATATTATGTATAATAATAATAATAATAATAATAATAATAATAATAATAATAAAGTTTATTATATAGCACTTTTCATATATTAAGATGCATCTCATAATGCTTTATAAAAACAAAAAAAACAGAAAACACAGAAATATAAATATATATAAAGTGTCATTGTAATTTAAATTGTTAAATGATTACAATAGAAATAGAAAGAATAGAAATTGTAGGAAAAAAGATGATATAAAAATAATAATAATCTAATAAAAAAATTTAAGATAAAATAGAAGTAATGAATTGGGTAAAGCATGGAACTGTAGCTTCAGAAAAAAATAGAAGAAAGAAATATTGTGATTAAAACTAAAATATTTACTCATGACCTGATCATGACGGCGACCGTCAGAGTGATGAGTGCTACAGAAACACCGACTGCAGATGCCAGAGCGATGACCTTCAGACGACCTGTCAATCAAACACAAATCATTTTGCTCCAGTAAAACTCTGCATTTGCATCCAACTCGCTGTCCCTGTCTACATTTAAGTGCATGAGTTTAAACTTGCATTCACGTATCACTGTGACACAAGACATTTGCCTGAAACAATTCGGACACCTCGTTCTTTCACTTAAGTATCATATGTCCTTTTTTTCATCCAGGTGTATTACTAGATTCTCCACTGGAGTACACACTTTACTGTGACTAAAATGGACATTAGCACTTGACCCACATGGATGAAGTGAGAACCTCTGGGTTCTGCTTTAGGCTAAAGAGAAGCAGACGTGACATCACACACATCTGACTGTAGATAGGGGAAGAGACATGCAGTCACATGACATCTCGCACCCAGAGCGGATTCAGTGCATAAAGTTGAAGGACACGTGTCAGGGTTCATTTCAGGTTAAGATGATCTTAGCTTTCTGTAAAAAAAAAATTCTCCAAGATCTAAAACCAGAACAGTGACGTGAAGCGCACGAACCTCGCACCCTGACGGTGAGGACCGGAGAGCTGTGCACGCCGATGCGGTTACGGGCCTCGCAGTAGTACTGGCCGCTGGCTCCGGTGCTGACCTCAGCGATGGTGTAGCTCTGGCCTGATCGTGTTTCCCAGGCGTCAGCGGCATTGATCCTGTGCCAGGTGTAGTTCTCTACCGCCGGGTTCGCCTGACTGCTGCAGGTCAGGGTCAAGGAGCCACCTGCCTCAATCACGCTGGACGGACGAGCCAAAACCGAGGTGTTCTTGGGGGCATCTGAAAGATTGAGGACAACACATAAGAGGACAAAAGACAAGACGTAGAAAGGACAAGAGAGAGAAGTGAGGGTTGGCAGGAACGAGAGATTGATTGATTGGTTTTTCAAGGACTAATAAAGACAGCAGTGTGGTGATCTTTATTTCACTCAGAAACCTGATCCGGATTAGATGAGCATGACTTTCCTACATCAAGTCACAGCTACGTTATAGAATATATCTCTCAATTATTTCTTCAAAAGATCACTAACACTCACATAATATCCATGACATAATTAAAGGTGCAGTTTGTATTTTTTTTTTCAAAATTTCTAATAGTCATATACTTTCAAGGAAAATATATAAATACATAAAAACTAGGATTCACAATATTGTTGTGCAAAGAATTTGGCTTGTTTCTTCACTTCAGGGATCTTTGTACATTTTTCCAGCCCTGAAATAAGCTCCGCCCCATGCCTGAACAGCTTCTCAGCTCAGCTGTTTTTTCCAAACAAGGCACCTCATAAGGAATATGCAGCATGTCATTGCAATTCAGCTCACAGCCAGCAGATCCACACATTACAAACAAGTACAAACATGTTGTTCTTTTGCACTTTAGTGAGCACTTACACAGCACAGACAGAGTGACAGGTGGAGACATCCCCATTCCCAAAACGTTCCACGTGGTGCAGTAATACTGCCCAGCATGGTGTGAGCGCACGCTGGTGAAGGTGAGGCTCTGGGAGGAACCTTTGGCCCAGGGTTGACCTCCGATGACCTTGTACCAGGCGTAGCTATTCGCTGGTGGGTTAGCGTTGCTCATGCAAGTCAGGTTGACTGCGTGGCCCTCCATGATGTCACCTTTGGTGCTGATTAGGACCTTCGTGTTCTTGGGAGGATCTGAGACCATAACAAGGTGGAGCAGTACATGAAGACATGGCACACAATGTTGGTAACTCAATCGCTCAGCACATGTTTCCGGGAATAAGTTCTATATTTGTACATTTGAACTTTAACCTTGGGGTCTTGATGTAGAGAACTATGCCAGTGTGACATGATGTTCTGCCAAAAATACAAATATTACACAAGAACCAATGACGTAATATTGCCTTTCTGTGGGAGAGAGACAGACAGAAAAACAGCACGAAAAACAGCAACAGTTCAAATGTCTGAGACCTGAATTTTACCTTCATTTTTCTCAAAACCACTGATGAACAATGGTAGAATGCTGACCAGCACAAGTTAGCACGACTAACGGTGACGCTATATAATCTACAATCTTAGAAATGCGATTTTTAAGGGTTCTTCAGTTTGTCCTTCTAGAGCCATAGTTCTCAAAGTGGGGCCCAGGAACCAACTGGCTCGAATAAATAGCCAAACTTTAATTATACACATTTAAGTAATGGGACTAATTTTGAATAGTTTGTTTGAAAAAGTTTTGAGAACCCCTGCTCTAGGTGAACACATAACCTTTAACCCTTAAATGAAACCCCGCAACAGAGTTTCCCATTCTGAAATTGTTCCCAGTAGAACTTCTTTAAGACTTTAGAACCCTTATCCATCCAAAGAACCCTTAAGGAACCAAACAAGGTCAACATGTTCAACTCTGTGTTGAAAAGTGTCTGAAGTTAATGAAGGACTTTACTACAATCTTTGAAAAAAAGATTCCATCTAGCACCCTAAATGGTTCTTTGGTTTGTTCCTCTGGAAGAATTCTTTAAGATTTCATGTCAAACTCCACAGCACAGGGTTTCACTTTCAGAAAAGGCTTTAAGTCGATCCTCAGTAGGACACTAGAACTAGAACTTATCCAGAAAGATCTTGCATAACCCCTGATGTGTACCTATATGCTCTTACAGGTAACGTTGACCAGAACGGGTCTGGAGCGGTCGGTGCCGATGGAGTTGCGGGCCACACAGAAGTACTCTCCGTGGTCTCGGTAGTCCAGACTCCAGAGCTTGAGGTCGGGTTTGAAGCTGTCGGGAATGCTGCCGCTCTCGCCCTCTCTAAACCAGGAGAAGCTCTCCACCGCCGGAGCGCCTTCACTGCTGCACGTCAGAGTCACCGAGTCGCCTTCTGTCAGGGGACCCTGCGTACTCGGCAGCACCGAGGTGTGACGCGGAGCATCTGAAAGAGCAGGAGAGGAGAGAGGACATCCTGGAACATTAAAGCAGCAGTTGATTTTTAGAGGCTTCTGCTGCCTGCAAAGTGAATTGCAACTATAATCAAAGGCACAAAACTGCATACGCTTCATGTGTTCACTTTACAGGAAAAAAAGTAACAGCTTTGAGTCATTCTAGTGTGCGGTGGAGATTATTTCTGGGCCAGAAAATTGTGATTTGCAGCACCTTTAAACTCAACATATTAGTAGTACACATTAGATAGATAGATAGATAGATAGATAGATAGATAGATAGATAGATAGATAGATTTATATGCATACATTCTTACTCTGTCTGCTGTCTTATCTATTCATTTTTTTTTTATTTTAAAAATATCATAAGATATTTATTCATTCAGCTTTAGTAAGCACTTTATCCTGATCATGGTGGAGGCGGTAGATCCGGAGCTTATCCCAGGAACACCGTGTGAGACTTGAGTAATTATTAAAACGTGTGGTGAAATAAAGATAACTGAATCAAATATTAATAATTAATAAATTATCGTATGCATATGAAATTATTATTATTATTGTTATTATTATTTAATAATTTTTTATTCCTTTAAGCAGGATGAGGTTTAAGTGTTTAAGTGTAAGATAAGCTACTTTTCTGCACTCACGTCCCACAGCCAGGCTGATGCTGGGAGACTGGACGTTCTGCGGTGGAACCGGTCTGCAGTAGTACGTCCCCGCGTGCTCGCTGTCGAAGTTATAGATGGGTGACACTTTGTCTGAGTAGCCCAGGTTCACTCCGTTCCTGTAGAGGGCGAAGGTCTTTCCCGCAGCCGCACAGCCTCGAGCTACGCAGCTCAGAAACACCGTCTCGCCCGACGCAAACATGTTCGAGATTCTCGCAGGATGAACCTGAACCTGGAGCTCTGTGAGAAAAAACACACCAATAACACACCAGTGACACTTCCTAACACACGGTCGGGTGCTGGATTCTGATTGGTCAGAAGGTGTTGATTAATTTACTACAACAGCAGCTCTGACAGTAGTGCGGATGCAAATCACAGGCTCATATTAATATTAATAATAATAGTAATGCACTCGTTCTAATGCATTATCGTTTCTATAGTAACAGCTCATTCACAGGGACGCTCCACATCAACAGTTGATGTGTAAGGAGTATTCTGTAAGGAGAAATGAACATTTATGGAAGGAGTCTCCAGTGTCAGTGCTTTGTAACAGTCAGAGGTAAAGCGCTGACACCGGAGACTCCTTTCCGTAAAGAACTCTAAGCTTTAAGACATCTTCAGGACAGAGGAGTTGATGCTTCTTTGCGGTTTCTCAGTACAACTGTTTACAGCTGCTATAACGTAAGTGAGAACAGGAACTAACATTTCCAGACATTTTATAACATTAAATGTAACTATAAATTGATAAAAAGTATGACACGTCATTCTGTAATACATTTTTAAAAATTGTAATAGTCTGCAAATTGCTGTAATATAAGAGGAATGAGACTAAGGACTTGTCGATGTGCCGTCACTGATTATTTCACTATGACAGAATGACACGGAGTGTTTTATTCTTTACATAATGTTGTTCCATCTAGTAACACAAACAGCTCTCCGATTCTTCCTTAACAGCTCATAGAAACCTACAATACTTATCTCTTTCAGTTCTCTTCTTTTTTTATCCATTTATAGTTCCCTTTAATGTTGTAGAACGAAGCGAAGCAGCTTACAGCTTTACCTCTGACTGTTACAAAGTGCTGACACTGGAGACTCCTTCCATAAATGTTAAGTTACAGTTAAAATATCATCAGAGCTGCAGTTATATAAAATTAATCGACACCCTCTGACCAATCAGAATCCTGATTTGTTTTTGAAGTGTATTTGTTTTTGCTTCTCAGGTGTTTCGAGAACTTCTGAGACTGCAGCGAAACGTAAAGTACCAGTTACTGAAAGACTGATGGAGTCCGGTGAGGTCCATCTCCCCTGCTCGTGGTCCGTCTCGAACCTGAAGTGATACTGACCGCCGTCGCTCAGCTTGATGCCCGTGATCTGCAGGCTGCACCTCTTGTGCCCGCCCATGTACTTGACCCTGTTCCTGTAGGACGGACTGACCAGGCTGGGGTCGGTGTGGTAGGCGAAATCGCGTTTACTGTCGGCCGTGATGTGGAACCACATGACCCGCGTGGCGCTGTAGGGCGAAGGGTAGTCGTAGCGGCACGGCAGGATGACGGTGGTCCCCGCCCAGGTGCAGATGTCCGTCCTCGAGAAGCTCACTGTCCATCTGCTGCACCATGATCCTGAGAAAAGTGTTGAAGGAGTGCGTTTCATATACTATCAATCCATAATAACTAATTGTGGATGCTATAAAAATACCCTGCACCTGCAAGGACACCTGGGTAACTTTACACCTAGGTGAGCTTACGTTATGTTAAAGCGAGACTTACCTGGTAGAACGACGGAGACGATGGTCAGCACAGTCCCAAGCGTCCACATCTCAAAGCTGAAGAAGAAGAAGAAGAAGAAGAAGAAGAAGAAGAAGGACCCCAGGATATCCGTTAAGACATTTCATCCCAGGAACAGTCAGTCCTTAATTAATCCAGCACACACACACACACACGCTCACACACATACACACACTCACTCCGAGAACCATCAGGAGATGATGACTCGATGGAGGATGGTGATGGATGTTATAAATGTAGGAGAAGAGCCTCTAAGAAAGGAAGTGAGAGTAAGGGAAAGGTGACAGGAGGTTGGCCATCCCTCCATCTCTCCCTCTCTCGCTCTCTCTCTTCATCACTCCGTCTCTCTCTCTCTGTGTCTTCAGTGAAACTCGAACCTCCCTCGTGTGCAGAGGGCAGCAGTACAGAGCCGCATCACCTGCAATGATCAATGCTTTTTGACTTTTTTTTTTTAAAAAAAACATACAAGAAATAAATTCTATACACAAAAGTCACGTGATTCATGGTTCACTTGTGAAATTATGACACTTCACGTTTTATGTTTCACACATTTTCATTGTGATTTTCTCACCAAATTCATTGATTTTCACATGATTTGTACATGATTATTTTCTTTTCACGTGATTTTCTTCATGATCCATCTATTTTCATGTGTGATTATTATTATTATTATTATTATTATTATTATTATTATTATTATTATTACAAATGACTCTTTTTCTGTTTCACATGATTCATTTATGGTAAACCTTGATGTGACAATAAAATTTGTCATTTATTTTCACAAATGTTTTTTTTTCATGATTCATTTATTCTCAAGTTTGTTTGAGCAAGTTAATTATTGTGTATTTTTTCATTTTAGCAGTTGCAGTGTATTATTGTGTTTATTTCATTGTGTCTCGGATATCTAAGGACAATTAATTATTTTATTATTTTTTTCCGAAACAATTTCCGAGACAATTTAGTGCGATTTTAACTCCTCATCTTCAGTTCTTCAATTTTCCTCTTGGTTTATCCTTCAAGTCCAACCGGCTGGCTGTTCTATTATATTGTGAAATACCGCTCCAGAACAGCAGATGGCGATGATGGCGACAGCGCCGCACCCTGATGCCATAGAGAGGTAAACGAATCCTGACACGTTTACGGCGCCGCCATGTTGGAGAGGGCAACTTATTGCATGAACTGTGCAGCATTTTGATATAATAACCCTCAAACAAGCAATTACATGATAACAAAATTGTCTTCGGATGTCTGATGAATTCACATGATTAGACTATTATTCAAAAATCAAAACACTTGCTCACGTACTGTGATCTTGATTTATGATCATTTCTAAATACCACACACAACTTCTTTGATGACAGTTCCTGTAGTTAAACTAAATCGTTGCATTTATATATAGAAATCTTAGATGTCGGTGATAAAACTCATTTTGTGAAAATCCACTGAACATTAACCAAGTTATAATCACTTTATTATCAGTGTAGAGTCACGTCTTTTTCTATATTTACACTGCCTTACAATAGAATTCTGCCCTTTCCAATATGGCGGGCGGCGTAACGTGGGAAAGTAGCTAGCGTAGGCGGCTAATGCGGCGTTTTCTGTTGTCAGATGTGTTTGGACAAGTCTGGAACTCGTGATTGTAGGGCAGCTGGCTGGAAAATGAGGATGTAGTTGTTCTTATAAGACGAGTTTCGAGTCAGGTTTCGAGCAGAAATGAAGACAGAAATGCTAAACTTACGCTAAGTCCCTCTACGGCTGGATGCCACAGATGGGAATTTGAGCTACACGCAGTTTGTCGTCTCATCTCAGCAAGGTAGGTTCGCGAAAACAGCTGTTTTTTGAAAGAAAAAAAATATTGCGGTTTATTAGATAGAATTTTGGAAATGATTCACGAACTTGTCATATATAGTTAAAAGTCAGTTTCTCCATTACAGAAGAGATATGATGTAGATAAATTTGCCTATATGTTAGGAGATCTGTGGTTTCTATGAGCAATACAGAAGTCAGAAATGTTCAGTCCAGAATTTTCATGAAGTCAGACTTTAATGACAAATTTTTAAAAATAAGTCAAATAAATATTTTTCTGTCATTTTCCCACCACAGCATGTTCGTGTTCGTCCTGCTGTTCC
>JAKKZN010000022.1:1222655-1236094 GCA_033441825.1 Pangasius elongatus
GGGTATCGCTCCGTTCGAGGTAGAAAGCCGTAACGCCGGCAGTGTGGCATCGTTCTCGCTCTCGTTCTCGTTCTCGTCTCTCTTAGCTGAACTTCTGAAATGCAAAAATGAGTGCAGCGTTTAGCCGAGGCAGCCGATTCATTTCAACCTACACTTTATATTGTTAACCTCGTTAAAGTGATACTCCAATGAGTTGAACCTGATATCTGCACACCGTGTGTCTAGTGCATGTGTGATTTACCATGGATTCAAATTTCAACACATTTCCCTGTACTGAGGGAAAAAAAGCAGAAAACCCGTTCACTCCGATTTCACTTGCAATGGAAGAATAAGGGCAGGTGTTGAAAGCGTGCGACTGTAGAAACGAAAAACCTCCAGCTGTTACATGGAAACAGTAGAGTTGTGAGGATGAGACGGGCGTGATAGACGTTTTTAGCAAAACTGTTCTTATAGAGTTTCATGCGATTTTCCCGCACTGGAGCGAAAAGTAGTTCCGGTTACTTCACGCTTTCCCGAAACCTTTGCGGTATCCGTGCGCCATCAGAGCCACACGACTCACGTCTTAACTCTAAAATGACAAATAATCAGGGAGTCTAGGTATACGGTAAAGCTAAATAAGTATTAAAATAGTAATAATAATAATATTTTATCTACTTTATTATTTAAATGACGCTATAAGAATGTGATGAGCTTCAGAGTCATCGCTGGACATTTTGCACTACGTGAGATTACGATCAGTATATGTGTGTATGCTAGCTTAAAAGCAGGTAGATAACGCTAAGCTGAGTTAGCTTCAAAACACACTCCTTTCTCGCACAAGTGCAAATATATGCTTTTTACTGCTGAAGGTCAACATCTGCCCTTAGCTTTACATTATAGTTCAGTCTGAAGCAGTTTTGTTTTGTCTTGTCTTTCCTCGTTTCAGGGAACCGTGTTGAATTTCTTGCCTGTTGTAAACACACACAGACGCCAGATGTTGTAGAGAGAGATTAGGTTATAGGTTCTATAGAGATTAGATACACTGGAGTATCTCTTTAAGCGGTTCTTCCATATGTCACTACACGCTATGGGACTTTATTAGAAACTTTATTAGTTACTCCACGTGTTTGTCTGTGCTGAGCTGAAAACATGTTGTGTTAAAAGAGTGTTCGGACCAGCCTCCGCCCCTTGGCCTTGATGCGTGGAAAAGTTGCGCTGGTCTCATTGTTCAGCGATGGTGAGCCCACCGGCGTGTTTCCTCCTCGTCTCCTCAACAGGAAGTCGACGCTAGCTGAGCTCATGGCGTAGAACACGTTTCCTGTGGCGGGTATTGTCAGCTCTGTCCGTTGGGACAAATGAAAAGGATTCATATTAGCAAGCGGATTACGGTAAAGTGCAAAAGTTTGCACACCCACTTCCACGTTAAATTGATGACATTAAACAAAAAAGTGTCTAAGTTTCATTATTACTACAGGAAACAAAGACTGGCTAAAGAGTGCGTGGAGTGTAACTGGATGTCCACACTTTACCTTAATAACTGTTTATAATCTCATATAATCCTCATATCCTCTCAGTTATAATCTTTTCCCTCTGTAGCCTACCACTTATAACTAAAATCACTGTTCTAAACCCAAATTTTATAGATTTCCTTCTTCTAGAGACTAAGATGATTTTCTCTTGACTTTTCTTTGTATTTTGGATCATTGTCCAAAAATGTGGGCCTTTGGAAATAATTAGTAAAATAGGGGAACATTTCCCTTGTTTCCACTAGGGGTGTAAACCTCAGGCTTCCAGACGATATAATAGGATTTCGGTTCATAAAGCAACAGTTCGATATTTGGCGATATCGCTGAGGCTACTAAGATACGATACGATACGAAAGGTTTCGTTTCCATTCAGTAGCTTCCGATCGCCGTGTGACCAGCCGTGTTCAGAATCTGGTGCAGGTCTACTGCTCATTTGTGACCGATGGCAAAGTAGAGAAGGACTATTTTAAGTATCAGCGTCACAGAGAAATCATCTTGCTTGCTATTAAAGCTGTTTATACATCAGTTTAAAAATATGAACAACTTTTTATGCACAAATGGATTTCCAGTTGATTACAGTCATTACCTCTTAAATCGATTCACAGACCCACTTCATCTGATCGTTACTCCCCTGTTTTGTTTCCACACAAAAACAATGGGGGTGCAAACTTTTGCTCCCGACTCTCAGATTTTCCGATACACTAACTGATTAGGCCTAATTGTGAATAAAAAGGGCCTGCCGTTCATTTTTTTCTCTTGAATACAAGCTGTTAAGGATGTACAGGAAGAGGAAGAGGTGTGAGTTACCTTTTCCTTCAGGAAGCAGTTGTATGAGCTCATATTTGGAGGCCTCTCGGGGGTCTTGGTTATGCTTCTCTAACGCAGAGCTGATCACAGTGGGACTTTTGTCATTGCTACTAACCTGAGGAGAGAGAAATTAAACAAATCAAGACTGATATTGCAGTGATCATACAATACAGAAACAATAAAGTGCCAGATCTCATTTAGGACCAGGATCTGCTCGGCACTAGTGTTTGTAATCGAGGGATATCAAAGAGTTCGTTACATCTTAAACTCACTCCAGATGTGGTCGATCACGAAGACGTGTTTCGTGTCTGATGTTTGGAGCTACATGGCTGTTGTAGCTAACAATGCACAGAAGTCTATCTCTCAAACAAATAAGCAGCTTGCCTTATGCTAAACTGGTGGCTATAAGTGTCTCTTATTTGGTAGTTACATCATTCTCACAGTTCCAGTGCAAAAATAGAAGGACATTTTGTATAACTGGAAGCTGACTCCGAGCTTATTTTGATTTAATGCCAGCAAATTAAAAAAAAGGAGAATAGCAGTGGTCCACATACAGAGCCCTGTGGTACACCTTAAAGAATATTTGTGTGTTTTAGAGACATGCTCATTTATTTTAACATGATATTACACCATTACAACAACAAGCAGTTTGCATTATGTAAAACCGCTGGCTATAAGTGTGTCTTACCTGTTAGCTACATTAGCCTCTTGTGCAAAAGTAAATAAATAAATAAATAAATTGTCTGATACCATGACATGTCTTTGCTGATTGGCTACATCAGTATTTGCTGAACGATTCAGTGCTGTGGTTACGAGACAGTACCAGAATGCTTCGATATAAATTCCCGTCGTGTAAATCCATCCGTATCTTGACGATTCGCATGTCTGGCCCCGCCCCTGGTGCGTGATTGGACGGAGCGTTGCCGCACGAGACGGAGCGCCGATGGGTTTTGGAGATATTATTAGGTGTGGTCACTGCAGTGGGGGTGGGGTCATTGGGTGGAGGGGACGATTCGACATCCAGACAGGAAACGGAAGGGGATTTCATGTGCTAAAAAAAAAAAAAAAAAAAAAAAGGTGGTGGAAATAAGAGGGATAACAGTAATTATACTTACTGACATCATATACATCAAAGAATTTAAGGTGGTCCATGGAGGCGAGGAAAGAGGAGAAAAAAAGACAAGGAAGAGCATAAAGAGTTAAATTCTAATGGATTGGATCAGAAACCTTTCTTTATCAAAAAAATTTTTTTATTTATTTATTTTTTTTTTAAAGTGCTGAATGGAGATGAGATGATATGATTAAATAACTCAGTGGAGTGACAGAATTCAATCACAGTGCACTCTCTGGTCTTTACCTTCGCAAGCCTGGAGAGCAGATGATTGACAGGCGAAGGGAAATCAAATATTCCATCAGCATCCATGCCCGAGCTTGTCACAGCAGAGAGCGTGCTGATGGAGCGAGAGAAAGAGAGAGAGAGAGAGAGAGAGAGAGAGAACAGAACAATCTAATTTGTTACAAACTGCGCTCGGGGAAGTGTCTCGTCAGCATGTGGCTTGTACGGGATTTGTCCTGAACTAACAGAAAAAAGCATGGACTTCCCCGACAAAGAGCTCTAATAGCAGGAAGGCTTTGGAGACCACACACACACACACACACACACACAGATTTCTGCGTACACTGCACTGTCTCAATAAACACTGTTCATTTAAATGTGTAATTCATATAACTGTAGTGCATGATGTAGGTGGGGTCTGTCTGCGCTTGGGTCTGTCTACTAAATGTTCAGGGTGAGGTCCAAACTGCAGTTTGAAAGCCGTTGTGAAGTGGAAGCGGTCAGAGAGCTGTGAGAAAAGCTGAGGACTAAAGAGGAACGTTCAAGTTCGCTAAACTGATAGAGTGTTAATAAATGAGGGTTCTTATTAAAACTGTAACACATCTGTATTCACTTCTGTCTTGTGGTCAAATCTGTAATGTGTTGAAGATCTTTGTTAGACGTCTGGAAATCTGATGTACGTAAGCAGGGTTGCCAGATGTGCATGACAAAAAACGGCAGGAGAACAATGCACCTGTCAGTGCTGAGTCTATGTGGTCTAAGCAACACACATGATGCTGATTTACACGCGGCTTTGGGAGGTGGAGAAAATCACACAAAACTGGACTCCATTCATTTCCCGAAGTTTAGTACACTGAATGGAATATATCACGAGTCACACTTGAATTTCTCCACCCCTTTTTTTACTCTATCCTTCATTCCTCAGATGCTATGATATGACAGAGAGAAGTGCATTCGTGAGTGTTACTGAAAGCACTGTGGTTTAACTGCACATTCATGGCAGTTCTGTACTTACACAAGTGTGTGTGTGTGTGTGTGTGTGTGTATGTGTGTGTGTGTGTGTGTGTGTGTGTGTGTGAGAGAGAGAGAGAGAGAGAGCGAGAGAGAGATGCTTACTCGGGACACTCCGTGATGACCACGGTAGGATGCGTAAGACGTCCTGGACTCGGTTCCCCCTGAGGCTCGATCTGATTGGACAGTCTGTAGCTGCATCACAACATCACACGTGACGTCATTATACGTAACCACCAGACACTGCTATACAACACGGTACAGTTGCTAATCCTATTGCAAAACTATCCCTACCCTTTTTGAGTACCTGTATACGTTTAACGTCATATAACAGCACCCTTGAACTAGGAGGAGGAGAACTAGGAGGAGGAGNAGGAGGAGTTTCTGTGGGGATTGGAAGACTAGTGATGGGCCCGATTAGTAAAATATTCCCCAACATTTAAAAACAGCACGAGTAACCCAAGAAGGGCCAAGGGTGCCAATACTTTAATCGGTACAGAGAAATAAGTGACTACTTTTCTGTGTCTTCAAATATTTGTTCTCAGATCCTGTGTATATCGCAGGAGGATCTACAGTGCCATCATGGTATGCCCTATGTAGTGAGCACGTATAGTGAATAAGAAGCCGTTTGAGAGCGGGCCTAACGTGAAGACGGTGAATTTGATGCCTGAGTGACGAGACTGAAGCTCGCTGTGCTGCAACGTTTGGTAGAAAAGATGCCCCAGCCAGAGACAAGTGTTTGACCAATCAGTGATCTGCACTACTTCCAGCTCCGCCCACACGTCTCTGTTATGCAACGGTAGAAGAAATGACGAGAAAACGTGCGATCGGGATTAATTTACAGTGGTGGAAAGGCGCTAATCGGGAGAGCTTCGACTTCGAGGCAGCGTCAGTGCTCACCTTTCCTCCTCGGTCAGCGTGGGGACGCTGTGGTACCAGTGCACAAACGACTCGTCCGCTCGGAAGGCGCTGTTCCTGCAGGACGACTGGAGGAGGCGGATTTTGGCGAGAACCTCAAATTCCTTCAGGGATCAGAAAGAAAAAAGTCCATTTCCACACGAGATATTCGTTCTCAAAAACTATTAAGCAAGGAAATGATAAAAAGAAATAAAACTCACTCGTCGCCGTTTGTCGAAGTTGATATAGCCATTCTGAGAGAAAAAAAAAGAGTTTCGTTTGTTTTAACATATTTTTTGGGTGACGTTTGAATAGCTTCAGGTCTGACGGTGTCTGTGGTGCGCGTCTCACCTCTAGCCTGTCTTTGACTGCGGCGTCCAGCATGGTGAGGTCGGTCAGGAAGATGCCCAGGTACGGCACGGTGCCCTGAGCACTGGACTGCAGAATAGCGACACACATTTTCAGTCGTTTCTTTGCTTTCATACGAGCTTTGAGTGGGAGAGTTCACATCTTACTGGGATTCTCACTCACCGTGTGTCTTCTGTTGTTGGTTTTAGTGTCTACATTAGCAGATTTGGAAGTGCCTTCCTGTGCAACACAAAGGTGTGTTAAACAAGGGGACACGATATGATACATATTCGATTTAATTCTGGACTGTGATTGGTCAGGAGGTGTTGATGAATTTTCTCAGTTCTGACAGTAGTGCAGCTGCACATCACAGGTGTGTATTAATGCGCGCGTTCTAATACGTTAGCGTTTTTATAGTAACAGCTCATTCACAGGGACGTGTACGGCCCATGCACCAAATAAACAGATTAATAAACGTGTGAATGGTGAAGGAGAAATGTGTTTATTTAACATTTATGGAATGAGTCTCCAGTGTCAGTGCTTCGTCTGTAGCTTTTCTGCCATCTTTTTACGAGGATTCTGAGGATTTTACGCTTTTTGCCGTTTCTCAGCCACATAACAAGCTGTGTGTTTATTTCGAGAGAGAGAGAGAGAAAAGAGAGGCTGGTGAGAGAAGCTGCTATAACGTAAGTAATCACAGGAACTAGTTCCACAGTTCCACATTGCTGTGGTATAAGAGGAATGAAGCACTTCGTGACGTGCTGTGTGGAAAGATAATGACCGTGGTGTGGTAACAGCATCTCTGCAGTGTTTTGCTCATTTCTTTTGAAGAAGTCTACACACACAGGGAACTGAAGCCAGTGTTTCCTGCCTGCTGCTTTGTCATTTTGCCGTTTAGTGAATCAATACAGAAACTGACCACCGTATGCAAAAATGACTGCACAGTCAGCTCGTGAATACTGAAGCTACTTTTAAAATCTGCTGATCACACATGCTAGCACATCAGCATTTAAAAGCATTTATTTTTTTCCCCTATTAGCTCTCTGATTAGCACAAAAAGACACCCTCAAGGCCTTTATCTGAGCTGCCTGTTATTCATCCACTCACACAATGGGTGCGTGTACGTCACCTCCGACACGGTGGGTGTAAGATGTGTGTGATGTGTGAATGTGAGCCTTTGTGTCTGTGGACATGACTCACTTCTTTGAGCAGCTCTCGGCTCTGCGAGTAGTTGTCTTTCTCCGAGAAGATGGAGGCCAGTTCCTCGTAGCGCTTCATCGCCTCCCTGTCAGTGTCACAACACACACACACACACACACACACACACACACACACACACACACACACAGCTTTTAGTCTTCCTGATTCCAAACCACTTCCCATTAACTACTGTAGCACATTTCTGGATGTATGAAGGAATAAAATTTTAAATATGCAGCTCAAGCCATTTTGTGTTACTATTGCATATTGAAAGCGCATTAAAATCTCTTACTATTCAGTTATTCATGTTAAAGCACATTATTCAGGAGCTGATATGAATTATTCAACATCTACAGTAAAACTAATAATAGTCAGGAGAGCGAGGAATGTTCTGGAAAGTCGCACCCGTAGTTTAAGGACTTGAATTAAACAGTAAACGAGGGCAGGCTTTTCATGTTCGAACGATATCACTACATTATTAAAAATCAGCTTTAAAAAAATCTTCCTCTTCCTTTTCCTCTTGTCAGTTCAACAGACTTCCTTTAATGTTTTACACGCAGTGATGAAGTACAACCCATCAGCAGCTAGAGAGAGTTTTCACTCGTTATATGACTTTATATGACTTTAAGTCGGCAGATGCTTCGGGAAATTCCTCGCGTGAAATCTTGCAGATGAACAGCAAAGGTTTTGAAGAGAGACCGCGTCGTGGTCATGGCTTTTCTTACTTATTTCATATGGCGTAGTCCCTATTTCCCTATCATCCCTTTATATCATCCCATTATATTATTATATATTTTCCCATTATATTAATAACTGGTAATTCATTCATTTGTAGTAAATAAATAGTTTGAGAAAAAATGATGCAAGATTATTACTATTTAATTAAGATTATTACTGGTGAATCCAAGCTCGTATTATTTGACTTCACCGTGTATAAACAAAATAAACGTTAATTAAATTTCAAGACTTTTCCAAAGTGTCCTGCCCAGCCCTGGTGTAGCCCCGCTGACCGCTCCCGGGAGGTTTAGGGAGATTTTCTTTCCTGAGCCTGCGGCGTTATCTCCTGGGTGATCAGAGATGAGACACTCACCGGTCCGTCTCCTGCCACGTCTTCCTCAGTCTGTGGATGGGGTTACTCTGCAGCGCTGACACGATGGCGTACAGTGATGAGAAGTTCTTCCTGATTCTGCACGCCTGCTCAAGAGACACCGAAAAAAAAAAATGTTTCCGACTTCCCACTTCCGAGTTCAGTCGATTGCAACGCTTGAGCTTGTGTTATCATTCATGTGATGTGTGAGAATAGTGAGCTACTTGCTGTTACTTTATACAGTAGAGTGAAGTATAAAAAAACGAACTGTAGAACGATGTCATGCGGTCTGAGACTCTGTGGGAGTTTTTTTGTCACAGCTAAACCGTTTAAACTGAATTCTCCCAATAATAAAGATCCTTTGAGACAGAAGATCCTTTCGAGGATCCTTTGATCCTTTGAGAAATTCTACAGTTGCTCTGGTGTACAATCTGAGCACCTGGTCTGGATCAATAAATCCATTGCTAAGTAGAGAACAGAAAACCGAGGATTAAAGTGCTTATACGGTGCTCCAACCTCGGCTACGCTGATCCATTTCTCCAGAAGGCGCGTCCTCTGCTGGGTCTTCAGCTCCGTCTGCCACAGGCATGAGGCTGTCACGGCGTTGGCCAGGCGGTTAAACTGACGCACCGTGGCTCTGACCGACCAGCACACACCCTCACGGCCCTTCTTATCTCTCTGGGACCACAGCGAGCCCAGACAGTGATACGGCACCAGCTTCAGAAACAGCTCCTACAGGATCAGATGAATACCGTCGATATGCTAGTGATAAACTGCCTCCATGTGAGTTTGATTAACTGACATTATTTACTGCATTGGCTAAAATTAAGAAGCCATAACCTTCAGCATTAACACACGATAAGTGGAAGTAAAAAAAAAAATTAACAATGAACAATGATTGCTTAAATGTTTGCTGAAATAAAGACACCTGCAGTAACTATAATTTATTCCATATTTATGGAAAAATAGAGTAAATTCACATAAACTCTTAAATTCATGAATTCAATTGCAGCATGGCGCTGAACTTTAAATGCTCATTAATACTACTAGTACTATTACTACTACTATTACTATTACTGTAACTAATACTGTTACTACTATTACTACTACTATTACTATTACTACTGCTACTACTGTAACTAATACTGTTACTACTATTACTACTACTATTATGACTACTATTACTATTTCTACTACTACTCTAATACTGTTACTACTACTACTCTAATACTGTTACTACTATTACTACTACTAGTACTATTTCTACTACTACTATTCCTACTGCTACTGTAACTAATACTATTACTATTTCTACTACTTCTACTATTACTGTTACTACTATTACTATTTTGACTACTACTACTGTTACTATTATTATTATTAATAATAATAATAATAATAAAACAAAAGACAGAAAGAGAGAGGGAGAAAGAGAGAGAGAGAGAGAGAGAGAGGATGAAAGTGTGCAGGATTCATCAGTGTATAAACGGAAAGACTCACCGTCTCGATTTTGGTCAGCTGCTCGGCTATGATGCTGGAGGGAAAAGCCAGGATGTTGGTGGCGTCGAACTTCGAGGGATCTGGAGGTGATGTTTGGAGAAACGTATTTGCAGCATCTGAAGCACAGCAGGTATGTTTACGTTCGCTGATCACAAAACCATATTTAAATTTCATTTCGAATATTTAAAAGTATTGAAATTTAAACAGTAGTAGTGGTGCCAATAATTCTGAATTTGACTGTATTTTTGTTTTATTTAAATGTTTTAGAGAACACATTTATTGATGTNTACCTGAAGTAGAGTCAGGAATCAGGGACTTGTCGCTGAGCTCTTCTGCGATCTTCAGCAGCCGAACTTTGACCTCTGACCCCGTCTGGTCTGGCATCAGGGGCGTGAGGCGGAGCAGGCGTGAGGGTTCACCCAGCGAGTGGAAGTCCTCCGGGTATTCGCTCAGCCACGTGCTGAACACAGTGCACACTGCCCTGAACACGGCGCACAGACAGACAAAGGTGTGCGTCAGAAATCTCTCTCTCTCCATCTCAAACACACACACACACACACACACACACACACACACACACACACACTGATTAAACATAGCACCATGTGTGTAGTGTGGGGTAGGAACAGACTGATTTTGGAACAATTGCATATTGTGGCTGTGTTTCTTCAAATTAAGGAATATGAAATAAACAGGTATAAAATGTATAAAAGACATTGATTAAAAAAGTCATTCCTATTATTTGACAATATTCTCCCATTAATAATCCATACACAGGTAATACATGGACCATGAGGAATACTGAATATGTACAAAAAGGCACTTTATAACACATTGTGGACTTGTGCACGAATGAGAAGTTGTGCAATAAGAGTTGATTCAAGCAAAAGCGCTCACTTGTTGAAGGTCTGACGTGTGGAACTGCCGCTGTCTCCTGGTGGATTTCCCAACCTAAATAACAACATGCAGAATAAACGCCCATGCAGATAAATGTCATGCAGAAACACTGACGTTCACATCTGTGCAAATTAACCAAACATAAGATGCACTAAATCAATCCGTGTACATATGAGAGGGCCACTTTTTGCCAGAATCTGGGCTTTACCTGTCCGTCAAGATGTCCAGCACCCTCTCAGTGGTGGTGAAGGAGCGGTAGGTGGAGAGGAAGATTGAGATGAAGGACGCGTCCTCCATGGAGAAGGAGTGGAGGAGGTGAAGGACCAGCTTCTCCTCTGTCCCAGCCTTTACACACTGCGAGCGGTGACATGACGGCTAGAACAGAAAAGTGTGTGTGAATGCAGTGTGTAAGGTACTCGAGTGATCCATCATGACACCACTGATTAAATATGTGAATGAATGCAGGATTAATCTTGCAGCTTGCATCAAATATATTTAATATGGATTGAAGTCAAAGGCCCAGGAGGTGAAACTGAAATCCGTCCAGAAACAGAGCTCTAATTTTAAATTTGCACGAATCGTGCACGCTTATTTCGGCTCAGATGGATGACGTGCACAAAAGTGGCTCTAACGGAGACACAGGATGAATTTCACGTCCTCAGTCTGTAGAAAACAATGGCTCAGGAAGGAGGTTCGAGCATGATTTTGCATACCCAGGAGAACTAATAGCTTAACTGTTAGTCAAACATGTGCTAGTGTACACTTTTGTGTGTGTGTGTGTTTTACCTGTGTGTTAGGGTCACCGTGGTGTGGCTTCACGATCACCGTGTAGATGATGCCGTCCTCCTCCTTCTCAGTAACAGTGGACTGATACAGATCCAGAGACAAAAATGAATAAACAACGATGCTAACTACAACAACAACAATCATTTCAGACTAATGTGAACTGTGGTCCGTTCAAAACGTTCTCCCACGCTGGGAAACACAGGCTCAACAACTCGAGACAGTGTTTGACATTAAAAATCCCCACTGGACGTGTAACTTTACCCCAATAGAAATAATCTATGTAGAATAACAAGCTGTTAAATGTTATTTCAAGCATGCATTAAATGACTAAAATGGCCTAGGAACCATGCCAGGCTTTCTGAATATGGATGAATAAGAATTTTAAAATGCTAGCATGTTCTCTTTCCTCCTCAAATGACTATCGCTAAGACCAACTTAGCTAGTCAACATAGCAAGCTAGCTAAATCGCTGCTACTCGACTAGCTCACATTAGTCACATACTTCAGTGTCAAAGTCTCAATTTACATTGTTATTTTAGTGTAATTTACCTAAGAGCACTCAAACCTATCAAAATATTCTGAGAGATTTTGTTTCTCAATAACATTAGCTAAATTAATTACCTAAAGCTAGCAAGAGAATCATGGAGGTCAGGTTATACAAAAGTACTGAGAATGTCTCTATGACTTTTGTCGCATTTTAACAAATTTTCCCCAAACACCAACGTATATAATCAAAATCAGTGTCCATGAGGAACTTTTTAAAATCATGTTAGTTTAAAAATGCTAGTAAGACGCTATATCATGTGCGATAATGGCTGATATGATCAGATCAGACATGTGGTGCCTTGTCCTTTATTTTCTGAGATAAAAGACTACTATTAGTCATCACAGTTAGTAAAGAATGAGAGTTTGATCTGCTCCTGTTTGAGAAGCTGGATAAAAACAGTCACTTGAGTACAGAACCTTCTTGTATGGAGAGAAACGTGGGCTCACCAGGTTGAGAGGACAGTACCAAGTGGTTTTCATGGGGGAGGCCTCGACCTGAGGAACACAGCAGAGATGCGTGTTTTAATCACACAGCATTAAACCATACACGAATACAAAACAACAGAGCCATGCTTTTAGGATTAAAGATTGTACTGAGAGGGAACTGTGTGTGTGTGTGTGTGTGTGTAAAAATGTGAAAAATTTAAAGCTAATTTATGAACAGGATCTACAGAGGATTGTGTCTTTCATATCATATGAAATAAGACGTCCAGTTTTGTGTATTTGCTTTAATCATAGGGGGCGGAGCCGACGCAAATTTAGAATAAAATGCTAATTTAGCACCTACAGTGTGATTTTCGTTACGTTATGAACACACACACACACACACACACACACACACACATGTGTGTACACTTTTAGTTCACGTTCATATTCTGCTTTGAACAGCTTTTTTGAGTTACACAACAGCGCTGCTGAATTCTGATTGGTCAGAAGGTGTTGATTCGTTTTCTATAAGTGCGGCTCTGACAGTAGTGCGGCTGTAAACCCCAGGTTTGTATTAATCTATAGTATCGGCTCATTCACAGGGACGTGTACGGTGGAGGCTTCATGTAAATGTAATCTTGAAAAAATGGGTGTAATCGTTGATGTGGTGAAATTTCCTGTCAGGAGGCTTTATGTAACTTTTATGGAAGGAGTCTCCAGTGTCAGCGCTTTGTAACAGTCAGAGGTAAAGCTGTAACTTCAAGTTTTCCGACGTCTTCAGGACAGAGGAGTTTATGCTTTTTTCAGTTTCTAGGTAACATGACAAGCCTCGTCTTATGCATCAATAGAGGGAAAAAGAGAGGCTGCTATAGCATAAGCGACAACAGGAACTAACTTGCTTCATTAACTATAAAGGGATAAAAGGTACAAGGTGTCATTCTTTAGAGTAATTCCACTACATCACACCTCCCCATCACTGATTGTTTTACTATAACAGCAGCACGCAGAGTGTTTTACTGCTTACTCATACTGACAGGTGATTATGCACCTGTGGCAAGTTTCACTTTATGTTTCTTTGAGATTATTCTTTGTAA
>JAKKZN010000022.1:1259675-1270990 GCA_033441825.1 Pangasius elongatus
ATGCAGAAGATAGGGATAGGTGGAGAGTGATGATTCGCTGTGGAGACCCCTGAAGGGACAAGCCCAAAGAAGAAGAAATTGTGGAAACCTGAACCAAATATGAGCTTCAGTAATCAATTCTACCATTAAATTATAACTGCCAGAGATTTTTACGTGTTTTATTTGTGTTTTTATTAACAGGTCACCCCCCAAGAGAATGTTCTCTCTGTATCACCCGTCGTATAACGGATCTCAGGGTCTGCCTCGAACTCTGCATCACTACAGGTCTGTGATCTTTTGGTTCCCGTCGTGTCTCCGCCCCCTGGCCTGCTATTGGTGTGTTTCCTGATTGTGCCCAGGTGTTCTGTATTAAATCCTTGACTAGTTTGTCTTTATATACCCTGTTCTGTCTGCATAACGAAAGGATGCGTAACGTAAGCGTCGTGTCAAGAATCGCGTCAGGCGTCTCGTCAAAGCCTCAGTCCATCCACACGAGGTGCTGCCTTCAAGTCCTGTAATTACGAGGTGAACGCTCATGAACGCTACTACAATGTTGTAATTATTACTTGGGAACAATGAGCCCCGACTTGCTAAGCTTGGGGGCGTGTCAGTAACGAAACGTCACGACGGCCCCCAGTATGAATGTGACATCTACAACTGTGATAATTCTGATTCTGTGTAAACTGTTCAGTACTTTATTTTCTTTCCGCAAGGCAAAATAAACTTCTTGTCATTGATGTCACAAAAAATAACTAATTCTTCTCATACCATCCATTTTACCGACCAAAATTAGACACAATATGTTGTAATCGCCGCCTCCGGACTCATACACACGATCTTCCGAGGACGACTTGAAGCAGCATCAGCTGTGTTTCTGTATTAATCTGTTTTGCCAACTCAGCATTTATAGCATTTATTCTGGCAATTTTTTTTAAAGTCTATTTTGCTACCAGAACCTTCCATCTATAATTCTAACATTTGTTCAGAGTGAAGCTGCCAAAGTTCAGTTGACCAATCAGGATGTAAACTGGGGGTGGAGAAAAAAACAAACATGGAGGACAAAGTGCTGGTGAAACTTAGTGAGTGACTATGAGGAGATCCATGGCATGCTGAATGGAAAGTATTTCATTACCAATAATGTTCACCAGCAACGTCTCACTTCTTTATAGCAAAGGCAAACAGCCTCCTCATCATGAGCGTAACCTCAACCTTTATTTCTGATAATAATAAATCTAAGTTAGTTAGCAGATACTAGCTCGGACTGAGCTGATTTGTTTCAGCACAAAAGACACTCCAGTGAGCGATTATTGTTTAAAAGAGAAAAAAGACTGCAAGTGTGAAGGCAACAGTTTCACCAAAAAGTGCAGTTTACTAAAGCGCTCATTTAGAGTTCTGTTAGAATCTGAGTGGAAAATGAACAAGTCCTTAAATGCAAACAGGGATTTGGTGGAGCATTTATTCCTTATTTAATTCAGCCACACTGAACACCTCTGGGATGAACTGGACCTGGAGCCTCCTCGCCCAACATCAGCGCCTGACCTCACTAACGCTCCTGTAGCTGAATGAACACAAATCCCCACAGCCACGCTCCAACATCTAGTGGAAAGCCTTCGCAGAAGAGTGGAGCTCATCATAACAGCAAACACAGGGGGATAAATCTGGAATGTGATGTTCAACAAGCACATTTTGGTGTGATGGTCAGGGGTGCACATACTTTTGAGTGTATAGTGTATATTGAGGTTCTTACAGTGGCATCAAATGAGGCTCAGACAATCAGAATTTTACAACTGAAACTATCCGTTTCATAATAAATCATTTTTTTAAAAAAGCATACTGTTATATATTTCCCCTCCAGTGCTGAGGACCCGTGTCGGCTTCCTGCGCCCTGTCTCCCCTTCTCCATGTCGTCCTCTCACCCACCAGGCCAGAGGTTTGAGCAATGCCCGTCTCTGTTCCTGCACGACGTCGCCCCCTACCCCAACGGCGTGAGCTTGGAAGGGCACACGGCGGCACGAGGCTGGGGCGGAGGCGAGGCTGTGAGGATCCTGGCCAGACGCATCACGCCGGACGGAAAGGTCCAGTACCTGGTGGAGTGGGGAAACGTCAGAGTTTATTAGAGAGGAAACAAACAAAACTACCGACGGTACAACAGAAAAATGGCACCGATCCAGGTCGAGGCTCGACTTCAGAGACTGCTAGAAATCATCCCTCTGTCCTTTCCACGGCGTCTCCTGTACTTCGAATACTGTTAGAAAACACCTTTAGAATGCCTTGAACTTTACTATCCTGATTTGTATCATATATAGTATAATAGATATATTCATGTTAATTACATGTCTGGATTATGAGTTGTTTTTGTTTGAAGAGAGATTTATGGCAGCGTGGTAAACTACAGCAGTATTTGTGACAAGAGCGTAAGACAGAAGGAGGGCATCCTGGGTAAATTCTCGCGATATGTTTAATGAGTTACCTCTTATTATGCAAGTTTAATTTTATACGACTGACGATGAGAAGAGTTCATTTTGCACATTTAGAGATCATCGGAAACGTCCTGTAGCACCTCTCTTTTATTCTCTTTTCATTCAGATCTGTTATTTTGGTGTTGGATATATACAGTATAAGTTTATATGAGTGTGTTATATAAGTGCACTATTTTGTTTTAGGTCCATAGTGAGAAAACAGCACACGTAAACACTCACAGAAAACGATGTCAGCGTTTCACGAGTGAGGCTTTTGTCTGATGTTTAAAAGCCCGATAATAACTAGGATAAATTAAAACAGAGGAAAAAATGATTTCAAGCAGCGCAAACTGTTTGGTAAAACCATTTAAATAATTTATTACTTAGGTTTTTAAATATTATCTCCATAAATACGTGTGTCCTGAATGAAATGGAAACATTGACATGAACGCAGTTGGTTTTTAAATCATTGTTTTAGTTATTAATTAATTAATTATTAATTAATAACTAAATTAATTCATTATTAATGATGAGCTCTGTATAGTTCACTTAATTTTGACTTTTTAAAATTTAATATAATTTAAATTTCAGTCATAGTTTATGTAGCTTTATGAGGTTCATTTAAATTTAATGACCATTTAATTATTTTTTAAAAATAAGTGTATTAATTTAAGTATTTAATCATTAAATAGTCATATACTGTATAGTTAATTATTTTTTTATTTTATATTTTTATTCAAACTTACTAGCCATATATAGTTAATTAAAATTTTTAAAAATTTTTAATTTATGTGATCATTTAAGCAATATTTTAATTTTAATTTTTTTCAATTTAGTTTGTTATTTTTTTTTGTTCTCGAATGATTTACGTATGTTTCTGTAACTCCTAGAGCAGAAATGCTACACGCCAGGATATTTCCTCACTACATATTTCCTCAGAAACGCTCCACACAAGAACTGAACTGGCTCAGGAATGTAAAACGTGCCGAGATACGATGCCGACGTTAACGCGTGAGGTAGCAGGTCAGTCCTGGTTCTGTGTGAAACTTTACAAACAGATTAGAAACTAAATATTTCCCTGCGAACAGGAGACGGAACGCTGAGTCGAGTCCGAGGAAGAGCAGATCACCATTAGTGGATGAAATGAATGTAGTTTTTTTTAATTGTGATGAATTATGTACACCACCTGTGAAGTGTTTTAATGTCATAGACAGAAAAATCAATTCAGGGTTAACTCAAGGGACAAACCTAGTGGACTGAACTTTCTTTTCTTCATTCGTTTATTGATTTCTGTTCCAGATGTGTACAGTACCGTGTACAGGTTGATGTAATAATGTAATTAAAAAGTTGCTCATCACATCGTAGGAGGAATCGAAATGAGTAGCC
The DNA here is from genome assembly GCA_033441825.1 of Pangasius elongatus. NCBI lineage: Eukaryota > Metazoa > Chordata > Actinopteri > Siluriformes > Pangasiidae > Pangasius > Pangasius elongatus. Next base: position 1,263,500 of record JAKKZN010000022.1, read on the forward strand.
GATCCTCGTCCACCTCCTCCATCCGTCCCCTACCTGGGATCATTTGAAGATCTTTGTGAAATAAACAGACGTGAAGAATAAAAAAAAGGATTTAAAAAAATCGGCTGTTTTGCTTTATTTCATGTGCTATGGTTAAATTATGTATCTTAGCATCTAAGATATTTAAGGCTAATAGAATAGAACAGCCTTCAATTAACAGGAGGTTGGACACTGTACATGAAAGGGTTAAATGAATTTATAACAAGTTTCCCAGCTAAAAAATTTAAAAAAAGAAAGCAGCATGCTAATGGCACCGAACATCAGCCCTTGAGGCCAAAGCATCTGCACTAAAATGTATCGCTAATTATATACGAGAAAACGCATATAAGTAAAAGTTACTTGATTAAAAGTAGAAGTATGGCATCAGAAATCTGCTTGAGTAAAAGTTTTTTTTAAAAAAAGTATATACATTTAAACATACTGAAGTATTCAAGAGTAAAAACTGACTGATTAACTGATCAACTGATCAACTGAGGAGGCATTAGCACAAAAAAAAGAACTAGCACTGAAATTTAACAAACTTAAAGCTTCTTTAGATTTTATTGCAAACTTTTATTCCAAAAATATTTATGTAAAGATGATCCAGATAAAGAGAACAGCGGCTCAAAGACTAAACAACACCGTTTCATTGATATGAATTTGATTGGATTATTCTTATTTATCCTGAGAAAGTTTTAACAAAGCTGTTCTTAAGGAGTTTGATGAAACTATCAGAAAAAAAAGTAGTTCCGGTCACGTCACACACTCACAAGGCTTTGTGGTATCCATCCACCAGACACTATAAAAAGTAGTTCCTCCAGTGTTAAAAAGCTGCATACAACTCCATAAGAATAGCTTTAGCTAAGACTTTATTTCATTTACTTCTCATCCTCACAGCTTTAGCTAATCAGTAATACGGATAGTATCAAATCTGTGATGTCTTTTTTGTTTTTTGTCACATATTGTAACTCTTTCTTGTAGTACACTGATGCTCCATAACACCAGCGGAAAGGAAATCGACCTATAGGACATTTTCAATCAGTATAAACAAATGAATGATTTTACTGCTGCACATCTGTTATACGATTAGTCAGAACACTGTTGGGTTTCTGTGTGTAGAGTATCGCGACTCCTCAAACAGCTGACTCCTCTCCACAGTAACACTGGTACAGAGATACGACAGACAGCACAACTAAAGCTTTATTATCAGTAAAACACTGTATACAACTGCCATAATAAAATTATAAACATTTAAACCTAGTATTCTAGGTAAAAAAGAAAAGAGAAATACTTATGAAAAACTGCAAATTCTTAAAGCCCTGAGTATCTAATTTCGTACGAGCCCTTAACCACAACTATGGAGCGTGACATCACAGATAAATTCAACGTTGAACATGGACATGCCCAAAAAAACACCAGTAACACCAGCAAATTCCAGTTTTTGGCCTCTGGTAAAAAGGGTTAAACATTTTTGGACACATTTCTACAGCTTCCCCTCGACCTCCGTTAGTTTGGAATGAGTTTGAAGTGAATTTTTTTCTTCTCCCAGTACATGCTGAAAATCTTTGTCCTTTTTCATCAGTAACTTCATCATGAGCAACAAATACAAAGGACGGAGGTTAGATTAAAAACAAAACAAAACAAAACGTTGGCGTATAACTTTACCTTTAATGAAGGCCATCTTACATGGTGCGAATAGATGATCAGACACTTTATGGTGAGAATTTTGAACGTCTTAAGCAAGACAAACCCTTTTATACCTGTCATTCTTCATGGTAGAAGTTTCGGAGAAAAATATCAAGCTGAATGGATGAGCTGAAAATTTTCCGTGCTAAAGAGCGCACTGTTTAGTGCTTTTCCAGTTTTATTATTATTTTTTTAAGTTATTTTAATATTTTCCACACTCAGTTTCTCACTGTATCTAAAACCTGCACGGTATTTCTTCTTTTGTAGCTGCTTGGTTGTTAAGCACTGATAAAGTTAAAATATTAATTAAAAAAAAAAAGCGATCTAGCCTGTAATGCATGGAAGCGACCACCAGATGGCAGCCATGTTCAGCCACCGGAAGCGTGTGCACTAATGAAAGCCCAAGCCAAACAAATATAATTTTACAGCTTGGACCTCCTTGTGGTGCGTTTATAATGGAGGTTAAGTCAGTATTAAGTCGTTCGGCAGACGTGGCAGTGCTGTGCGCGGGTTTAAATCAGTGTAATAACGCTATAAAGTGCAAAACTGTCCCCTAGGCTGCAGTGAGCGCCATCTTGGCTGCGGTTGCCATGGCACTGAGCCTCAGCTTCCGGGTATGTGGTGGGGCACCAGGAGTTGGCTCGGCTGTGTGAGGTATGATGTGTGTGTGTGTGTGTGTGTGTGTGTGTGTGTGTGTGTGTGTGTTTGAAAGAGAGAGAGAGAGAGAGAGAGAGAGAATGTACCACACTCTGTGTGTATATGTACAGAAGAACAATTTGATCAGTGCCAACATTTTTGTTTGGTATTTTTAAAGAATAAAACCAACGTTGCTGCATTTTGTGTAGGTGTATAATCACTGACTGTTGTCCATCTGTCGCTCTGCACAATGTATTGGCACCCTTCCTCCCTGTCCATCAGTGAAAAGGGAGCACCACTGAAGAGCTATGACATGTGATATGTGATATGATATGAGATATATACATGTGTGTGTGTGTGTGTGTCTGGTGAGTGTACGTAGCTAGCACACTTCAACGAAATCAACAAAGCTAGTATTGTGTAAATCAAACAAACACTGATTTTCCCACTGATTGGTGCGTTATTTCGTTTGTGTTTCCACCTCAGCGTTGTTGAATTCTGAAATGTAATCGATGATTTTTCTCTAACAGCAGCTCGGACGGCTACAGGTCACAGGTTTACGTCAATGCGCTCATCCGCTCACGTACAGGAAATTGTACACACGGACGACACACACGCTAAAGCCCTATTCGGATGGGATTAGTTCATCAGCGGGACGTCTGTGACAAACGTTCACGCGTCTCTTCAGTAATAAAACTCACAATAATATGACCACAGGAGGTTTCTAGTGGACTGAATTTTCTACGAACCGGGACGTTTGCGTCACGTACAACACGTGATCTTTAAGAAACGCTCAATAATACAGTTATTTATAGAACAGTAAAAACTGATGATATTGTGTGTATGTGAATATAGAGTAATGCTTTACACCCGTAGCTGCTGTTATGACCTGCAGGATCTCTCCGTTCCTAATGACTTTATTTTCTCCTGAAAATGCTTCCCCAGGTAGCGCGTGGAGTCTGGGCTTTAGCGCCCTGACCTAGTGTCCGCTTCAGCGCTGCTTCTATTTTTGTTTGATGATTCAGGAAGTGTTTAATATCTGGGGAAGGGTCACTGATACACACACTGCAAGGCTAAACACGGCAAGTAGCAGCAGTCACACATCTTCTGTCTCCCCAACTCCAACATTTAATCCGATATTGGACTAAATCCAGACTAAAACGATCAGACGGGAGCCGAGTCAGGCGGAAAACTGCAGGTAGTTCGGCCTGTGATCATCTCAGAGGGGGACGGAGAGGAACACCGACACGGCCGATCCGGACTCCTGTAAATATCTGAACCTGGCGCAGGAGCCTGTGTGCATTTAATCCTGTCTGAATACAGCTTCAGTCTAATAATAACCAGGAAAAAAAGGTATTTAACGAAGAAAGGCATATGATTGTTAATATGGTGTGCAATAAATACATTAAATACAATAGAACTGTTAATATGGTGAAGTTTTTGTGTAAGGAGAAATGTGTTTATGTAGCATTTATGGAAGGAGTCTCCAGTGTCAGTGTGTCTGTAACATGACAAGCTGCATCTTTTCTGTCTTCAGAAGGAGAGGAAGACGAGAAGAAGAGAGGCAGGTGAGAGAACGACTCTTTATAGCTGCCAAAACGTAAGCGAGAACAGGAACTCACTCATTTCAAGGACTTTCCAGAACGATAAATGTAACCATAAACGGATAAAAAGTATAACGTTGTTTGTATATTAACATCGGCAAACTGCTGTGGTGTAAGAGGAATAAAAGACACCAGGGCGTGCTGTTATAGGAAAATATCACCCCCTGCATGCGTTTTATTCCGCCCTTAACGTGTTAGCTTTTTTTTTTTTCTTAAATATTTATTTTATTTTTTTCTTAAGCATCAGGATGTTTAATTCTGTCTCTTTTGGTCCAGCATAGTATCCTGCTCGCGGGCCTTGAGATTGACACTCGTGCCATAAGGTTCGTGTATGTGTGTGTGTGTGCGCGCGTGTGAGAATGTGTGTGCGTGCTTGAGTGTGTGAGAGTGTGTGTGCGTGCGTGCGCGTGCGTGTGTGTGTGTGTGGGTGCGCACGCGGGGGAGCGCGCTGAGAGAATGAAGCTCGCGCTGTACTAACGCGTTTATACCGCGGTGTGAGAAGGGAAGAGAGAGAAGAGAGGGAACATGTAGTGCATGTAGATTTAACCACACTGCAAAAAAAAGAGATAGAAAGATAGATAGACTACAAGCTCGCGCTCATTCCTCCGCCCCCTTCTCTCTCTCTCCCTCTCTCTCTCTCTCTCTCGTTCACCTCTTCACCACTATCGGCGCGTGCCACTATTTATTTGTGATGCTCATTTAATTTTTTATTATTATTTATTATTATTATTTTTTAACAATTTTAAGCGCCGGCTTTTCCCCCTCTCCTCTCCTCTCCTCTCCTCTCCTCACGTTTTTTTTCTTCCTTCCTCCATGCTCTGGAATATCATTTGAACCGTACGCCTGTTTCATCCCTCATATTTTCACCCCCGGAATTATCTATCACTCTGCGTCGGCGCGCGAGACACCATGAGCGGGTTGATATTATTCTTTCTGTTTTTTTAAATCATCCCTTCTTCCTCCTCGCGCTGCTGAGGGATGGCTTTTTAGCATGCAGAGGATTTGAGGAGCGCGAGCGAGGTTCAACACTGATGGAACATGTCCTATGTTCCCTTTCAAGGTAAGTCCAACGTTTCAGCACCGCATCCCCGCTTCACCCTCCTCCCTCTCTCCATCCCTCTCTCCATCATCCCTCTCTCTCTCTCTCCATCCCTCTCTCCTTCTGCCTCGCGCTACTGCCGCCGAGTATTGATACACAGATACCGTGACGTTCTGTGCCAGTGCATGCATCCAAGTCCAGGTCCAGGTCCAAGCTAATCCACGCTAGCGTGTTAGCACTGTGCTCATCTGATTCCGAAGTGCGCAGTGTGACAGTGCTGCACATCTGGATTAGACTGTTACCTGTGTGGGAATACCTGTAATGCTAATTCACATCTGGATTGGTTAACAAGTCATCATCATCATCATCATCATCATCAGATCTCCATGCAGAAACCTTAAACAACCTTAAACACGTTTCTTTTCATTTTCTCTTCTCTTCTCTTCTCTTCTCTTCTCTTCTCTTCTCTTCTCTTCTCTCACATTCATTTTCTCTTCTCTTCTCTTCTCTTCTCTCACATTCATTTTCTCTTCTCTTGTTTTCTCTTCTGTTCTTTTTTCTTCTTCTCATTTCTCACATTCATTTTCTCTTCTCTTCTCGTTTTCTCTTCTCGTTTTCTCTTCTGTTGTTTTCTCACATTCTCTTTCTCTTCTTTTCACTAGTCTCTTTTTCTCTAGTTTTCTCTTTTATCCTTTTTCTTTTCTAGTTTTTCCACTCATTCTTTATTTTATTTTATTTTCTCTCTTATCCTTTTTTCTCTTCCCTTCTCTTCTCTTCTCTTCTCTCATTCTCTTCTCTTCTCTTTTGTCATTTTAAACTACTGCACACTCTGAGGCCACAACTGGCTCGTGTGTGTGTGTGTGTGTGTGTGTGTGTGTGTGTGTGTGTGCGGCGTGTGTGTGGCGTGTGTGTGTGTGTGGCGTGTGTGTGCACTCATATCCATTTGCTGCAGCACTTTTCCCATCAGCACTTTCAGATCCCTCACTTGCTCACACAGAGGGGTGTGTATATATATATATATAGTGGCCAGGTTAATAAAATAAAATGGCAGAATATAAAAATAAATAAACAACTAAATGACGTTTCTGTCATTCGGGGAAACGTGGAGAGCTTTCAGGAACGCTTCTGAAGCTTTGGAAGCAGGAGTCTTGTGCGCGTTCGCTTCAATCCTGCACTATTTTGGTCCGTTGTATAACAGCACTTCTATTTCCAGGGCCGGTGATTCATTCTGAGAAAACTATTAACCGCGAATCACAGCGAACGAAACGAGTGCGAGACTGCAAACCTGTGCATGCGTGTTGCACTAAACTGCATTCTGGAGTAAATGCACCTGGAAGTCAACAAATCTGCAGTTTGTTATGTAATATCTCAAAAACCAAGGACACAATGAGAGACAGGAAATTACAGTCATGCTCCATCATTACTTCATCTTATTTTAATAACCTGATATTTCCAGCTAATAACTTCTTCTTTTCAGTTAATTATTGTCTTACCTTGACATATTATCTCATTACCATATTTTGATTTAATATTTAACACCGCACTGTCTATCAGTAAAGATAAGTTATTGGATATTAATTTACAGCAGTAATGAATCTTATTCCGTACGCTCTTTCTCAGACAGCGAGTACGCCAGATGTTTCAGATGTTTCTTTAGTAAAATTCACCTGGCTCGTATACGTCTAATGACCGGTATGTTTTTTTTTACGCTTTATGGATATGGTTTATGGTTTATGGATTATGGATTATGGATTATGGATTACGATACGTTTGACTCTTAAATTGGCGTAACTCTGTAATAGTCCTAGCGCTCATGTAACGTTATTAAGTAAATGAATGTGATCTAAAGTTGTAATAACGACTTCAGCTCGCGGTTCAGAGCTTTCGTAGGAAATAGATCCGAACATCACGTGTCCTTCGTGTGAAATAAGCCATTTCGAATAAGTGTGATGGGAAAAGGTTCTCCACATCGCAAGGGCAGATTTATTTCCCTTCTTTAATGTAAAGCTGAAGCTAAAATCACGTGAGAGAAAGTTTAGTCGTGATTTTTTTTCACTGTTCTCTTGTAAAGCCGTGTAAATGTTTACACACTAGTTTCTTATAGTCCACCATTTTGCCGTGCTTTTCTCCTTTCTGGAAGAGTTTTATGTGTAAAATTTCATGCTGTGCTGAAAAGACCAGCGTCATCAATCAGCTGCTCCCAGTTCGGTAGTACCGGCTGTAGTACACTTTGTACACTTTGCATGTTAATTAGAAAAAAAAGAAAAAAGAAAAAAAAGCCTGCTAGTCTGATAATCACATATTCAGAATCTGAGTCTACAACGCATCATTTATTACCTAATACACAAAATGGAAATATAAGACACAGAGGCCACGCCTCCTTCTCTGATGTGTCACTGAAAAGCACAGAGGCCACGCCTCCTTCTCTGATGTGTCACTGAAAAGCACAGAGGCCACGCCTCCTTCTCTGAGGTGTCACTGAAAAGCACAGAAGCCACGCCTCCTTCA
>JAKKZN010000022.1:1276210-1291699 GCA_033441825.1 Pangasius elongatus
TAGGGATAGGTGGAGAGTGATGATTCGCTGTGGAGACCCCTGAAGGGAAAAGCCGAAAGAAGAAGAAGAAGAAGAGTCAAATTCCATGTTCATTTACTCGTACTTTTGAAAAAAGCTCTGATATATCCACTTCCAGGTGATACTATGCGACATAAGCCTGTATAAGTGCCAACAAACGTTTACTCAGTCTGAAAAAATGGTATTTGTAGACTAGACCTTTTGTAGCTCCTAGAATGGGATGTGTGACATCCTGAGCACATGTGGTTAATATAAAGTGTAATGGTTGTCTGTTTTTTTTTTTAGCTAACTAGCCAGCATTAGCCGGATTTTTCACCACTGTGGACAAATATTTGTGAGAATTCCCACCAAATTCAACCACTGACTGTAAAAGGCTATGACAGGCTTTATAGTGGAGCTCATGACACCATGTTTTAGAGTAACAATGTGTGACATCATCATGTCTGATCATTTTGCCAACTCCAGTATGAAGGGTGGTGGCGACCGAAGCAGAACATAAGTGCAGATACTCAGCGTGGGCTTTATTTGGGGAAAATCCAAGAAACATAGACAGAAGTGAAAGCATAGGGGTTGGAGCTCTAGGATAACGCGTGATCATAAAAAGCAACACAGACGAGGGTCGGGGGAAAAAAATGGTGCAAATATAGTAAGACACAACAAGGTATAAATAGACAAACTAATCAAGGACGTAACACAGGACAGGTGAACACAATAGAGTAACAAACTGATGACAGCACAGGGACAGAGACATGACTTCAAATCAAGGCAGAGAACATAAACATAAACAGAAGCACACTGAGAACAGCCAACAAGCCCAAGCAGTGTTCGGCCTAGGAATCGTATATAGCGCTGAGACATTGTGACATTGCCACATAACATGGCATCTTTGGCATTCAGAATGGAAATTTAAGTATTTTTTGTTTGTTTATAGCATCGGAATAGCAGGTTAAACAATTATTGGAACCAAAACAGCATTTTAGGCTTAATTATACAGCACTGATAAGCAATTTAGCAGTTAACTCATGTATTGATGGAAATGTTTTGGTTCTTTTATGTGCGAGTGCCGGTGCCCTATGAAGCTCGCCTTTGCAATTCTCCTTAAGTTAATGACATGAAGCAGCAACATCTGGCAGCAGAGGTTCTTTACTTGCGTTCTCTTACGCAGCTCCACGGAGCCTCCTGCAGCCGAGGATCTGAATCTGAGAGTAAAGACTGCTCTCTGCTTCTGAGAGTCACGCACGTGACAGACCTCAGATATAATGAAAGATTTCACAGATCTTATTTTTGTCCGGATCGTCTTTCAGTCATCGAACCTTCATCACGACAAGATCGACCCCGAATTAATACACCGCAGACACGTTCTCCTCAGGAGTCCTGACTCTCGGAACCTGGGATGTGGCCGAATTTCTCACAAATAAAAATGGTGGATGACCAAATTCACGAATGGTCTGAATGGTCTGAATGGTCTGAATGGTCTGAATGTACCGATTCACTTTCTATAACTGCAGCTGCGAATCACAGGTTTATATTAATGCACTCGTTCTAATAAGTTATTGTTTCTATAGTAACAGCTCATTCACAGGGACGTGTAGGGCAGTTGTTGATGTGGTGAAGTTCTCTGTAAGGAGAAGTGTGTTTATGTAACGTTTATGGAAGGAGTCTCCAGTGTCAGCGCTTTGTAACAGTCAGAGGTAAAGCTGTAAATTTACGTTTTCTGACATCTTCATGATGAGTTTTTCATTTATGCTCTATTTTTAATATGACTTAATACCTTCATTGCTTCTGTTAACTGGGCTTTTAAAGGATCGGCTGAATTTCGGCGTTTTTGGGGCTTGTAAATAGTTTTCTTATGCGTTTATGTGCTAATTGAGTTTCTGATGGATTTTATTATGTGTTTATTTGGGTTTTTAATGGATTTTGTTATGAGTTTATGAGCTGGAGTTGATGAGTTCATGTGCTGATGTGTTGATTCATGTCCTTGGAGCGTATCTCACACACACACACACACACACACACACACACACACACACACACACATGCACTCATTCAGATTTCTCCCCTTAAGGGCTCGCTGTCTGTCCCTGCAACTGTCATTCTATTCTTCATCCCTCATTGCCTATTTCACGATCACACACACCTCTCCCTTTCTCTCTCTCTGTCTCTCTCTCTCTCTCTCTCTCCCTCTCTCTCTCTCTTTCTCTCTCTCTGTTGCCCTCTCATACTGTGTGCATTACAGTAAGACACTTGGCGTGATGTCCTCCCACTGTGGGGCAGTGAGTGATGTCCAAACAGAGCCCTGGCGGTGTCTGTAAGCCACCTGCTCCTCTTTCATTGGTATTGAAGGAGACGCTACCCAGTGACTCTCTCTCTCTCTCTCTCTCTCTCTCTCTCTCTCTCTCTCTCTCTCCCTCACACACACACATGCTGGCTTTTTGTCACTTCTTTACTCTTTACCTGACTTCTTCTGCTGGATTTATTCTAGTCATCACTTCCTCTGCACAGAATAATCCGTTTATTGTGTGTATTTATGGAAGATGAGTAATGAAGAATGCTGGTATAATAACACGCTGATAATGAAACCTGTTTTTTTTTTTTTTTTTTTTTTTAAATTTAACCTGATTTCCAGCTGTGTGCACTTTGTTCATTTCTATCAAAAGATTGCACAAAGAAAACTTTAACAACTTTAAAGAATCTTTAAAGGACGAGCGATTTGTTCCTGTGTACCACTGTAATTTGCCAACCATCGCAATTTTTTAATTTGTTAAATATTTATTTACTTTTATCCCTTTATAGCTACATTTGATGTTGTGGAACATCCATGAAAAACAGTTAGTTAATGTAATCTTTTATATCAATTATCTAGCGAACCCTTAAAGACCTCTTGAAGAACCATTTTTCTAAATAATATGATTGTTAAATAAATAATATTCTGTGCTATGCCAAACTATATCTGACTATCCGGCACTATACTATAACATTCTGTATACACACATACTACACCAGAGCATTTTTATAACACATACTGTACTGTACTGTACTACAATGTACTATACTACACTACACAATACCATGCTATACTATATGATACGATACAATGCTATGTACAATATATATATACAATGCTACACACACTACATCAGAGCCTTCTTATCACACATGACCACATTACTCTACTATACCATACCACCCCTTGCCATAGTATACTATACTATATTATAGTATACCATACCTTGCCATACCATAATATACTACGCTATGTATACATACGACACCAGAGACTTCTTATAACACATGCCCACATTAATGACTACATATACTCTACTCTACTCTTCCATACCATCCATTACCATAGTATACTATAGTATATATACACACTACACCAGAGCCTTGTTATAACACATGACAACATTAGTTACTACGTATACTATACTACATATGCTATATACTTTGCTATACTATACTATACTATATTATAATATACCATACCATCCATTACCATAGTATACTATAGTATACATACACACTACACTATACTACGTATGCTTTACCCTTTTAGTATATATATATTATACTAATAATATACTATACTACATGTGCTATACTATATTATAGTATACATACCTTGCCTATGTAACATATTACATCATTATACCACATACACCATACTGCACCACACTACACTACATTGTATTATACCATACTGTACTATACTATATTACACTATATACACATCCTACACCAGAGGATGTAGTAGTGTTAGTTAGTACACATACTACATATCACAGTAGTTAGTACGTATACTCTACTCTACTATACTATACTATACCATACTACACTACACTACACTACTCTACACTACTCTACACTACACTACACTACACTACTCTACACTACTCTACACTACACTACTCTACACTACTCTACACTACACCAGAGCCTGGTTATAACACATGGCAACAGTAGTTAGTACGTATACTCTACTCTACTATACTATACCATACTACACTACACTGAACTACACTACACTAGACCAGAGCCTGGTTATAACACATATAATGCATAGTGTAAAGTAAGTAATGTTATATACTTTTGCATCATGAACTGCTCGTACTCGGGCATTCTAAGGTATTATGCATGGTATTTAACATGTTTTAAATGCATTCATAACATATTTGGAATGCAGGATTAGGCAAAGTTACCAAATAATCATGTTTTATGGTAGAAGTAATGATGCAGTTTTATTGTATTATACAGTGCGCTGCTAGAGGCTAGATTATACTTTCTGAGCCAGTTTGATGATGTCGTGTTTCTTCTTAATTAAAAGTTTGTTCAGTCTGGTTTTGCTCTCTCTCTCTCTCTCTCTCTATCTCTCTCTCTCTCTCTCTGTCTTGAGATGGAAAGACAGAAGGAAGGTGTGTATGTGTGAGTGATTGGCCTCAGGGTAATAAGACAATGACACAGTTCTAAGTCTATCTCTGGATTGAGGACAGATCATCACTATAATTATGCTTTATCTCTCAGGACTCGCGTCCGGCCTGTTTTCCTCAGCGGGGCATGTCACACACACACACACACACACATGTAAGAGAACACACAATAAAGTAACACAAGTAGCACACTCACTCAACATGCTGATTAAAAAGGATAGATACAGTCATTATTTTACAGAATTATTGGCACCTTTGATATGCCATAAAATTAAGCTTTTTTCTGCAACACACTGGTTTCAAAATTATTGACACCCTTACAATTAATATTTGTTGAAAACCCACCTGGAGAGAATATAAGCACTGAGCATTTCTTTTGGAAGAATCTTGGACCACTCCACCCTCTTCAGTTTAGCCCACAGCTTTTTATTAGCAAGACGTGAGAGTGATATTAGACATTATACTTTGCATCCATTTATAGTTACATTGATTGTTGTGGAACAAACAAATCGCTCATGTTAAGACCCCTTAATTATCCAGTGAATCTTTAAAGAACTCTTGGTTCTTGGTGAAGTTCAGGAACAGCAACTTGACGACCCCAAACTGCACGTCTGCAGCTGTAGTCTTCTTTAGGAGCCTCGCTTACCCTCCACTGCTCATGCGTCCAATTCCCAGCAAAATCTCCAACTATTTCTAGTTTATTGAAGCTTCTTCTTTTTTTTTTTTTTATTATGGCCTTTATTACACTTGGATGATGGATAATGTTTGAAAACTGAAAAGGCAATGATAGCACTTAGGGAGACTAAAAGCAATATTCGTTAAGGGTGCCAATAATTTTGCTACACAAGTGAATATTGTTAAAAAAGGAAGAAGTTGACTTTTGTTAAATGGAAGGTAATTCTGGAGCCAAACGCACACACACACTGAGTGAAGTAAAACCACATACATATACAAAAGTGAGACCACACACACACACACACACACACACACACACACACACACACACACACACACACACCGAGTGTTTAAGGTGAAGTAAGCATTTTCTAGCTGTTTATGGATGCAGTTTGCAGCAGGAATGACACTGCAGTGTTGAAAATATTCCATTCAGCGCAGAAATGCTGTACAATGCAAATATGCGAACTTCATTCAGAATTCTCAACTCACATCGCTGACAAGTTCTCCCTCAACTAATATAAACTAAGGATGGAGTGGGGAGAAAGAGGGAAAGAGAGGAAGAAAGACGGAGAGAGAGAGAAAGAGCGAGAGAGGGTAAGAGAGAGCAGGAGAAAGAGCAGGACATTGTGAAGGAAGGAAAAAAGACGTTAATAAAGAAAAGACAAGTTCAAGCTGCAGTAGAAGTGAGAAACAGCTAAGGCCCTGATTTATTCAGATCCCAGATAAAGAGGACAATATCAATCAACGTGCAGGCTGCGTATGATATAAAACATGCGTGTAGTTAGTGGGCATGTTGTGTGCGAGTTACGAAGAGTTATTGCGTCAATAACGAGAGAGACGTGAGAGCTGTAGAAAAGTTCTTTTCCCAAAGCAACTCGTCGAAGAATAAAACTGAGACGGAAACTTGCCACGTGTGTGTAATTTTGTGTAAAATATAACGTTAATTAAAGGCGGTGAGTATGAAACCAATTTTAATGCTGCAGTAAAGGTCTGATAAATGTTTCAGTTTTATTTTGTCTTTATATGGTGCAAACAGGATTCAGCAAATTTATTACCCGCCCTTCAGTTGTATTAATTTACACACAGCCTGGAAATCTATACGCGTACTTCATACACCAAATCAGATACGTCAACCCTTAACACAACACAGCTTTGGGTATTAAGACGTGTGATTACGTGGTGGTAGTCAGCCAGTCAGGGAAGAGAGGGTCTGAGTGATGGCTGAACAGGTTGTTCTCGAAGCTAGTGAAGGATAGAATATCTTTACCAAGGTGTGAAGTTGTTTCGCTGAAGAACTCATAACATGTGGTGTTTCTGTGTTTCTCTGTATTTTTGTATTTCAGACTCAATTATATCGGGTGAAAGTGAATCATCTGAATCCGTCACTTTGCTGTGTATGTTTATTGTGCTAAGTATTCTGCTTATGTGCTAACACTATCCGGCTTGTAGCTAACAGATAGATTCAACATGAACAGTCTGGAGATCAAAATAAACAGAAGAGATAGTGAAATACACCAAGAACACAAATAAAAATACACACACCAGGAGTGCCCAGAGGTGTTCTTAGGTAGCTAGCTGGACTTCCTGGGCTATCTCTATCATTTTATTGTCTGAGTCGCAGATTCTTGGGTTGCATATGCAGTCGTAAAGCATTTCTCAGCACACTGTTGGTGCCGTTGCTGTTTAATCATGCTACTTAGTGTACGTTATGCAGTCTGTTATTGACTTGGAAGCTGCAGATGTGAGATTAATCCACGCAGTGCATAACGGAGCATGGTACAGGATATTTTGTTTCTACCAGAGAGGACACAATTCCTAAATCTTACACCCTGTAGTTTTAAGGTTTAATGAACGGATCGATGTTTAACTCGCTGTTTGATTTTTTTGTAATGTGAACATTCATTCATCGATTCATGTTCAGGATGAGGTGCTAGTCGATCTCATGACTAATGTGAACATAACGAACTGAATCAATAACAGATTGGATTGAATTACATATGATTTTTTTGTTTGTTTCATTCTGTTTCATTTTTGCTTGAAATAACTACTTATAAATTACTTATTTTGAAATAACTTATACACTGTATGTAAAAATATATTAACTCCTTTAGCAGCAGCATCAGTTACCACAGAACATCTGCATAAATATAGCTTAAATAAATGAAGCTGATAGCTTAATTGGTAGTTTTGATATGTTGTAATTAATTAGACACATAGGTGCACAGAATAAAGTTCTTATGGTGATGCACTGATATAAATATCAGGGCTTAATGCACATCACACGTTCAGACATTCATGTTCAGGCTGATTTTTCCGTATAGAAATGTAGATTTTTGCTTAAAGTGATTTGTGTATCGACGTTGCTTAGTAACCTGTTATACAGGAACTCAGACGTCAGTCACTGAAGACCAGGAAGGTGATTTCATTCAGTTTTTTCGCTGATACAGATAGTCGATAGCATCGCATGGCTTTAGCGAGCAGTGCTGTAATGATTTCTTTGCTATTTCTATAAAGCTCAGTTTTGAAGTATTGTTCTGAATTCCCATCTCTGAGGAAGAGCGAGAGACTGAAGGAAGCCGGCCGGGTGGGTGGGGGTGCTGAGAGACAGATGGGTAGAAGGTGGAGGGGGTAGAGGTGATGGGAGAGAGATGAAAGGAGGCTGCCAGTGAGTTTGTTGGGAAGTTGGAATTTATTTTGTTCCCCTTTGGACTTGTATTAGAAAGTGTCTTTTTTTCCCTCGTGCTGGTACACAGTGTGCTGTTTACAGCGTAGCTTCGGCTTCCGGAGATTTCCACGCAGCCACACAAAAGCAGTTTCCTTTCCGATGTCATGACCAGGGCTGATCTGATTCCACCAGACTCTTCAGTGTGTAGACTATCCAAAACGCACCACGGTACGTGAGTGCAATCTGGAGGAGTTCAGGAGCGGGGAATAAGACATATACCACCTTGTAAAAAAAAAAAAAAAAAAAAAAGGGAAGGAAAGAAAAGCCTCCAGTGCTAGCAGGGAAACCATGGCAACCAGCTGTAAACTCAAGATAGGAACACGCACTTCCTGCACTTTCACACGTCCCTGTACGAGGCGGACGCTTATTTTAACCAGTCTTTTCTCTCGAGCACAGAACTACTAAACTCAGTTCCTTTTTTACTGACACACCCGCCTTAAAACTGTTGCTGAACACCAGAGATGTGCTTTAAGACACGTCACACACACGGTCCTGCTAAAGTCTCAAATCTGCTTGGCTAAAAGAACGAAATAACTAACTACTAACTAAAAACATGTTGTTATTTATGTTGATACGGTGACATTTTCTGTGAGGAGACATCTATGGAAGGAGTCTCCAGTGTCAGCGGTAAAGCTGAACCATTTTCAGGACAGAGGAGTTTATGTTCTCAGGTTTCTCGGAAACAAGACGAGCTGCGTTTTGTTGTCTTATTAACTTCACACGAGAGAAATGAGAGAGCCTGGTGAGGGAATGAACGTTTATAATGGTTGTAATGTAAGTTACTTGTTTAGCGGACATTAAATGTAACCATAAATGGATAAAATGTACGATGTGTCATTCTTTAATACATAAAACATCGTAATAGTTGGCAAATTACTGTTGTATAAGAGGAATAAAACACTTAATGGCATGATGGTGTAGAAAAATAATCCACCTTGTGGTGGGAATGGTAATATGATATGGTCACCATGGTAACCTTGCTTACACTGGTCACCATGGTAACCTTGCTTACACTGTTTGCATTATTATTGTTTTTTTTTTTTGTAATGAGACTTTGCCTTTTTGCATTTGTGCTCAACGTGACCCTCAACCTTCTGTGCACAAGGAATATGAAAATCGAGACTCGAATAAACGCTCAGGATGCATTTAATAAAAGATTAGATTATTAGTTATTACATTTTTAAAAAGTGCAACAAATCTACAACCTAAATATGGAGATTCCGTCTTTCTTTATAGTTTTTTATGAGTGAACATCTTCCTGCCTCTTCAACGCTTACATGTTTCATATGTAAATCTATGACACTGTATACCGAGTGCTATATAGGGAGAGGGAGATGCAGAGAGAGAGAGAGAGAGAGAGAGAGAGAGAGAGAGAGAGAGAGAGAGAGAGAGAGTGTGTTCTCATGGAAGGCTAGGTTGCTATGGGAACAAGCCACCATTTCTCTCTTTTCCTTTTCCCAAAAAAAAGTATCCTTCTCCCTTCTTTTTTCCTTCATCGTTGTCCTCCCTCGGCTCTCCAACTACTTCACATCCACCTCTCTAACTTCCACGCTCCCCCCCGCCATCACTCCATCACTCCGTCTCTCGCGTTCTGTCTCTCCCACACGTTTCCTCCTCCTCCTCCTCCTCCTTTCTCTCTCTCCCCGTCGTTCTCTGTCCAGCTCTCTCTCTCTCTCTCTCTCTCTCTCTCTCTCTCCTCTTACCTCTCTCCCCCTCTCTCTTTGATCATCCCTCTCTTTACCACTCACTTCTATTCTATTCTTTTCCCGGTTGTCATGGCAATAGGCTGGGGGCGTGCAGGAGTGAGAGAGAGAGAGAGAGAGAGAGAGAGAGAGATGGAGCGAGTGGGCGTTTCGGAAGTGACATCTCTCGGGCAGTAACCTTGTTTCCTGTGCTCAGAGTTCGGGGAAGCAGATGATCGCAGCAACAGCGATGCCGTGTGGCCGATCGGGTTTAGTGACACGTTAGAGCGTGCATCATCGCAGCTCGACAGGAACTTCCTGACTGTTTTAATACCAATTTTGTGAATTTACGAGCCCTGTTTTGTTTAGTGTTGCCAAAAATTTAGAAACAGCACCATTCAGTTTATGTGTGAATTCTCAATGGGAAATAAATCAAAGGTTTACCTGGTGGATAGATCTTGCATTGTTTTAGTTTCGAGAATAAAATGGTACGGGAGTGACTGGTTAAATGTTTAGTGAATTGAGAAATGTTGAGAAATTAAGCTACTTCATTCTGTTTGCTCTGTGTGATTAAAGTAAATCATAGATCACATGGTGTCATGCTGTCACAGTAAAATAATCAGTGACAGCGTGGCGTGACGAAGAGGAGCTACTGTTGCCGCCCTGAAGTAGATTATTTTCCTATAACAGCATGTCCCAAAGCGCTTTATTCCTCTTATATCACATGTTTTTATTTATTAAAAATGACATACATTTTATCCATTTTATCCATTTTAAGTAAAAAACTGCAACTTGTCTTTATTCCCAAGAAAGTTACAGCTTTACATCTGACTGTTACAAAGCTCTCACACTGGAGACTCCTTCCATAAATGTTCAATAAACATCTCCTTACCAAAACTTCACCATATCAACTATTTTTAAAAATCCATTTATATTTAATCCGTATATATTTTACTTGGCCGCTGTGCAAGTCCCTGTGACTGAGCGGTTACTACAGAAACGATAACGTATCAGAACGAACACATATTCACATAAACCTGTGATTTGTAGCTGCTAAGCTGTAGTTCTAGAAAATTAATCAACACCTTCTGGCCAATCACAATCCATAATTCAGCAGTGCTGTGCTGTAACCATGATTAATTCAGCTGGTCCAGCACCTTTCTTAGCCTGGAGAGATTAGACATGGGATAAAAATGGCAGAAGGGTGTCACATGCCAGCTTTATTCCCACCAAAAAAACATGTTATGAAGATCTAAATCTTGATTGGATGAGTACATGTGATGTAAGCACAAACATTTTGTCTAAATAATCCTCCTTTAAGACAATTCAGGTTGCAGCGTCTTCTCCATTCTATAGTGTTGACTGGAAATAATATGATGTAGTATGCTGTGTGTATAATTGCCTCCTGGGAGAGATGGCAGAGATGCATTCATGCCTCAGGGCGAAAGGGCTTTGGTGGTATTGCTGCAGCTCGTAGGAGTGGGAGGGTAAAAAAGCTGACGCCGAAGCGGGTCAGAACCCTCTCAACGTCGTCATTAGTGAGCCCATTGGGTGGGGGATTGGTGGGGGGGGGGTTGATTATCCACATCGCTGAGCTCTGGAACCCGGGCTAAAAATAAAACAAGCAATATCTCAGTAGGCCCCAGGCTAATAACACACAAACACTCTGAATGCAGAAGGTGCGAACTTCTTTCCTGTTAAGGCATTATTGACCACATTATGTTATCGATAACACTTTCAGATAATACAGAGACAGAACAAAACAATGCTTTTTTTTTATATACAGAGAATACGAGAGGAAAAGGTAACGCGGTATGACGTCTGCTGTAAGGTTTGTGTCTGAGATGTGACCTTATGTCAGCTCTGAAAATGTCACACGTGTCAAACAGTGAAGTCAAAAAAATCCCAGGAGGTGTAAAAAAAACAAAAAAAAAACTGCACTGCCAAGAATTTTAATACAAGTCTCCAGAAGAACTGATTTTATTTTAAATATTGTATGGGATATTCGGTTAGAGGCACACAGGCTGTACCCAGATAAAACTGCAAATTCCTATAATATGTGATGATTCATGTTCAAACCCTCTAGTACACTTCAGATTGAACTTCAGTGAACTCCTGAACACATGATACACTCATGGTTAAAGCTGTGAGAACACTGTTATCAGGCAACTAGCAAATAAGGGCACCGTGGCGTAGCTAGTGACGTGGCTAGCTAGCATGAATCTGAGTCTTTTATACAAACGATAAAGAAGGCAAAATGACAGTGAAAGCGAGACAAAACTATCCAGAAGAACAACATTTACCTCAGATGTGTTGGAAACTTATTAATTAAAGGCTTTGTGTGACTGAAATTACACTCTAATAACACTTAGCATTGACCGCTGACTGGATATCAGTGGGCAGATCCAAAATGGAGGCTTGTATTATAGGCACGACTGTCTGTGATGTGTTATGTGTATGGAGGTATGAGAGGTTGGTGTAGAACGTACACGTACAGAAGGACTCATTTTGATTTTGCGATTTGTTTTTATAGCCTAGGGTTCGGTTTGGGAGTTAGCCACCACGCCTCTCTGCCTTCACAACTCTTATTGTTTAGCTTGAAGTTTATTCATAGGGTTTATTTGAAGTTATAGAGTATTCAAATTGAGAAAAGTAACAAACCGCCGTCTCAGTACTCTTAACTTCGCTAAATTGTATGATGTGACACGAGGCTCAGTATTGAAGTAGCGATTAGACATTATGGCATTATGCTCTTTTTTTTTTTTTCATCATAATGAGTGCAAAGCAGAAGGCGTAGTCTGTTTCTTCCGTCTCAGTAGGCAATTTCTCCAGCAGAAGAGATTTCTCCTGGCTCGGCGTCGCGTCTACAGCGTGGCGCTCCGTAGCGCATCTCGCTCCGTATCTCTAGCAGCGTCTAGGCTACGCTAAAGTCTGAATGCTTGGATCCACAAGGCAGAAGTGCTTTTGTTTCGACTCACTGTGGTGACACTTTTCTCCGTAACACTTTCTATGAAGGCAAAACCTTCCTAAGGCATTATACACACTGTAATAATTATTTATGGAAAGGCATTACAGTTTGTAGCATTGTTTATAATGCTTTTATAAACCATGCTTATAATACATACAGTACATATGTATCGCCAATATATCTGATTATCTAATATACTCTTTCTAATATCTAGGCTGTACAATTGTTATTTCTTTAAGTATTATTAATTTAGTACTGGCACATGTCTATCTACAACACATTTTTTTGCATTTCTTTTCCTGAGGCGTTGTTATTTTTGCATGTATGTACCTCTGTATGTTGCTGTTATTAAATATAAACGTACAGGTGAGCTCTATTTACCTTCCAAAACAGTTAGCATGTAAAAAAGACAGAAATATAACATGGTATAATCCAGCGTGCATTTGTTTTTTTTTTTCAAATCAGTGATGAAATGTCTTTCTCTGTCTGTCTCTCTTTCTCGCAATCTCTCTCTTTCTCATTCTGTCTGTCTCTCCGTCTCTCTCTCTCACAGATGCACGGTATGCTGTTCCCTCCGCCCATCAGCCCCAGTCCTCCTACGCTGCTCCGCCGTACGAGCGTCCAGGCTGGGACTCGCGTCACTGCATGATCCCTGGAAATCAGCCCTACATGTTGGACCAGGAGGAGGTACGCTATCGTAAGGAATTGTGGGATATGGAGTTGGAATAAACCATTATTTCACTACGGATCCCCTCCCCCCCTTTTTTTGTGAACATATCCGAGTCATTTGATCCCGTATCCTGCATCACTGCGGGGGAAAAGCCACCCTGTTCCATAACTCCGCTTAATTATTTATTAATGAAGTGTAAATGACTTTTAATGTGAATTTTAATAGAGCTTAAAGACGACTCCGGAGGGGAGGTTGTTTTATTTAGAGATTTTATCACCACCCTGATTTGATGACCTGTAGCACAGATCAGACCTGCACTCGCTGTTCGAGTCTAATCACGGTGTGCGTTCAGCTCCACTTTCAGATCAGATCTAGCTGCAGTGTGAACAGAGCTGAATCTGTCATGCCTGAGCTAACGACTGTCACCTCTGGAAAGATGGAGATGATGAAATATTCATGGTCGCCGTTCATTGGCTAGGGCGGTGTGTGTATGAGAGAGAGAGAGAGAGAGAGAGAGAGAGAGAGAGAGAAAGGTTTTTGCTTCTGCATTTAGATTTACAGATTCTTAGTATTTTCAGGCTTTAATATCAGTTTATACAACGTTAAACCACATGGAGCTGCACGGTATGGACAGGAAATGCGATATTTGATTTGTGATTCTAACATTGTTGGATATAATGATGGTGAGAGATGTGATCAATTAAGGCGAAGATATACAAGGTCATTGTGTCACTATATGTTCAGCAAAATGTTTTAATGATTACGTTTAAATTGTCCTAAAAATCTGTTTATATGCATACCCGGGATTTGCACGTCCTGTGTTCATTCAGCGTCCTGATCGCGCGTGTCCGATGAAATGACAACAACAGGTGGTGTGAAACGTGTGTAAACAGCTGGGGCAGTGTGGAAGCTGTTAGAAATATTCTCCTTTGTTGTAACCATGAGGTTTAACCCTTCCTCGCAATACACTTCAACTTCAACTTATCTGACATTTTCAAACAGTATAAACAAATGAATTACTGTTGGGTTTCTGTGTGTAGAGTATCGGGACTGGTGCTGGTGAGCAGGGTGAGGGGAAAGGGGTGAGGGGTGTGAGTCTCCTGCAGGGGAAACATTTCACATCTCTCCACAATAACAGCTAACATTTAAAGAGTTAACGGCTTTAATGACCTCATGTACTATCTGTGTTGCTGCAGTTTCTGCCATTTTCTGAAAATACACCTATATTACCTATAAACAGCTTCCTCAGCTCCTGCCGTCTACGCACTTTGTGCAGGTGAGGGATTTTTCGTGTCTAGTCTGTCCCCTGGTGGCTTCTAATCCTCCAGATGTACAAAAGGTACACAGGCGGGTGTCGACTCGGTGCCGCTTGTGTAGTCCGTTATAACTTATATGTGTATCTGTATGAATGCACCAGGTTATAAACCAATAAAATCATTGCCTGTTATGTTGCTTAGCAGCCAAAAGTTACTGTTAACAGACTGCATTGTGTGCTGGAAGAATTGTTTACAGCAAATGTTATTAATAATCAGATTGAGTCAAATGAAAATTAAGGTTTTCATTTGACTTAATCTCATACGTTAAAATATTTACTGAACACCAGATTTTATCAGTTTGATTCTGTCACCATTTTCTATAAGCGGTAAGTGACTCGAGGGAGTGTGTTACAGTGACTTCATCACGGGTAAGGAGGTGTTAGGCACGATGCTCATCATCGTGATAAAGTCACTGTAACACACGTCCTCTCACGGCTCATTGCTTTATTTTCTAACATTACTTTAGAATCTACTTTTACTTGGGTTACATGTCAGTATTTTTTCCATCTTCATTCAATCAGTGCTCCGTTCTCCATCAGTCTTAAGTAGCAACGTTCCGCTTTGAACAGAGGGAAAAACACACCTCCGGAAAAATGTCACATAACCGCCAACTCATAAAAACTTCATCCTCTTCCAAACGAGTAAACTCCAACTTTTTATTGTCAGATAGAAAAGGCAGTAGTGTGAAGAAAACACACCAGTGAACCATGTTTACTGCTAACGAGCTGCTACTGTAGAGCAAGAAACGCCTTTAATTGGACGAGTAAAGGATGAATCAGCGACAACAAAAAACATTTCCATCATTTTTCTGGAGGTGACATACTGTGAAATTTTTAAAAAAATTTCAAGATATAGTATTGTGAAGGTTGCCAGGACTGCACTTTTCCCACGACAATTGGATTCGTTTTGGAACAAATTTACATGTGAGATTTTTAGCTAGTTGTAAAATACTCTTCAGATCTTCAGCAAATAATCAGAATTAAACCTAACATAGACTATTCAGCG
>JAKKZN010000022.1:1291799-1303487 GCA_033441825.1 Pangasius elongatus
TGGGATTATAATATGGATTATATCCGCACTAAGCAATGAGTAAAAACGCATACTGCACACATTACAGATCAGAAATTTGTGCGCACCACGGTGAACTCGTTTATCACACAAAGACTGGTATAACAAAGGAAAAAGATTGTCTCAGTTTTCCAAAATTTCCAATGCAATGAATTTTTTGGGCATGTTTCAGGTCTTTTCTTGTAGGTTTTCTGAGTTGGACATTTTGCTGAGACATGGCAACCCTGACATGGCAAACTCATACGCAAGGGATGGCTTGAATTAACATTCAAATTCAAACATTCAAAAAAATCCAGAAGCACTTCAAATGCATGTATATTATCATTTAAATGATGACAAAATTCTAATGGCAAAATTTTAAGCAGCCACTAAGGTATTAATTCCTTCCTTGCCCAGTTGGCTGGCACATCACGCACCACATTATCATAATTTATCATCATTATTATGTACTGAGAAATTCTCAATCGGTTCTAACGTTGGAGGGAAATCAGAAACATCACTTTAGAGAGATTGTCATGTATTGTAAATGCCATAAGAGGGAGTGAGAGCTCCACGGGCGACGTCCTGCCACTCGACTCTGTTCTGATCTAATCTCCTCGAATCCGATTGCACCCGCCGCATGCACCAGTGCAGCACGGTTCTCCTGCAGCTAGCGTGACACCCCGTTATGCAAGAGCGCAGCAGAACAGCTCCTCTGGCTGTGAGTGGGTGGCGGCTACCGCTGCATTGAATCAGAATTGAATCAGAACCAATCCCTCTCAGTCTACACAGAGTCCATCTCCATGCTTTCCTTTTTTCCTCCCCGTCTCTCTCTGTCACAAAAACCGATTCATTATATTCGATAGACATGGTGGGATTTTTTTGGCCCGAGCTTTCAGTTGTCACGGTGCATAAAGCACGGCTGATAAGAATTATATAACAAGCCGCTGGAGTGAATCACCTCACAGAATCAAATGCTCAGTTTGAAGTGTTATCTCGTGAATTGAAAAGGCTCTGTCATTCCACCGACTCGCCGTTCCGCAAAACAGAACGATACTGCAATTTGTTATCGTAGGCTTCATGTCGCCGGATGTGACGGATGAGACAGGTCTGATATTTAATCTTAATCTCTGACTGAAAAGCCGCAGACTTTTCTTCCACACCGAAGCCCTGATTTTTAGCGCAAAAATATATAAATAAAACGTTAAAACACACAGCGGAGTCAATGCGAATACAGCCAGTGTACTATTGTGTGAGTAAATTCGTATGACTGAAGGGCAGGTGTTAAATTTGCACGGCTTTCCGCTGCCTGAAGTTGAAAAAAATTAAATCGTTATGTAAGAAATAATTCTCTAAATTAATTACCTCCCTCTTCTTTGCATGTGACACCATACACAATTATTGTTTTTTTTTTGTTTTTTTTTTAATAACTCACAAAACACCCTCTAATTTATTTTAAATGAGGGCAAATCAGAACCTGAGAGTTTTCAGCTGATTTCTCAATTAGAAGCGATTTCTTCCTCAGATGGAGCGTTTATCCTCTCGAGTCTCTCGCAGCAGCAGGTTTGATGTGTCAGCGATGTGATGCTGACTTTAGCCGACATGTCATGACTTGCCGTGTGTGTTCGGGGCGCAGCGGTGCCTGCTGGGGGCCGTCAGGCTGAACACAGATCGATTACCACCCTGTTAGGGCCAGATGGATTAGCCAGCTGCTGATCTGTCGCCCCCTCACACAGCTGGCCTTTCGCTTAGGCGGCGTACATCCGTGCCCCCCGACGCGTGGCTAAAGCTGCCCTGCCAAGCCGTGTTTGTGGAGCGCTTTTACTTTTCTCTCCATCGTGCTGCCACGCTGCTCGTGTTTGTATGGACTGGCAGCACCACTTGGCCTGTAACTGTGGCGCTGTAAAAGGGCAGAGCAGCTGGATCAAGCTTCTACCTCAGGTAGGGTGGAGAGACCGGCCCCCTCAGACATTACTGCATCCGCAAATCACAGGTTTATATTAAATCACTTGTTCTCATAAGTTATTGTTTCTATAGTAGGAGCTCATTATACGGCGGACGCTCCACATAAACAGGTTTAAATACATTCATCGGTGATGTTTTCTGTAAGGAGAAACGTGTTTATGTAACATTTATGGAAGGAGTCTCCAGCGTCAACGCTTTGTAACAGTCAGAGGTAAAGCTGTAGCTTTTTTTGTAAGTTTTACGATCTTCAGGACAGAGGAGTTTGCGCTTCAAGACAGAGAAGAAAGAGAGGCTGGTGAGGGAACGACTGTTTATAGCTGCTGTAACGAAAGTGACAACAGGAACTAACCTGCTTCATGGAGGTTCCACAACATTAAATGTAACTTTAAACAGATAAAATGTATGTTTTTTTGACCATTGCATTGAGTTTTGCGAGTACGAGTAGTTTAGGTTTTGCTTAATTCTGTGCAGTCTGATACACAATTGTACGTAATATTTTAGGAGCTGTGTCGATTCGTTCCTCCAGCACGCGACCAGGATGTCTGTTTTTTTTTTTTCCTTTTGCTTATTTCTGTAATTAAAATTTAGAAATCTAAAGTTGTCCACATAGAGAAAAGACGATGGATGCGTTGGAGTTGCTGTGGAGGTGTTTGAAGTCCGTCACTCGAGTGTGTGGAGGGAATCTGGGCCACAGCATCTGCTTCCACACCACCACAGATGGTGTCTTCTGCATAAAAGACTTTCTGATCAAAACATATTTCTGATATATTCTACAGCTTCTGGAGATCTTTTAGCTCAGACATGATCCCGAGAGCTCTCACTTTCACAGCGATCACTTTCACATTATCTTCCTCCTCAACCTCACATTTCTTACAGATTTCAGCAGAAACCGCTTTTTTTTTTTTTTTTTAACTGAAATCCTGTTCCTCTCTCTGGAGTTTTGCTAGCTTAGTCAATATTGCTGTCTGAATCACTGAAAGAAAAAGTTTAAGAGAAAAATATCCTATTATATTACTTATATTACTATATGTTATAAGGTTGCTGGTTTATACAATATAGCAGTTAGCCCTGTGTTAGCTATCTTGCTAGCAACCTTGCTGGTTTATACAATATAGCAGTTAGCCCCGTGTTGGCTAGTTTGCTAGCAAGCTTGCTGGTTTATACAATATAACAGTTAGCCATGTGTTAGCTAGTTTGCTAGCAACCTTGCTAGTTTATACAATATAGCAGTTAGCACTGTGTTAGATAGTTTGCTAGCAACCTTGCTGGTTTATACAATATAGCAGTTAGCCCCGTGTTAGCTAGTTTGCTAGCAAGCTTGCTGGTTTATACAATATAACAGTTAGCCCTGTGTTAGCTATCTTGCTAGCAACCTTGCTGGTTTATATAATATAACAGTTAGCCTGGTGTTAGCTAGTTTGCTAGCAACCTTGCTAGTTTATACAATATAACAGTTATCCCTGTGTTAGCTAGTTTGCTAGCAACCTTGCTGGTTTATACAATATAACAGTTAGCCCTGTGTTAGCTAGTTTGCTAGCAACCTTGCTGGTTTATACAATATAACAGTTAGCCCTGTGTTAGCTAGTTTGCTAGCAACCTTGCTGGTTTATACAATATAACAGTTAGCTCAATGTTAGCTAGCTTTGCGACTGACTTTGGCTAATCATTTATACAATATAAGAGTTGGCCTAGTGTTAGCTAACCTGTTAGTGACTTTGCAAGTTTGTCAAACTTAATAGTTAATTCAATGTTAACTAGTTTATTAGTTACTAGAATCTATAAATAATCTAAAAAACACAAGTGATATTTATTTTGACAGAAAATACAGTATTTTTATAATGTTTGAAAATGATTTTATATTTTAAAAGCAGCAGGTGGGTGTATTGTGATGTTGTTTTGTGGGTGTATTGTGATGTTGTTTTTCATTGTTAGTTCTGTTCTTGTTACTTATGTTGAAATTGCAGGTCTTTCGTTAATCCATGCAGATGTACACTGATTAAAAAAAAGTTTCACAATTTTCTAAAGAAATGAAAGAGTGAAACTGATTTAGAATCACTTCAGGTATCCTGAATCCCAAAACCAAATCGAATCATGAGGTCTTTACGGATTCCTGCCCCCGGCTGCGCTGCTCGTTACGCTGATTAATGAGAATCTGCCTCACTTCTGACACTATAATGCGACTCCCAGCTCGGTCATGTGATCCCGTTCCTCTCAGGCAGCTCCGCCCAGTTTTGAGTTTCAGTGACTGAGATGATTTGAAGCAGTTTGTACTCCAGCGGGATTCGGTGCTTGACCTGCTCCTGCTCGCTTCGTTTATCACCTCAGTCCTGACAGAGTGAGAAACACACTCCTTCCCTCACTCTGGACTTGTATAGAGCTGAAGCAGGACAGAGGGAGAGGACAGCGCACACACACACACACACACACACACACACACGTCACCACGTCACACACATCGCAGTTTGGACGACAACCAGAGCTGCCTTATTTCCCTACTGTGTGTGCTACAGGAGGCTGCGGTGTGATATATTAGGCACATCTCTCTCTTCATATCTCTTCCTCGAGAACGATGGGTTCCTCTGTGGGACGCTCATGGACCCCCAAACCTCATGCAGAGCCTTAAATAAACATCTTATTACACACACAAGCCTGCAATCAGTGTCCTGTTCTGTCCTCCAGCTGAAAAAGCGCTCTCGGGTTTCATTATTTTGCCATTCCATCTCCTCTCTCGGGGAATACGGTGTGTACCGAGAGTGTGAAGGTGATGAGGAAAGCCATGCAGTAGCATTAGCCGTAGCGTTTGCAGTGCCACACGTCTCACACGCACAGCCTGTGTTACTCTATGACACAGTGTGTGTGTGTGTGTGTGTGTGTATAAATGTGCTAGCAAGGCTAAGTCACCTGCTTTTCAAAGATAAGAATAAAGGCAGTATAAGGTTTCATTTTTGGCATCAGATAATTTGCTGTCTTCACACTAGCTTGCATCAAGTCGCTCACAGTGTTTATAGTTTGTCAGTTTGCCTCTTGTGGGTGTGGCCTGCCAGCATTTTTTTAAAATTCCAGTGAGAAACAGTACTAGCTATATATTAGCTCCTTACACTTTAAAGAGGCACTAATGATCTCTGCTACTTCCTCCTAAGCTTTACTTTTTCTTCATAATGTCTCTATACACACTTAATGAGCGATCGTATATGACAGGATAAGATGAAACCACAGTTATAAGTTTTGCTTCCATTTCTTTTAGCAGTAAATGGGAACTAACATTATGAGAGGGGAACTAAAAAAAAATGCTAGACCACAGTGACATTTGAATGAAACGGATACAGCTGTTCTGGTTACCGTGTTTGGAAGAAACATGGCACAAAACTAGCAGAGCATTACGAACTTAAAACACTTAAAAAATTTAAAAAATCACAAATGGGGCTGAGTATTAGTTTGTTCATGAGTGTGTAATCATTTTATCAGTCTTATACATCTGTGACGCCTCAACGCATTGTTCTGCATTAATAGTTTCATTTTCAAGCTATCGATTAGCTCTCACACCTAATATCATGATCCGTCATTACCGGTGTGTGTATTGTTCACGTCCTGGCTGTTCTTTCCCGCAGGTTCACCCTTTACTGATGCGCGAGCGGCGCTCCGAGTCGCACAGGAACAAGCTGCTGCGACGCACCGTCAGCGTGCCTGTGGAGGGACGCCACCATCCTGAGATGGGTGAGTGCATGAGCCTTACTTCTTATACAGGGCAGGGTGAAGAATTTAAGAAATGAAACTCAATCAGTAGAAAACGGTTTCACGGTGTCAACCCTTTCATATGCAGTCGTTGAATTCATCGTCCAAGGAACTGAAAAATGTAATTCTTGGTCCATGCCAAATCGCATCAGAGGAGATTCTGAAGGTTTTCTTTTCTTCATTAAATGCACTGTAGCAACCTTGACTGTCAGTCGGTTGCCAGATATTTCACACCAAAATCAATACACAGTCCTAAACCACTCACTTCTTATCGTCTGTCTGAAATAAATCATTGCGCATGACTTTACGACTCTATCATTTTCTCTTGCGCCTGAGTTGCCATGCCTGCCCAGTTTGGCGTGAAATATGTGAATCTGGCAACGTATCTCAGAATAGAACGAATGCTTTGAAGAGTTGTTTCCACATCAAATTAAATATAAGAGATCACAGGCTGGTTAAATGGCTGGTTACAGTGACGGCCTCATGGTTCATATGCACATATGCCACAGTATCACGGTACTGTGAAATAAATTCACGATCATTCAAACAGAAAAACTCGGAAACTCTGCTGTCTGAATTTGTGAACTTTTCACAAACCGGAGACATGACATGGTATTCTATTATTAGAAAGGCTGGACGTGTTTTTGGCCCTAATTTTTAACAATGTGAACATGTCCACTAGGGGGCAGTGTGCTAGGCGCACACACCAAACTGCGATGCGTGAAAAACGACGAACGAATTCTTGCAAGACAAAAAGCAAAGTATGAGTTTATCATTTTACTGAAACTGTGCTACATTCACAACTCCAAGATTCACCTGTGTCTTAACACAGATATGTTTGCAGAATTAGAAATCAACCTTTAAAGAAAAATCGAACTTTATTTCTAATCTAAGATGACAATGTTTGACTACTTACTCATAATGGCGCAGTGGGATTTAGAGAGTGACGCAGCAGCATGTAGTCCTTAATTTGTCATCAAACAGATTCCAAAGCTTCACCTTTCATGCTAATACCACCGTCCAGGGAACTGTACTCGTCATCTCGTGGATAGCTAACTAGCTGAGCCGAGCCTATGCCGTAACTAAGCGTCGTATAGCTGCATTGCATTCTGGGGCTTTGAGTTCAGCGTTTGCACCGACGTCTCCACTACTTCTACGGTGGATTTCTCATTAATACGGACCCGGAAACTGGTGAGTGCAAAAAGAAGTGCGCTATCACCAAATCCTGACTGTTTTCACTTATATTTGAGCTTGGGGAAATATTTTTCTCTTATTATAACAGTTCTAGATATACACAACCACTAACGTCTTACATTAATAACAAAAATACATCACCAGCCGACATATCAGCAGCAGAATCACTAACCACATCAGAAGTGTTTCTGGGTGGAGGTTTCCTTCAACACACTAACACAGATTTGGCTTGATATTATTGCGTGTGAGGGTGAAACATCCGGCTGTGAGGATGTTTTCAGTTCTCAGAGCTCTGACATGGTGACCTGTATTGTGATGCTTTGAACCAGGTTCACTCTGTTCCTGAGATTTTCATCTTCACTCAGACAGACTGCTGGTGGGCGCACCACTACACTGTCCTTGTTTTTCCATCGAGTTCAATGTTGTGTTCAGTGTGTGTCCATTATTTAATATGTTTTGTTTGCGAATGGAGCAACAAAAAAGTGTCAGGAGATCATGAGTTCGAATTCCGACAGTTCCACTGCCACCCATGACCAGGAGTCCAATAGAGCAAAACTGGCTGTGCTTTCTGGGTGGGAGGGGCATACTCTCTCAACCATGTCAATCATATCAACACTAGCCAATCACAGGCATCTATGAGCATCATGTATGTGGAAGGCTGCGGATAGCGCTTTCCTCCATGTGTGTTACGTTGCCCTGTGACGCAGCAGGAGCAGCAATTCGAAGAAGATGCGGTAGCTGGCTTAGCGTGTCTCAGAGGAAGCACGTCAGCTGTCGTATGATAGGGGAGAGCTGGCTTGTGAAAATAAGCTAATGATAACGTTAACAAACATCTGGAATGTACAGAAAACCCTTATTAATGTGCATACACTTCAGCTTCCTGCTGTACATCATTTATTCAGTGTCGGCACCTCAATTCTTCCACACTGCTGAGTCTTTAGAGAGTTATTATCTTACTTGTTTAACATTTTATTTAAAAAAAAAAAACCCTGTCAAAGTCTGCACTGAAGCAGAACATCATCACTGCTGAACTCAAACACACATTATATAAGTTGTACATTTTCTGCATTTGACATCGTACCGTAGAGCACAAAGCCTCGAGCTGTGATCTTTTTTTTCTTTAGGATACACACACACACACACACACACACACACACACACACACTGCATTTCTCACAGATTTACAATCACTTTTCAGACGTGTAAAAACGCTCGTGTTAATAAATTCTGCTTTCTCACGGCACCGTAGAGCAGTTTGATAAAAAAAAGAAAAGAAATCAATAACACACTCATTCCTCACTACAGGTAAACTACAGAGCTCTGTAATTTATAAATGATGTACGTTCCTGTACCAATCTCCTGCTCGCTTTCACTGTTCGATTTCAGCCCCATGTCTGCAGTCAGGATTAAAATAACAAGGTCTTTGATTCCAGATATAAAGTGTAACATGATATAACGGAGCTTGTCTGACCATCCCACTCTTTAACAGCAGCAGAGGCTCACGACCATAAATTTTGGTGTTTCACGGCGATATTAACAGCTCCACAGTCTCTTGTGCTATAGGCTGCTATAGGCCTAGTGAATTTTTGGAGTAACCCAATAATGTATGGCAGTCGAGACTCAGCATCACGCAGTCATCCGGCGTAGAGTCTAGCAGCTCATTTTGACAGGTTTTAGACATACCTTTATTCAATTTTCTTCAAAGTAATCTAATTAATTAGGGTTGCCAGGTTTGAGGAACATTTCCGTTCCAAAACCACATGAAAGAGCTGAAACTCACCCAAACAAATTAAGCATTGAATAAAGGGAGACACGTTTCTCTTCTTTTTTCTGTCAAACGTCGTCACCAAGCACACATTTCTCGTATATATGGACATTACACCCTTCATAATCCCCCTTTCCCTCTCCCAATCTTTGCACTATATCTTACAAATCATCACAGACACACCATCTGCACTTACACTCCGTCCTCGTCGTCTGTGGAAATATATCATATTTACGCTATGAAACAAGATCTTGAGGAAAATGGAAAATGGATTATTTGTAAATTAGCCTAAAAAAAAGCCTGATGTAGAAATCACAAACCTGGCAACCTCATCATTAATGTCCTGCCTGCTGCTGCTCCTCTGAGCGTGGGGTAGCATGACTCCTGCCCCAGTGGGCCTCTTTTAGCACTTTTTCCAGTTCCTGTTTTGACCACTAGGGGCAATAATAACTCTGTGGAGCTATTATACCTGAAAATAAGAGAAATATAAGATTATTCAACTGATTTCTAGACATTTTTACTCATTTTAAAGGCAAATATCATCACAGAATAAGAGAGGAAGCATAAAATAGAGAAAATCTAATACAAATTTATATATATATATATATATATATATATATATATATATATATATATATACACACACATATATAATTATTTAGTTATTTATGTATTTATTTATATAGCACCTACATAAATGAAATAAATGCAGCTTTACAAAGATATATATAAAAAACAGCAGAAAATAGAAATAAAAAAATGTAATATAAATTCTAAAAAATAAACAATTATAAAATTAATAATAGTAGTTTATTATTTTCTATAAAAGTTTTATATAAATATATATGTATATAGGTAATATACCTCTCTCTTTTTCTTTCTTCTGTTTATCTTCTCCCACTCCGAAGGCGTTGGGAATTGTAACCTGGATTAAGTATTTAATCACTGTGTAGATGTTTACACTTAACTCCTACCCTTAACGAAGACTTCATGATCTTCTGAAAAGGGGGTGGTGATGGCGGGGTTTAAAAATAAATCATTCTCCCGTATGAAGTAAATAAAAACACACTTCCGTAAAGGGTGAAGTGACGTGTGGAACCTTTATAGAAGCAGAAACTGGCACCTTTAAGCGCTGATGTTCTTTCTGAAAGGTCCAGGTAAAGACTAGAGGGTGTCTTCGTCTCTACTTAGACAGAGTGCTGAGGAGCAGCAGACAATAAAGTCAGAGATAAGTGTGTGTGTGTGTGTGTGTGTGTGTGTGTGTGTGTGTGTGTTTTAGGGTCTGATCCTTCGTGACCTCCGAAACGAGACATGGCATCAAAGCTGTGAATTGTGAGAGTGATGGACAGGCCGGAGTGTGTTCATGTCCGTGTGGGCTGTCTTCAGCTCGTAGCTGAGTGGTGTGTGTGTGTGTGTTTGAGAACAGGCAGCTCAGATCAGTCTCTCTGACTCACAGCACTACACACACACACACACACACACACACACACACACACACACATAGACACCAGCTCCTGCAGGGCTTTAATCTGTCATGTACCACCATCAAGATTCTGGCAGCTCTCACCTGCCCTGCTTAATCTTCTTCTAACGGTTCGCTCAGACAAAACCTCTGATATATTACACAAGCACAACGGCTAAACATTTATTTTATTCACCACTTTCACTGTTTACTTTACAGACCTTCAGGCTGCTTTTTCTTGCCCTTGATGGTTTCGTTAAATTCATCGAAGGTCTTTTTTTTTGGTGTCGAAATGAGCGATGGCTGACTAACCTTGAGCTCAGACACTGGGTGAAGCAGAAATAACGATTATTCCACTTCCACCTCCTGGCTACACACACTGAAAATCTACACTCTTAGGTTGTTTCACACTTGAGGGTTTTTTCCGTGGCTGGGGACCGTTTGCCCTGTGAGAGTTCGGTACATTTGGTGGAGTATGAAAACTGCTTTCGAGCCCTTGAGTGGTCCAGAGAACCGCTCCCTGGGTCTCTTGAAAATTATGGTCTATCAGCTCTCAGCGCCATGTGACATGATTGGTTCAACTTATCACATTACTTCCTGTTTAAGGTTTCGTGATGTCATGGAAAGGGTTGTTACAGGCAGGAGGAGACAGAACACCTTATCGATATATGGAGAAGAGAAGGTGTTCAGTGGGACAGGCTTTACATGTACATTATTTACATACAATGCTATTGATGTGAAGACTGAAGAACCCTTAAATTTAGGAACGTTTTGTATAAATTAGACATATATGAGGGTAAATTGGGGCGTGTCATATGCACATGAAATGGGGCTGGTGGGCGCAGCTTAGGTCCATTAAAGTTTCATGAATCAGAACCAGATTCGTTCATATATACAGATTTTGAATCTGCTCAAGTTTTTTGAGTAGGAGTCATTATATTTGATAGATAGATAAAAATTGTAATATTGTGTTTTAAAAGCAGCACCTGGAAAAAAATATTGTAGGCTGTAGACGTGAAATACGTCAAGAATTAATTCATAAATCACACTGAATCAAATTCGAATTGAATCGTTTTAAAGATTCGAACGATTCTCACAGATATTGTAAAGGCTTTAAATTAGATGTGTTCTGTATTTTAACCTGCATTTCACGATTGTAGAACATCTGAAGAGATGGCCCGGGTCAGTGGAACGTCCGCCGTAGTGTACAGTGCACGAGGGGACAGAGCGAATTGTTATGGTTCAGTCTCCTGCACAGACAGACAGCTAATCTGTATTAGCATTCCTCGTTGCGCCGTGTGTCGCCAATGTGAGAGAGATCAGTGTCGAGCTTTAGCTTGACAACTCTTCCGTTCCTGTCCACATCATCTAGGAGAGGATGTGTGCCAGAGGGAGTGTGTAGCCGTGCTGTGTGGAAATTTTCAATTAGGGAAGCATGACTGCAGCCTGCACGATGGAGTGACTGAGACTCGCTAACACCACTGCAACACCAACACCAGCCTGGAATACACACACAGCACCAACAGCAGCCTGGAATACACACACAGCACCAACAGCAGCCTCAAAAACACAC
>JAKKZN010000022.1:1352972-1366815 GCA_033441825.1 Pangasius elongatus
ATTACAGTTATGTTATTTTTTTCCTAGAAACGCACCATCCAGCTGAGTTTTCCACAATTGCCACTGCTAACAAGCAGCTCCCGACTGCACAGCTGTATATATATATCATATATATATATATATCCTTAAACCTGAATTGCTGGAAATGTTTGTTTTCCTGTCTTTATTTAGGCTGTTGTTTCTGGATGATTAAATTGTTCATCACGATTTTTTTTTATGGTAAACTTTCATGGGAGGAAAAACAATATCTCACAAGCCTAGACACGATATAAGAAGTTACAATTTTACTTAAAAGAAACCCTCAAATGTTCAAGCGTAAATTTATAAGTAAAAACACAGCATAGTTTCCTGTTTCTCCTGTTCGATTTGCTCCAAAATGTTTCTCAGCATTTATAAAACACATAGCTGTAGTATGATGTGATACTCTTATGGAAAATGTTCCACAAAGGAACTTTGAAACGTTACTCACTTTGGCTCTAAGGGCCATTAACCTGATAGACCATGGCGTTTAATCAGTGCTGTCTCAGTTACAGTGGTGTCCATAGGTCTGAGTCCACTACCAAGAAACAAAACGGTTTGGGAAATCTGATATGAAATTGCACATCATTGTGTACATCATTTCATTTCATGACACTATATATTTCATGGTACAAATTGAGAATCATGGTACAAATCCAAACGCAGGCATATATTCATAGATCAAGTCAACAAGCCCAGGTAAAAATGTAAAACTAGGAAATGAACCAAAATAGTGAAACTATGAACGCTACGAGAACAGGAAACACGGAAACACACAGTTTCCCGTTCTCCTGTTCATAAAATGGCTTATAACTGATGTTTAAGACTAAAGTGACTAATCAGAGAAACCATTGATAAGAATGACCAAGAGGTAGTTAGACCTGAGCTGGATCAGGAGGATACCAGACTCTTACCTAATGACACAACTGCAGTACAACAGCACCTTAGCTACCCATGTGACCAAAATCAATTCTTACTTTTTTTTTGCTTATGATTTAACAATCCAATGTCAGAATTATACCGGAATTCACTCCAAAATTCCCACCTGCAACTCTCACAACATACAGTGACTAAAGAGAGGTCAAGACCTAACCTTAGCTAAGTATAGTTTTAAAATCTTTGACTTCACCATGAGATATTCTCACTCCTGGCTGGCTCACCAATCTATAATCAGATTCAGCAATCCAGGAGGACCAAATAAGTAGCACATTTTTTTAGTAGAAGAACAAAATCAAACAGGAGAGACGTTTAAACAACAGGGTGGAAGTGGCATCTTACACTCATCCTCTTCCACGCTGCAGATTTCAAAACTGGTGTACAACATTAGCACCGGACACTTTAACATCAACTCTTCAAGACTTCACTGTTATAAAGATAGACAGTTGGACTAAATGGGAAAAATGGGCAAACTTTTACCAATTGCACCAAATCCACCATCGCTGCTTTACAGAGAACATTTATTACAGATTTCCATCTCCAACACAAAGCTTCATCCAAGTCTAGCTGTAAACTAGACTCTAACCTTCTGAGTACTTTTGGTTCAAGATGATATATTCTCTCTCCTGCCTGGCTCGCCGAACTATATCAGATTTAGCCATCTGAGACAGGTTAACCACTTGAGTTCAGAGGTATTTTAATCACTCTAAATTAAATTCTAATATAACTTAAGCATTGTCTAAACTAAGACCTTTTGACTCAATATATTCTCCCTCCTGGCTGGCTCGCCAGTCCATTTTAGGGCTACTACACAACAGTATTGTTGCCAATATTAGTCCAGAACGCAAGATTAAATCGAATTTTGCATTTTTCGAACTAGTCTGTATTTTATTGCAGGAATGTGTGTCATTATCAGCTTCGACTAAAATGAAGAGATCAGTGCATCACTAATGGTATTCATTTTCCATAGCAGTGGAATAAAACCAGTTCTTGTTAGTGGACTCAGAATTTCGGACCCTAGTATATAACATGCTTGAATGGGTGGAGTCAGCTGTCTTTCACAGGATATAAACCCAAGTAGAAGATATTAGTATATCGGTTCTTTCTTTTATCTATCGATTCAGTACATTATTACATTTTCTGTCTCTCACTAGATGTTTCTCTCACTAATGTTTTCTGCCACTCCTGTCCCTGCACAGAATAATCAGCTTTGTCTTTTTCTGAATTCAAACCCCATTTTCCAAAATATAGAGTTTAAGATTTTCTCTGTGAGCAAGTGGTTTTAATTTTTTTTTTTTTTTTTTTTTTTTTTTAACGTTCATCTTAGTGTAATAGTTATCACACCACATGACGTTCCTGTCTCGTCTGCACAGTGCAGCATCAGGAGAGGAGGGGAGTCGAACTGCTCGACTGACCTTGTATATCAACCCCAGATTTTTAATCCCTCCCTCATCCCTCTCTCTCTCTTTCTCTCTCTCTCTCTCTCTCTCTCCTCCTCTCTCGCTCTCTCTCGCTCTCTCTCTCTCTTTCTACGTGCCTTTTCATTTCTCCCTTCTGGAGCATTTTTATGGATGTTTCCCATACCTCGGCCGTGTAACTCATTCTCCTCTTTTTCCCTTCCCACTACTTCTCCCATCCCTTGTGACCTTATCTGTCCATCCCTCCTTTTTTTTTTCTTCTTCCCTCTCTCCTTGTGTATTCTTTGATTCGGACCCTTTTGTGCCACTGTATCCTCCCCCCCATTCCCTGTGTTATGTTTTCATTCTTCCTTCTATTCTTCTTTTCTTCATCTGCCTTCTGTCCTTCGAATGCTCCTTGTGTCCTTTCTCTCCTCTATTTTCTTTCCCTCCCCCCCTTCTTTCTTTCTCTTTGTCTTGCTAGGAAGAGCAGCTTCCCTCCCTGGGTTCTCCAGACCCCGGTGTGAGTGTTGGCGGAGGAGAAATGAGCGCCGCTCCTGCCTTTGGAGTCTCACCCTCGGACATCTCCTCCGACAACCCGCCCCAGAACGGAGGCCCGCCCCCCAAAGTAGCTTCTCCCACCCACTCCCAACTTCATACACACGTCAGCCGGAACGGAGAGATGCGCGCCAACCAAAAAGCCTCTATGGCAAACGGGACCACAACAACATCAAACATGGGAAGCGGATTAGAAGGAGGGGGAGCAGGTCTCTAACGGCGCTACGCCAATCTGAATGAAGAACGATAACATCCCTTACTTCTGCCCTTTTTCATCTTTTTTTTTTTTTCTGCATGAGGCACATCTTTATTGGGAGGCGCTCATCCTTACACCATCCACACCAAACTACTAAAGGGCTCTCCAGTGGATGGATCTCATATTTCCTTTTGACTAATGTAAAAAAAAAAAAACACACAACTTTTCCATCGTATATTCCTCTGGAATGACATCGTATGGTGGTGTCCAGTGAACCAAATGTGGGTGATTCTTGTGAATGATCTGAATTCCTGAATTTAGTTTTTTTTTGTTTGTTTTTTAAACAATCAGCTGGGTAACTGACCTCTTGAGTGCTGTGTGAAACAAAAAGACATATAATTCTCTAAAAAAAAAAAAAAAAAAAGTGGGTAAAAGGTCTAAACCTGTTCAGAAAACGCCAGCTTTCAAGGCCTTCTGAAGCAGATACGCTCGTGTTGTCATGTCGTCTGGCTTCCTTAGTGCCTTCTCTGCATCCTTCAACAGGGTTTTCAAACAAGCAACAGAATAACGATCTCAACACCACGTTTCCATTTCGCATCTCGCATCTCGCTCGTTCGCGTTAAAGTGACTTGGACGATATTGTGATCTGGAACAGGGAAACGTTTTCTGATTTTTTTTTTCTTTCAAAAGCAGAAGAAGTGGTTTCTTTTTTTTTTTAACATCACGCTTAATGAGAAGTGCTCTTGGTCTTCGAAATTTGAAATGAAGGAAGCTGCCTCAGTAGACTTGCTGGACTTGTGCAATGTTTTTCTCTTCTCAATCTCAGAACCTGTGTGTGATCAACTGGTGCTATAGATTAAGAAAAAAAACAGTGATATTTCAAAAAATCTGTGTCTCATAGCACTGCCTCCCATTAACGCCCCCCAACCCCCAAGTCCTTGTTGTCCATTTGTCTTGCCATGCTGTTCATTGCTCCTCTGAATGTTCGGTGTTTCATGAATGCAGCGTGAGGTGGTCTCTGTCAGGTTGTCTTCATATCAAACTACGGCAGTAGGCCGATAACAGAGGAACTGATCATATTGTAAACGATATCTTTTTACATTTTTTTGCTTGCGTTTTACAGTACATTTATTAATAAGCATTCCCAGTGGTGTAGGGTTTGACACAAGTGACTAATAAGTGACAGTCCAATTACGTTTCTTTGTAGGCTATAGTTTTTAAGTAGCTCAACCTATAGTAAACATTTAAGCTATAATTATACAGAGGTGCCAGTACTAACTGCCCGAACTTTATCATAACAAGCATACGGAATAAAACAGAATTTTATACACACAAAAAAACAACTAACGTATGTCAGTGGACGTAATGGCTAGGTTTTTTTTCAGGTGTTCACCAAGCAACAGTAAGAAGACAGAAGTCTGGTGAGATAATAATAATCCGCAGCTACTGCGTACTTTTTAACTGATAAAAAAGACCACAGCCCTGCATTCTTGGTTTCTATTGGCTCACAAGAACGAGGCCCGTGAAGTCACAGGTCAACTTCCACCTAGATAAAGTCTGTGAAATGAAAGTAACCACTTCCAGAAGCAACTGCTCCCCTTTCGTGTCCTGCGCCCTTTCCCCTTCAGTGAACTGACTTAATTTGCATTGGTTCTGAATGCTGATTTAGCTAAAAGCTTGAATTTAGCTTGTAGGAGTTTAGCAAAGATTTCGCTCGCAGCCGTAAATGTTGGCACCTCTGACTACAGTGCCCAAACTTTTACCTTGACAAATTTGCACATACAATAGCTCTACCTTACATTCTTATATACTGTATAGAATCATGTCCCGTGTCTGCAGATTGTGTTAGGTTTCATGTCCATTTTACTCATGTTATCATGATAAACCTGTTATATTGTCATAATCATGACAAGACCTGGCTTATCCAATGCAGCAGGCTTTGAAATGTCTTTTATAACTAATCTGTTGTAAGCCTATAGGCCTTATAGGACTCATGTTTGTGCTGTGAAGCACTCGAATCGAGTTGGAGCTGAGTGTTGATTGTAAAAATAGATGCACTAACAGTACAGGCTGAAAGGAGAACATGGGTTCAAAGATGAACTGCACAATAAGAGAAGCATTAATATCTTTAACTGTAACGCTAAAGATTAGCATTGAGTCTAGAGAAGAGAACGGGCTGATTACCTTTTCTTTCCCCAAGAGCCTTTATTTTATGGCTATATTACAAGCAAGTTTTTAAAATTCAGTAATAAAAAAGGCATCCTTAAAGACATGGTTGAAGGAACATGGTCTACAGGGTCTCTGGTCGGTGATATACCTCAGCCACAGGAATAAGAGACTCAGGTAAACATTTTGCTTCATAGCTTAGCGCAGGGTAGTCGGTCCTTCTCTTCTCTAAGAAGTAGCAGTGATTTCTTCGCACTTCTGCATCCCTTTTCTCCACCATTCTCCTTTGTATCCCGTCTCTCTCCCACCAGCCAATCGCACAGCTTTGTGGAGGACAATCTGGAATCTAATTGGACGTCTCAGCTAGGACCGTCCTCGGGATGGCGTGGCTTTAACGCGAGGGCGCTGTCTCGCGACTCGCTCGCTTGACAGAGAGGAAACTGAGGCTCTGAACATTAGAGCCCCAGGTGATCCAAAGAGAACATAGGTACCCTCCGTCTCCTGCTCTTTCTCTGACTTTGTAGGACGTTAACTTTCAGCTTTCACAACAAACCACGAACGACATCTCACAAAGGCTTTTGGACGTGCATGCGGGGAAAGAAGGTGTCGAGGACGATCTCTGTCTCTTGTTCAAACATTTGAGCAACGCTTTACAGATTTACACAAATCTCCAAAACAACTACGTGACCATCTCATCCAGAGGGAAAGAGACGTTTCCGTGGGTGTTTCAAACGGTGCTGTTCTTCTAAGACATGACATCTACAGATTCATTCTGCTTATTACGGCTCTCTGCGTTTTCTTCATTCGAGGTATTTAAATATGCATAAAAATACATACCAGTGAAACGAACCGCTCGTGAGGCGTGCGAGGATGGAAATGCCCGTTTTTTTTTTCCTTTTTTTTTCAATTTAATCATGCCACACTATCACACGTGCTTCA
This sequence comes from Pangasius elongatus, assembly GCA_033441825.1. Taxonomy (NCBI): domain Eukaryota; kingdom Metazoa; phylum Chordata; class Actinopteri; order Siluriformes; family Pangasiidae; genus Pangasius; species Pangasius elongatus. Next base: position 1,359,183 of record JAKKZN010000022.1, read on the forward strand.
GTTAGACTTTGATGAGAAGAAGATAACTGTTTGAGAAGCAAGTTTCTTTGGATTTTGTCATTTTTAACCTGCTCCCCCTTACTTCGACTCTTCCCACGTCGCGGGGATCTGCCTCTGAAACGAAGCAGACGGAGTTCTTTTTTTTTTTTTTATTAGAAACTATCCGATCCTGAAATCCCGGACGAGGAAACGTTGCCTCTCGTTTATCCGCATGGCAGTCGAGAGTTCTCTGGATTGGAGATAACGTTAACTTTAACTTCTGGACTTCATGGCTGAGCAGCCTGGACATTTTTTTTCATTTTTTTTTTCTTCCTTTATTTTTTTTTTTTTAACAATTGCAGGTATGTATTGCAGTTGAAATAATGTTGTGTAGTGGGTGAATGTGTGTATATACAGTGTGTGTACAGTGTTTGTGTATATACTGATGTATGGGTATATATTGTATGGACATGTACATATGATTTGTTTATATATGCATTGTACAGAATGTATTTTGTCCGAGAGGAGGAAACTTTTCTCTGTTTTTTTTTTGTCTTTTTTTTTTTTTTTTTGAGACAGTGGCAATTTCGAGGCAGGTGTCTTTGGAAGCACTTTTTTGCACAGACTTAACATACGGAGTCTGAGACGTATGATGCATCACCATTACGCTGCCACACACCTCGAGCTTGCACCCATTTTCTCATTGACTGGGGCATTTTGTAATAGTTTCTAGGTGACAAAGCAATGTTTGTACATATCTATATATTATCTATATACGGAATATAACAATATTTCTGATTAATTTTCATCTTCATGGCTGTTGATTCTTACAGCTGGGTGTTTTCAGTGCTCCAGTGTGTGTGCGTGTGTGTGTGTGTGTGTGTGTGTGTAGGCTCGCCTTGAGCTGCAGATGAATCCGTTTATAAGGTCAACCCCTCGAGATATTTCCCGTCCCAATTTATTCTATTGACCTTTTGTACACCTAACACTTTTTCCCCCTTCCCTGCTTTTCTTGTTTTCTTTTTAAAATAATTTATTTTATCTTTAATCCCTGGAAATGGATGGAGTTCCCATGATGTGCCTCCTTCTGCTAAATCTTCATTTGACCTTTGTCAGCCATAAGAAAATCATATCCATTCTCCTTGGCAAGCCATAAGCCCCACCCCAAAAAATTATCTTTTATGAAAAGGGCAGACATTTGGGGATTTAATTCTCTTCTTCTTTTTTGTATATATATATATATAAATATAAATATATATTAATGGAAAGAGTGATCAATTTGGAGTGTTGCTAATGTTTATGGATTTGTTATGAATGTTGATATTCTGGTTATTGAATTGTAATTATTATTATTATTATTATTATTATTATTATTATTATTATTATTAACGTAATAATGATTGGGATTGCTATTCTCATCCTTTAGTTTATTCAATGCCGTTGAAAATAATGCGTTCATTTCCATTATTATTATTATTATTTTTTTTTTATTTATGTTTTTTTTTTTTGGACTAAGCAGGTATTTATATTTTGGGGTGGGTGAATCATAGAGATGAGATTAATAACATGAATAAAAATAAATTCTTATCATAACATGATGTGAAGGTGTCTATATTGCCTTCTATCTATCTATCTATCTATCTATCTATCTATCTATTACATGAGCATGAAAATGTTCACACAAAGTACATCTCGGCACATCTGAGGTCAAACATCCAGCGAGTGATGAAATTACCCCTCAGGGCAACAGTGTTTTGACACATGAAAAAAAAATGATGAAAAAATATGAAAATGTTGTGACAGGAATAATCATGTAAATTCTGTTTAAAACAACTTCCCTCAAGCAGAGAGGAAAAGCCACATCACTCTGTGTTCTTGATATTAAATGGGATTAAAATGGTGTTTAGATTTTGATAGTGTAGTAATATCATTAATAATACTTTTAATAACTTTTAAATTTGATTATGCTGGACTCCCACCCGCTCGCTTTATCTCTCCCCTGATTGGCTGCCAGCTTTAGCCTGTCACCGGAACTTCTTTTGTGCCTAAAGTTGAGGTGTGATGACATCTGACGTGTCCGAGTTGCCATATGACGGCTGCGTTCACATTTCACACCGGTTCCAATCACAGGATTGATGGAGTGACTAGGAACAGCTCAGGAAAATCAGATTATACAGGATTTCTCCCCTTAGTCAATTTTCATGTTTTTTTTTTTTTATTTAAAAAAAATCATGCATCTTGTATCTTAAATTAAGTACGATTTTAGCACAGTATTCTTTCTGTACTTTTTTTTTAACTCCTACTTATCTGACATTTAGACATCTCCATAGTCTTAGAGGTGCAAAAAACAAAAACGAAACAAAGAAAATTAAAATTCACTCATGTTCCTTCATTATTACACATCATTTAAATTATTCCTCTACTCTCTTTGTATCCTCTGAGCATTCTGAATCATCTTTGCTGCAATATTCCATCGATAAAGGAAAAGCGATAAAGGAAATGCAAACTTTTGGACTGAAATAACTGTAAATACCGTCCATGAACGTCCCACAAATCTCGCGAGACCGGAGCGGTCACTGTGGAAACCATCACAACTCTCGCGGTACTTTAAGTGGTCACCGTAGGGGAGAAAATACAACGCAAGTCTCGCGAGACCGGAGCGGTCGCTGTGGAAAAATGGCCGCTCACGGAACGATTCCTGGAACGGGGAACAACATAAAATACAGTCCGGGGCGTGACAGCTGACCTACGGCGAACCCGGTTTTGTCCGTCCTTTACCCGACTTCCGAACGGATGGGTAAAGAGGCCTGCGACAAGGGGCATAAGGAACCACAGCGAGTCCGTTTAAGTAGTCGGAGGAAGCAGGTAGCTAGCTAGAAAGCTAACGTTGGCCAACGTTAGCTAGCTTGCTAGCTAACCTAAGACAAGGCGCGCGAGCCTGAATCAGCGCCTTGGGTTTCGGTGTGCTAATCTAAAGCTAGCCGAGAACAGCCGCAGGAATGAGCGGACCGGGACAAGACAGCGAGCCAGAGGCCAAAATCCTTCACATCAAGCGGCTGTACAGGTGAGCAACAACAGCAACACCGCGGCGTTCAGGTGAACTAGCTGAAATAGCAAACTGGTGAATCACGTAACAACAGCAGCAGCAGCTAGCTCGCTAACTGCAACCATAGCTAACATTAGACGCACATTATCCTTTACATTAATGATATTGTTTATTAAATTCATCAGAAACATTTTACATGAGAGCTAGTTTCTCAACCGAACATGAGCTAATTGGGCTAGCAGGCATCTTCTCTCTGTAGCCTTAGCTACCAGAAATAAGGACCTGAATATCATTAAAAAGATCATGAAATAAGTGTCTTAGTACACAATATGCGAGGATTTGCGACTTTTTTTTAAATAAGTAATTAATATTTTCAGACAATAATAAACCCCAGAGTCACTTTATTATCTTGGATTCCATGACAGAGTTCTTCGCCTGATGACAGCTGTCAAAAATCACCTGTATTTCATGTCTAACCTTCAGTTTCACTTCATATCTGACTTAAATATCTTTAAAAACTCGACATTTTGTATAATTCATTGTTCATGTCCACGCACGCGAGTATTTTGTTAGTCATTTGAGAATCGTTTGAGAATGAGTCGACTCTGCGTCGGCTCTTTTAACTTGAGAGTCGACTCGCATATATGAGACACTTTTTTTTTCTTTTATTCAAATAGATTTGAAACCTCTTTATCTTCTAAGCTGTGTGATCGTGTGAAGGTGAAGTAAGTGTGTGTGTGTGAGACAGAGAGAGAGAGGCAGAATGACCAGGAGACAAGGTGATCAGTTATCAGGATAACTTGCAAGGGTGCCTAAACTTTTGCCTTGCTTATTAAATAATTATCTGAGTAGACTTTATGAAGTGTAATGTGAAGAAATGTTGTGGTAGTCGTGAGTTAAGCTTGGCGCAGTCTTGGAGAGCGTAAAACGACACACTCGCATGTTATCGACGTACTAGTGCTGCTGCGATCAGACACGGCCCACGGCTAAATTCTGACAGTGTGAGAAATTTCCAATCAAGTTCTCGGAGTTTGAGCGCCATCACGACTCTGCTGTAAAAATCCTCCAATAGGACAACGGCATCACTGGTCACGATATCACACAAAACAGGCAGCGATTCGTTGGGGAGCTGAAAGAGTCGACTCGTATCGGTGAGTTGAGCCAAATGATTACGACTCCCTGAATAGACCCGGAATTCCCCTCGCTAGTATTTTGGGTTCACGAGAATCAAAAATAAACTTTACGCCCCAAAAGTTCGTAGACACCTCACCATCACACTCACACACGTGCTTGTGGAACATCTCGTTCCAGATTTATCCCCCTGTGTTTGCTGTTATAATGAGCTCCACTCTTCTGGGAAGCTTTCCACTAGATGTTGGAGCGTGGCTGTGGGNGGGTTCAGTCGGTGTTCCAGTTCATCCCAAAGGTGTTCAGTGGGGTTGAGGTCAGGGCTCTGTGTAGGACACTCGAGCTCTTCCACTCCAACCTTCACACACCGTGTCTTCATGGAGCTCGCTTTGTTCCAGTGAACAGAAATAATAATGCTACAGCTTACAGACACATTCTGTACAGTTGTCTGCTTCCAAGCTCTTTGGTGAAATGTGCATTTGTAAATATGTGTTTTGGATAAATGTTGTTGGAAAATAAAGCCTGTTGTTATAAAAAAAAAATTGGTATGTATTATTTAGGGCTGCACAATATATCGTAATTATCGAAATATCATAAATGGAAATATCACGATATGCATATCGCAAGGGCTTGCGATAACGGAATTATTTTAGTAATATAAAATTATTATTATGATACTTAAAATGAGTGGCATGCAGCACTTTGTAACAAAAAATGTATTATGGAAGGTTTAATTTAAAAAACAAAAGTGCTCATTAAGGTGTCAGTGAGTTACTTTTTTTTTTTTTTTTCCTAATTCTGTAGTTATTCAGCTTAAGCTTTTCACTTGGCTTAACAAGAAGCTTACTAATGAGCCTCACAGGCCATGGTTCAATCTTTGGGGTTACACAGTAAAGCATAAACAGCAATCCAAAGGGCAGACAGAACAATGGAGCCCCTGTATAGAAGGGGCAGGACTGAACCCTCCTGTAGTGATATTGAGAGCAGAAAGGCGTTAGAGCCGTTACACATGGCAGAGGTGATAGATAAGGGGTGACTTGCAGCAGAATCATTAAGCATGTTAAAATCCGTGTAACAGTGAGCTCTGGTACATGATGTGATGTGTCGTGTGTGCAGATAACTCAATGACCATGGAGGCGGGAGCGGAGGCCCAGCAGGGTGCAGACACGGCTGTGGCTGAGACTGAGGCCCAGCAGATTACCCAGGCCCAGATCGCCACNGACTCATCACGTTAATGGCAGTGGACATAAATTTCCTCAGATGTCAAAAGTCTTACAAAGTCAAGCATAAGCTTCAATTGAAGCCAGGACTTATAACACTCGTATTCTTGGCAGTTCTAATAAGCATTGTGTGTCCTGAATGGATGTGTGTTGTTATTTCTGTGTATAGGTGACCGTGGGCGCAGGACACACCACCGCCGCCGCCCCCACAGTCACCCTGGTGCAGCTGCCTAACGGGCAGACAGTGCAGGTCCACGGAGTGATCCAGGCAGCGCAGCCCTCCGTCATCCAGTCCCCACAGGTGCAGGCAGTCCAGGTCGGTGTCTTCTGCAAGTGATTTTAATTCCTAAGGCACATTAGAAAGAAAGACAACGCTTTTTGGCTAGAGTGTTACCATGACGCATTTGCGCAGTGAGAGAGGATGACTTACCTTAGCATTTTTGGATGGATTATTCTTTAAGCCTAATGCTAGAAGGACTCATGTGGGATGCTGCACAAGTACCTTTAGTGGCATCGCTACAAATAGTGAAGCTAATTATATTTTACAGAAGTGAAGTGGACAATATTTGCAAGTTTCGTTTTAATTCAATATCAAATCATTGATAAGGGCATCATTTCATTTTCTTTGTAATCCATCTTTTATTTTTATCTGATTATGTTTGGTAAATATGATAACAGTTTTAAACTGATATAGGGCATTGTAGTTTGCTGTTTACATGAGCACTTGTATAATATTGTAACTACCAAGATCAGCTAATGGTCAAATTATTAGTGTATTTGTATGCACACTTATTGCGACTAAAACATGGAGAGATCACAAAGTCTGTATATTTGGGTCAGATCTCTACAGTGGCGGAGAGCGAGGACTCGCAGGAGTCCGTGGACAGCGTGACTGACTCTCAGAAGCGCAGAGAGATCCTCTCCAGACGCCCTTCTTACAGGTACAGGGAGTGCCGCAGCATTACCGTTATCTGCACGTCACAGTATCACGTGTTGGAAGGCTAATGTTACGTTTGCTCCCTTGGCCCACAGGAAGATTCTGAACGACTTGTCGTCAGATGCCCCAGGAGTACCAAGAATTGAAGAAGAGAAATCTGAGGAAGACGCTGCACCTGCCATCACTACAGTTACCGTGCCAACCCCCATTTATCAGACCAGCAGTGGCCAGTACAGTATGTTTCGGTCTCATTACTGACTCTACACCTGCTATTGTATACTTTCACAACGAGGACTCGGAGAAACCCGTTCACACTGACCTCTCTGTATCTTCTAGTTGCCATCACACAGGGCGGAGCCATCCAGCTGGCCAATAATGGCACAGACGGTGTGCAAGGTCTGCAAACTCTGACCATGACAAACGCAGCAGCTGCACAGCCGGGCACCACTATCCTGCAGTATGCCCAGACGAGCGACGGGCAGCAGATCCTGGTGCCCAGCAACCAAGTGGTGGTGCAAGGTGAGCTGGAACACACACTTATAACGTGGCCTAACACACTAGCCTAACATTCATTAGTCCTAGACAAGGCGGCATGGCTTTGCAAGGAATACTCTTAGCTTGAAGTATCTGAAGCATCTGCCAAAATCACTGAATCTACCTTTGCGCTCCATTCTGCAGCTGCTTCAGGAGATGTTCAGGCGTATCAGATCCGCACAGCAGCAGCGAGTACCATCGGCCCTGGAGTGGTCATGGCCTCATCGCCTGCTCTGCCCAGCCAAGGAGGTGCTGAGGAGGCCACGCGCAAACGAGAAGTGCGCCTCATGAAGAACAGGTACAGGCATTGATTAATGAAATCCAGCGCTGATTTTATACCTCGCGCACAGGCTGAAGCAGAAGTTCATATTTCACTGAAGAATAATAAATAGAAAATAACTCGGTCATGATTTCGTTTTGAAACAACCGCAGGATTAGTTATAAAACAAGTAAGTTCTCACTGAAAACATTTGTGAATGCCAACCAATCAGCATTTTTTCCCCCGAATCATAGCACCAGAGATACGCACAACGTGTAGTTAATTTGTGGGAGGACAGAGAACGTCTCTCTGTGTGTCACGTTTACCCATGATACCCCTCTCCGCATCACAGCGCAAATACATAGAAGTATTAGTCAGCTTTTTTTTTTCACTTAAAAAAAGAATAAAAAAAATAAAAAAAGGGGGCAGTCGTGGCGTAATGGTCTGAGAGTTGGACTTGTAACCTGAAGGTGAAGCTGAAGGTCGTGGGTTCGAGTCTCGGGTCCGGCAGGGATTGTAGGTGGGGGAGT
>JAKKZN010000022.1:1374455-1385632 GCA_033441825.1 Pangasius elongatus
ACTTTGTCCCCCAAACGTCCAACATGAGCTGTCCCTCTGATGTACTCGTTCCTAATCCTGTCCAACCTCGTCACTCCTAAAGAGAACCTCAACATCTTCACAGTGCACACACACCTTATAAAACCCCATTTGTAATTAATAAATAATTTCCAAAAAATATGAAGAAAGTGTGCAGTGAAGGCGTGCAAATTTTTTTAAAGCTCCTTTTCCTTTTATTGAGAGCTCAGTTTTGCCGAAACGTTTCGGTAGATGTAGCTTAGGTCGGTTATTGAGGTCTTTCTGCTTTCTGTCCTTTTCCCAGAGTTCTCAGAGTCTGTGGAATCGCCTCTCAGTGCTGCTGAACTTACTGCCTGATGGGAACAAGGTGCTGGAAGCAGGTTGGTTGAACACGCGCCGTTATTAATAAAGACATTTCCCTAAAGCTTTAACAGCCTCAGGATTGTTCCTCGTAGAGAGGCAGGTTGGGTGAGTTCAGCATTGCTGTGTTTCAGATCTGGGTCTGAAGAAGGAGGTGAGGGATCTGCTGGCCAGGAGCGAGCAGCCGGACCTGGCGCAGACGCTGCTGCTGCCGGAGGACCAGGCGCTGCGCCACCTACCCGCCCTGAACCTGGCACACCGCCGCCTCGACTTCACCCACCACAGAGCCAGCCTGAGCCCACTGCAGGAGGTGAGAGCACGCCGTTTACACTAACCGCTAAAATAAACACGACTAATCACGCCCGTGTTCGATTTTCAACCTCAAACAGTGGCGTTAAAATCATCGCGTTATTAATGATAACTAACAGCTTTTAGTTATTACTACGCAATTACACAAATAAACATTTTACTTCCTTATAAACGTGTAAAAGTGCAATTTCAGTCCCCAGGTTTTTTTCATTCATTTAAATTTTTTTTTATGTATTTACATTTATTTGTTTATTTAATTTTTACTTATGTTAATGTATTTATTTAAATCCTCTGATAAATCCCCTGATAGAGAGAGAGAGAGAGAGGGAGAGAGAGAGAGAGAGAGAGAGAGAGAGGGAGAGAGAACTGAAAGAGAGAGGGAGAGAGAGAGAGAGAGAGAACTGAAAGAGAGAGAGAGAGAGAGAGAGAGATCGTGCTTTACTGATGAATCGTTAAGGATGTGGCTCGTGCTATTATGAGGCACAATGTGAATCATCTGAATGCGGTTTTATTTCTGCTCCTCCGCCAGTGTGTGGTGCGCTTGTGCTGCATCCGCAGCTTCGGCCACTTCCTCACCGGTCTCCAAGGCAACGTGCTGCACTACAACCCGGAGGCGGGGATTTTCACCAGCATCAGCCAATCAGAGCAGGAGAACATGGTCCAGCAGGCGAAGGCGCAGTTCCGCATGGTGAGAGCTCACGAGTCTTCGGGATTTGAGCGTCAACGTGTCCATCTGTCGCTCTGCGCAAAGTATTGGCGCCCCTCTGTCTCATCTGACAGATAGCCCATGATATCCTCATAACGCGCATCTTCTAATACGTTACCGTTTCTATAGTAACCATGCTTTCAGCTTTTCCGTAACTGTAAAGCTTTCCTGTGACACGAGCTGTAATTACGTTTTCTGACATTTCCGGGATAGAGGAGTTTACGCATTCACTCTCACGCAGTTAAATCTGTTTTAAATAATTTAACATCACATCGTACTCTCTGCAAAATCTACTTTAAAAAGCATCATGATGTCTGCAGACATGCTGCTTATTTTATTCATATTAAGGTTTATAACCTGTGTACATTTATACATGTAGGATTGTGTTGGTTTAAAGCCTCAGAGCAATAATCTTAATGCTGAGAATAGATCCAAAAATAAAACATGGAGCCTTTACCAGGTTTTTTTTTGTCACCAGTGCTGTAGGACATTTTAATTTGCACCTGAACTTTGCCTCCTGCATGTACAGACCACTTATATAAATGTAAAAAAAAAATTTAAAAGCACCAGCCATTTAAAAAAAAAAAAAAAAAAAAAAAAAAGCCTTTGCTGTAGCAGTGCCACTCACTTAAAGCAGGAATAAATGATGGGGTACGTGGGCCTGTGGAGAGCAGAGCACGTTCCCTTTTGCACCGCCTTGTCATATTAGCAAGGTGTTCTCCAGAGTCTGATGTTGCTAGGCAACCACGCTGCCCTCGCCGCGTAGAACAAACGCTGATTAAAGTGCCGCGTGCTGTTCTGGAGCTCCTTCACGCTGACAAGGCTTTAGAAACACGAGATGTGGTGTTCTGACAAATTGGGGGAAGGGGAGACTTCAGCAAAGTAACACACAAAAAAAAAAAGTGAAGAAAGAAAAAGTTTAAAAAGTCCAGCCTGATGTGATGGTGTGAGGTTTGGAAGCTCATCGTCGCCGTGTTGTGTGATTGTGTTTCCTGCAGGCTGAAGAGGAAGCGCGCAGGAACAGGCTCATGAGGGACATGGCACAGCTCCGCCTGCAGGTTTGAGTCCTCACATCACTTTTAGAAACCATGTCCGATGTCCTCGCTGAATTCTGGATCGTGATTGGTCAGAAAGGTGCTGATTTAATTCTCTATAACGGCAGCCCTGACCGTAGTCACAGGTTTGAGTTAACGCGCGTGTTCTGATACGTGATCGTTTCTATAGTAACAGCGCTTTCAGGGTTCCTGTAAGCGTTTGATATGTCCGGAAGGAGTCTCCAGTGTCGGCGGTAAAGCCGGGACTGTGAGTTTTCCGACGCCTTCGGGACAGCGGAGTTTTTCTTGCGGTTTCTGTTTCTAGCTGCTATAAAATGGACTATAATCGTAACTATAATCGGATAAAAAGTACATAATTTATTTATTTAATAAAAATGTTATTCATTGGTAAATTGCTCTGCTGTACGAGGAATAAAACACTTCAGGACACACTGTTAGACGAAAATAATCACCGGTGACGGCGAGTCTGCTTCATCACGCCTCCCCACCGTTGATTATTTCACCGTAACTGCATGACTTGGTGTCAGTGACACTTTTATTTATCGTCTACAAGGAGGAAAATACATTTCTGTAAGCGTTTAAAAGATTCTTTCCTAAATTCTATTAATCATTCGCTTCCAGTCAGTTTGTAATTATTTTTCAAAACAAATGTGAAAATGCAAATTTGTATAAAAAGAAATCGTGATCTCGGTGATATGTCAGCAAAGTGTATCGTGACACAATTTATCGCGATACCGGAATTATATCGTCACATCGCCAAGCTCTGGGATTATGAGGAACATCTGTACGTACATAAAAAGAATTTAGAAGTTCTCAGGCTTTATTGGCTTATTTCACTCCGTCATCAGCACAGTCTTCTGAGAAGCTCATTTTAAAGTGTGTGTGTGTGTGTGTGTGTGTGTGTGTGTGTGTGTGTGTGTGTGTGTGTGTGTGTGCAGTTAGAGGTCTCCCAGCTGGAGGGCAGTCTTCAGCAACCCAAGGCCCAGTCGTCCATGTCTCCGTACCTGGTGCCCGACACGGGAGCTTTGTGCCAACACCTGAACCTGCTGCGGCAGCTGGCAGCAAGCGGCTGCTTCATCATCATCATCCCGCGCACAGGTCAGGATGCTCGCGCTTCAGCTTTACGGCCGCGAGCCGCCGGGAACGCCGTGGAGTCACGCAGTTCAAATTTAGAGTTCAGGTCGCGGAATTGTACCGTTTGTCTGAAACCACGTCCATCTGAGTCAGTGTAGCGGAGTCTGACCTGAATCGCTTATAAGTGNCAGTCTGGAATGATTGACAGGTGCGTAGGTGTTTTTCAATCTCTGATATTAAGACACTCGTGGAAGCCCCGCCCCCTTTCCCTTCCTCTCTCGTCTCCCCTCGTACCTCCTGTCGAGGTGAATGGAGGATGTGTTATTTTGCGAAATAAAATCTATCGGTGTGTGTTTGACACGTATATATTTAGCATCAGTTAATATATATATATATATATATATAATATATACGAACATATTACTGAAGTGTCACTTTACAAATGATTTCAATGATGAAAGTGAGAAAGTCGTAGAAACTGGAGTGTGTGTGTGTGTGTGTGTGTGTGTGTGTGTGTGTGTGTGTATGCAGGGTTTTTAAGGTAACTACAAGGTGTTTGGGATACACACACACTCCACATCTGTATAACAATGACAGTTTAAGTTTTCTCCTCAGTCATTGATGGACTCGATGTCCTGAAGAAGGAAAATCCTGGAGCGAGGGACGGCATCCGGTTTTTGGAGTCCGAGTTTAGGAAAGGGAATCGGTAAGAGCGCGGACGTCCTTATGGGGGGTGTGTGTGTGTGTGTGTGTGTGTGTGTGTGTGTGTGTGTGTGTCTGCACTTCTGTGTTATGAGTTGTTTTGTTTTTTGGGCTTAAAATTTACATTATTTTTGTTTGGAAAATGAGAAATCATCTCACATGTTTTTTTTTGTTGGGTTTTTTGTTTTAACAGCAGATCAAAACCAAATCCAAAGTTTATTTTATTATTTTATAAAATGTTGTAACTTTTCAGCACATCTGTCCTGCACCTCTTCCACTGTATTTTAGTTAGCGTTGCATCAGTATCTTTTTCTTCTTTCTTTTTCAGATGAAAAAAAATGAGTGCATGTTCTTTGATACTCGTCGATACAGTAATGTAATAAGGGACGTCATGGAACATTTACCAGGTTGACACTAAATGAGGTGCATCAGGTAGCTGCGTTAGTGACCTTCGATCGAAGGTTGCATTGGAGAAGAGTGGGCTTTGTTTCACTTTTATTTTCTGGAGGAAGAAAAAATATGTAAAGGATGATTTTGTTTTCATGATGTCGGAATCCCTCGTTGTTTATGACCTACAGCAGCCGATTGTCAAGAGCGGTATTTTCTGTAGACACCTTTTGCTGCTCGTGATGAACTCCTCGTGCTGAGTTTTATGGTTAAGATGGGCTCAGGTCGGCTGGTATCGGAGCACGTGGAAACCGGCGCGTGTATCGACACGCCCTTAAATGTAGCATTCGCAGAGTCTTCTGTCTAAAAGAGAGAGAGAGTGTAGCTTTCATGGCTTTCATCGAGGTTTTCATTCCTGCCTAATATTCAGCGTTCATGACGGACTTGGAACAGCTCATTAAACGTACAGAATCAGAGTCAGAGTCAGGCGTGATTTCGGTGCGGTAGAAACGAAAGCCTGCAGCCACACACTCTGTTTAGCAGTTAGCAGTCAGGAGAAAAAGCTTATCAGGAGATGACCCGCTTGCTAACGTTACGCAGAGGCCGTCCTGCACCTCGGTTGGCCAGGAAGTGAAAGGTACATACAGGTCGTCATGGTTACAGCGAGGGATAAATATACTTTCTGTAAGCATATGTTCTGCAGGACAGAAATCAGCGTCTTGGCTTGATATTTATCATTTGTTCCACTCGAACACTTTCAAGCTCAAATATATAAATTAAAAAACCTGACAGCATCATTTTAAACTTGCTAGCTAGCACGGCGTCCTGCTGCCTTTCCCTTCAGACTCCGCTTCCAGCAAAGTTACCGGAACACGTCTGATTACCCGCAGTGAAATGTGCTGGACTTTTACTTTAGAGAAGCTGAACAGACTGTGCTCGTGGTCATTCAGGCACCGAGTCAGCTCTGGCTGGAGCTAAAAGCCGACGTCGACGACGCTCTTGCTGAAAATAATTGCCAGAATGCACAAAACTTAGTTACAGCTTTACCACTGGCTGTTAGAAAGCGCTGATACTGGAGACTCCTTCCATAAATGTTAGATACAAGAAAACCTTTTCTCTGTTATGATCAGATCAGTACTAGCTTTCATTGTTTCTTAGAATGAACAGCTCTTCTAGAAGGTTCCACTCGCTTGCCTGATTAGAGCAGAGATTATTTTTGTCCGTCTGAAAGTTACAGCCCTGTGTCATCAGCGTGTCTGTGTTACAGATATATCCGGTGTCAGAAAGAGTCCGGGAGGAGTTTTGAGAGGGATAAGCTGAAAAGACAGGACATTGAAGCCTGGTGAGTCTCCGCTATCAGCGCGCTCTGCGTTTATCTTAGACCATTGTGATCGTCACCATATCACGTGTTGGGTTTTTTTTTTCCCTCTTTCCTCCTTCTTCTCTCTAAAGGCACCTTTACAAAATGGTGGACAGCTGTCGCCAGCTGACGGGCTCTCAGAGCGGAGGAGACGAGGACACGGCCGGCATGGTGACCATCCTGACAGGGTACGCGGTGGAGGAGCTCGCCGACCGCTCCGCCCCCATGAAGGTTCGTGGAAAAGCGAAAAGCCGCCGTGCCAGAAGCGTTCGTGTGGAATGTCATAGCGACGCACCGTTTGATTTGTACTCGCTAAATCGGGCGGTATGTGCAGCTGTCCGGTGCGCTGTCCCCTGGCTATCTGTCTACCTGCCTATTTTTAGAGGCTCTCGAGGTTTCGCTCGTAATTAGTGCCTTCACTGCGCCGATGCTAACAGACGGTTAGCGCACACGCAGAGCGGAATCCCAGTTAAACCCAGGGCTGAAGCTCTTAATGCTGCTGTTACGTTCCGTAGCATAGAGACGAAGTGTCTGAACGTCAGCACTGCGCCAACACTGATTACTGAAGTGCATCGCTAACCGTGCACTAACAATTCCTTTCATTTCATCAGAAAGTCGCTAAAGCTTCATCGAAACTCTGCGTCATAAGACTGACATAACCGCGTCCCAAACACATCAGGGCAGATGTTCTGTACGGACTCTTCCTGACTCTTCGTATACAATTTTAGTATTTTTTTGACTGCTCTCTGAAGTTCTAACGTTCTGCTCTCGTCCCTCTCTGACAGTCGGCCGTCCAGGCGGTGGCGGCGGCGGGAATGGAGCTGAAGAACATCGTGGAGTTTTACCGGCAGTGGAAGGAAATGGGCTGAAAGAGACGGAGGGACAGGGGACTCAGCCCGGCACTCAGCTAATCACACATCGACTCCCTCTCTCCTTCTCTCTCTCCTCCTCCTCCTCCTCCTCCTCCTCCTCTCTCTCTCTCTAACTCATTTTACTGCTCTGTCTGTGTCTGCATCTCCAGGGTTTAATAAAAAAAAAACTCAGAATAGAGAAGGAAAGACGGAGGACGATACGGATGTGTTTGGAAAAGCACCGAAACGGGACGCAAAAAAAAAAAAAACGAGAGAGAGACGTAGCAGCGCTAAAAGTGTGCCTGGTTTTGTCATGACCAGATGAAACGAGTATGAGACACACACACACACACACACACACACACACAAAGACAAAAACAATAAGTATACATATATATAGAGCAAGAGTTTAGACTTTTTTTGATTATGGTCCTTTTTCCTCTGTTCTTGTTGAGAGGGAGTCGCGTCTGCGTCTTTGTCTAACTAGTGATGCAACGGTAACCCACTCAACACACACACACACACACACACACACACACACACACACACCCGAGCAGAACCGCACGACCATCCGGTTTCACGACCCGGTCCTGTGCAGAGCGACTCCTGACTCCTTGGTTCACGAAGGACTCGGATCATTTGATTTGGATGTACACTTTCTTCCGGATGGTTTTCTTTTCTATCCTACATGGCTGCTTTTTCTTTTTTTTTTTTTTTTTTTGGGCTTGTTTGTGATTGTGTTTCTGTTCACGAAGACAGACAGTGTAAAGATGTAAACGCAGATGGTCGGTTTTATTTGATTTTATTTTTCTATGTCGTTCCTGCATTATAACTGCTCTTTCGTAGGCTTCACTGTAGTGACGGGGGGGCGTGTGTGGGGAGGGGGGGGCTTCAGCGCCTCTTACAGGAGCACAGAACGGGTTTCCACGCCGAGGTGACGTCACCGCCCCGCTCGTCATCTCGCCCTCGCGGTTTTCTCATTAACATGCGTGAAGGTAGTTCTGTTCAGAAACGTGTGCTGTTCACCAGCGCGGCTCCGTCAGTCATCCCGCACCGCACAGTGAGAAGGAACCCGATGTATGTGTGAGGCATTAAACAATAAAAAAATCATGAGAGAAGCAGCAGACTTTTGTCTCTTTTTTTTCCCATGATTTCTTTCTTTTTTCCCTTGTGTTTTTTTTTTTTTTTTACAGTTCAGCAGCAGAGAGACGATTAACGAAGGAATCATTTCATTTCTTTGATGTTGCGCTTTCACCAAAATGTCCTCAGGCACCTTTACCCTCACGACCATGAACATGCAAATCAGAAACATGTAACGCTGCCCCGAAGATCCCCTCGACAGTAGAGTGTAATCAGAGAAGAAAAGGAAGGCGTGAGAAAGCTCGATTTGCTTTCATTTATTTATTATTTGTTTTACAGCGCGAGTCTCAGCCTCTGCTGCAGGCGACGTGTTCACGTTAGCACTCATCACACAGCCTCACGTGCTTCTTACACACCTCTTTAAATAACTTTCGAGTGAGATTTTACGCTCCTTGGATTTTTTATTTGCAGTGGAATCAGGAGACGTTAGTATTATTAATATTATTATTAATAAGAAGCATTAGTTGATATCCATGTGCAGTATGTACAGCTGAGTGAAGAAGTTTGGGATTAGATTAAATTACTGAAATTAAATACCAGGGGAGAAGAAAACCTTCATTATTACAGATTAGATTGATTTATTAGATGGATTATTTTTAAAATTCACAAAATGGCCTGTTATTAACACAATGCTGTGCCGAGAAATGCTGTAAAGCAAAGTTCCCATGAAAAATCATCAAATGAAACGATTCTACATTTTTTTTTAAAAGAAAATAGCGTGAAATGTTAAGTAATAAAAAACCCAGTGAAGAGAAATGAACTGAAAAAGGCAACATTAGGTGTGATGACACTTTGCTTTTAAAAAAAACGTCAGTAATCTCAGGAACACTTTGCAAACCTGTAAAACCCAACAGCCTTCGTTACGTTTTGTGTCCTAAAAGTGCATAATATGATGCTTTCTTTACTGACACACAAACATTTTTCTGTAACTAACATTTCTGTAACTTTTTTTTTTTTTTAGGAAAGAATAAAATAGTGTTGTTGTTTTTTTAGTCACTCAGTAAGTCATAAAATAAACAGTGGTAACAGAATGTGTACTAATAAATAGGGATGCTAAGACTTTTGCACAGTACTGTGTACATATCGATATTTTTTTAAAAAAATCCAAACTATGTCAGGTCAAAAGATTGCATCATCCTTTTTTCTTTTTTTTTTTTTTTAATGTAATACGTTTATAATTTGTTCCCCTTTATGACCCCTTTGGATCCTCTCCCTGTCTCCCAGGTCTACAGACAGAGAAAGTCATGATGGAACTTCTTTATTTTTTTTTTTTAAAGTGTTTGTCTTTACATTTTGCATTTCCAGCCTTTTATTGGAAATCTGTTGCTAAAAAAAAAAAATTGCAAAAGTAAAATGTCACTGCATGACATGGGGGTGTGCACACTTTTGCACTCGGCTGTATATTAATAGTTCAATACTATACTTTCTTTACTGACATGAAAGAAAAAAAAGCATTGCTGTTTGCTAGCAGTGTTGCGTGAATCCCAGGGAGCGAATCCCTGTTCCCCAGGGTCACGTTGCTGAGAGCGTACGCGGCTCTCTGCCTTCACGCCACGTCTCTGAGCGCGACTCGGGTCTCGTGCGGCCCCCTGCCTGTGCCTCATCAGGCCACTCTGTCGTTCGCGCTTCTTGGCTGAGGCTGTGGTACCACCCAGTCGAAAGATAACCAGACGCTGACCTCCATTTGGGGGCAAATGGCTCGAAAGTCCTGAATCCTGGCTCTGTTCCAACGTTGTGGCTCGGTGGGGAAAAGGCTACTGACGGGTTTCGTAATGAGGCCTTCATTCTCTTTTTTTTCCCTCCATACATCCCGACAGGAGAACTCTGGGAAACACTGGGAATCATGAACCACTTCAAGCTTCTTTCTTTCCCCAAAAGGATCTTGATCAATCAATTCTTTGTAATCGCTCTCTACTTCAGAACCAGCACAAGTGCTTATGGACTGTGCTGCTTATTTATAGCACATGCATATAGGTCACGTTTTATTTTTATATATACATACACACAACACGTGACATTTTATGCCTGGACTACACCACAAAGGTGCTAGAAGACACGTAGGCTTCCTGCAGGCTGATGTTTTTCCACACATCCAGGCTATTTTTTTTTTTTTTATTGTTAATATCTGCTTTAATCTTGAGGCATGTTTCTGACACACAGATACACCAAGAACCTCAAAAGAACCATTAAGGACACGGGTCCAGTAAAGTATTTCAGTGGACCAAACCGAGTGTTCATGAAAAAACTGGCTGCCCTTCAGTGACTCTAGTTTTTTTTTAAACACGAACCATCATGGCTTCTGTAACAGATCCTCTAATTCCACACATTTAAATGATTTAGCTAAAGGCAGCTCATCAGACCAGAGCCTGGCTACAGGGTGAGAGACGTTAGCGCGATAATGCGAGTGTTTTCACAGCTCTGCTCAGCCGTGGTCACGTGAAGCTCCGGTACAGAACGAAGCGTAACTGCTTCCAGTCGTCGTATTTATATTAATGGTTAAGCATTAAAAGCTACCTGCTGCTGCCATTCAGTCATGTACGTCGCTTATCCACATCTTTACAAACAAGGAATTTTACATAACTCGACTTTCAGTTACAGTTGAATACTAATACGTTATCGTTTCTATAGTAACAGCTCATTCGTACAGTTGGACGCTCTAATAAATGGATTCCAAAAACGTGTGTAACGTGATATGTTGAGGTTTTCTGCAAGGAGACCTTTACTTTATTTAACTCTGACGGAAGGAGTCTCCAGTGCCAGCGCTTTATAACAGTCAGAGGTACAGCTGTAGCATCTTCAGGACAGAGGAGTTTACGCTTTACGCGTTGCGGTTTCCCGTTAACGTGACAAGCTGCGTTTTTTGTGTTTTTTTTTTTTTTGTCTTAGTAACTTAAGAGCAAGAATTTGTTTCGCAGACATTCCACACCAGTAGATGTAACTATAAACAGATAAAAAGTATAGTGTAAGTGCAATGGTTTACGAAGCTGTGCGGAATAAGAGCAGTGAAAGACTTCAGGCTGGTAACAGCACCCTGGCGCTGATGATTTTCCTGTATCGGCATGGCACGGGGTGTTTTATTACTTCCTTATGGTAGATGTAGTGTTTAGTGTCACTCTGATTGTTCGCTCTATTGTTTAAGAGATCTAACTACTTTTTAACGAGTGCTGAGCTGAATGTCCCTCAGAGGTGTGTCTTCTGTCCCAGGTGTGTATCTCTTACCTGGGAAATGGCCACAG
>JAKKZN010000022.1:1407036-1417540 GCA_033441825.1 Pangasius elongatus
GTCTCAATTGATTCTGGGGATGAGTTATATTACATTTATATTTTCCTTAAAAAAAAAGGTGGGGCAGGCCTGAGGGGCGGGTCTGAGGGGTGGACCGAGGGGCGGGCCTGAGGGGCAAGCCTGAGGGGCGGGCCTGAGGGGCGGGTCTGAGGGGCGGGCCTGAGGGGCGGGCCTGAGGGGCGGGTCTGAGGGGTGGGCCTGAGGGGCGGGCCTGAGGGGCGGGTCTGAGGGGTGGGCCTGAGGGGCGGTCCTGATGGGCGGGTCTGAGGGGCGGGCCTGAGGGGCGGGCCTGAGGGGCGGGTCTGAGGGGCGGGTCTGAGGGGCGGGCCTCTCCTGTGAACAGAGAACTGCGCTGTCTGTGTTTCTGATATAATCAACAACATTGGTCTTATTTCCTGTCATTGTTTTTGCACTTGATTCGGAAAATAACAAGGCCATAAACCTGCGAGCTGTGGGATATTTATAGCTTTTAAACAGCTGCTGGATTAAATGTATGGATCCTGATTGGTCAGAAGGTGTTGATTAATTTTCTGTAACAGCAGCTCTGACAGCAGCGCAGCCGCAGATCACAGGTTTATATTAACGCCCTCGTTCTGATACGTTATCGTTTCCGTAGTAACAGCTCGTTCGCTTGTACAGTGGACGCTAAATATAAACAGATAAAAAAATCGTCGGTATGAAGTTTTTTCCTGTAAGGAGAAATGTGTTTATTTAACGCTTATGGAAGGAGTCTCCAGTGTCAGAGATAAAGCTGGGACATCTTCAGGACAGAGGAGTTTACTACGCTTCTTCATGGGTTTTTTTTTGTCTTATTAACTTAAACACAGCTAAAACTAACTGCATATGTCTAACTATAGACTGTAACTATAAACGGATAAAAAGTGTTGTAATCATTGGTAAATTGCTGTGGTATAAGAGGAATAAAACACCTCAGGACATGCTGTTATGGGAAACTAACCAGCTTCAGAGTGTAAATATTACCCCTCTTCATCACACCACCGTGTCACTGATTACTTTCCTCTAACGGCACAACATGAAGTGCTTTATTCCTGACTTGTGTAAAAAGATATTCTTTTCCTGTAGATGGAGAATCCTGTTAGTTTCAGAGTAGTTAGTGAATAATTAGCTTTAAGATAAGCATAAAGGGTTAAAGTCTTTATAATTTCATTCACGCAGTGTTTGAATGCTATCGATGATTATAGTCACGTTTTTAAAGTTGATTTTTGGAGGACTGGAGCTGTTTCTTAGTGTTTCTTACTTCCTAAATAAAACACAAATAAAAAGCTCCCACAAAGGCTTGTACCAAGACTCCGACTTATTCGATATTTGAGTGCAAAAGTTTGCATTGTCTATAATTTCTATCTGAAAAAGGGATATATCTATTGATAAATAAGATATTTTAAAATGTATGTATAAATATAAATAATTATGGCTTGTAACAAGGCAACAGCTTGGATGCAGTTTAAAGGCAAAAAGGGGAAACAAGCTGGAGAATATTTCAGAAACATTCAGAAAGATTATTAAATGATGTCATGTTTGTGTTTTTTTTAAACTATTAAGCTACTACGTTTTTGTAGCTGAACTAATAATACATTTAAAAAAAAAATCTATGAAACACTAAATGTCTTGTTGCAATAATTAAAAATTCCTTGTCTTTATTTTGTCCTGGGGTGCACAAACTTTTGCACTCGATGACGTTTAAATTTAAAGGAAGAAACTGACCACTGAGTTTAAAATTTAAACTGAAATAGGAGCGAGATTGTAGGAAAATCTATGATTTTTACAAAAAAAAAAAAAAAAAGGTAGAGTTTTATATTTTTAACAAGAGCAAGTTGTAAATGTTAAAAACTCTTGAAAATAATATAAATAAAGTTTTCTCTGTTTTTTTTCCAATTTTTTTGTATGCTTGTTCTTTAAACTTCTGAAAAAGCATCAGCATCAACTGACAGCTTTTAATTAGCATTCACTAAGTCTATTGTGTGTGTGTGTGTGTGTGTGTGTGTGTGTGTGTGTGTGTGTGTGAATAGGATGCCTCATTAACCAGCTCACGGTGCTACAGAAGGGATGAAGGTCTGCGCCCAGCTAGCGTGTGCGCCGTGTCTGAATCACAATTCCACACATTAGAAATTGTCCGTATAAGACCAGCAGCGCTATTTACACTCTGATTAAAGTCTGTTTGTCAGTTTAATGTACATTTCCGCCAAATTAGCACTGAGAAACATTTAGCATTTTATATACAGAGTGTTTAAATGTCATTGATTAGCCGTTAATGAAGAAAATTAGCTCATGATATAAAATAAGTGCAGAGAAAAAAGTAAATATACAAACCTGTAGCACAGACATTTCAACTTATCACATCATCGACACAGTTATGTGTGTGTGTGTGTGTACCTATGTGTGATTGTGTGTGTACCTGTGTGTGTAGCTGTGTGTAACTGTGTACCTGTGTGTATGTATGTACCTGTCTGTGTACTGCTGTACCTGTGTAACTGTGTGTGTACCTGTATTTATACCTCTGTACTTGTGAACCTGTGTGTGTACCTGTGTGTATACCTGTGTGTATACCTGTGTAACTGTATGTGTGCCTGTGTACCTGTGTGTGTAGCTGTGTGTGTGTACCTGTGTGTATACCTGTGTAACTGTATGTGTGGACCTGTTTACCTGTGTGTGTAGCTGTGTGTGTACCTGTGTAACTGTATGTGTGCCTGTGTACCTGTGTGTGTAGCTGTGTGTAACTGTGTACCTGTGTGTGTAGCTGTGTGTAACTGTGTACCTGTGTGTGTAGCTGTGTGTAACTGTGTACCTGTGTGTGTAGCTGTGTGTAGCTGTGTGTGTAGCTGTGTGTGCAAATGAACTGAAAGGGACTTGGGGTTAAATACATACAGGGGTTTGTGAAAAGGTGCTGTTTAAGAATAAGGAAAGTCCAATACATGCGATTTTAGTGCACTCATAACATGTTTCTATATAATACAGCGAATATTCACAACTGCAATACAAGGGACGTGTGAACTTTCTGATGCAACCGACTTGGCACGACACTGCGAGCTTGTGAAACACCGCAACGTGACTTATAGGAGGAAAAAAGACACACAGAGCACAATAAAGGGGTGATTTATGTTCCTGCCTTTAACTCTAAAATAAAATGTGAACTTTCTCCCGCTAGCTTGAACAGAAGGGGGATTTGACTCGATTCAATTTCCTGATTTCATAAGACTGAAGGAGTTATTCTGGAGTTACGAAATGTTCTGGCCAACTTGGTCCTTCTCAATGGTCCTGATGGACGCTCAGTTTGACCGAACACAGAACGAGGGACTCTTGGATCTTCTGCAGTCCCTTTGTCTCTTTTCCTCTCCACAAATTTGTCTCTTTGTCCCAACCCTCCAGCCGTCCCTCTGCAGATCTGCTTCACTCCAGGATGTCCAGGTAGACCGGAGGGTTCTTGACCAGGGCCACCAGCCGGTTGTAGACTTCCTTGATGACGAGACGTTGTTGCGGTTCTCTCTGCCAGCACCCCTGCATGAGTTGGTGGACCTCTTTAGGACACGTCCGCGGCCGCTCCAGCTCCCGGCCCTGCGTGATGCACTCGATCGCCTGCACATGAGCCAAATGTTCAGTCAGGGTTCAGGGTTTCTGCAGAAATGACTAATGCCCTAAATTACAGACGTCCTGATTATCGTCTATGACTGGAACTGCTTCTCTACTCAAACGAAAATCTTCAGTAGTAGACTAAAAGTAAAATCCATGACATTATTTGCATGTGGTAACATTTGCATTCAAACCCTTCTGTCCATTCACTATAGGTTAAAGTATTGGCACCCTTGGATGTGTTTGGGTGTGTGTCCAGCCATTAAGTGAACGTTCGCTCCTGTTTATTTTCACATTTCGAATTTTATTAATTCGGCCATTTAACATCAAATGAGAGATTTTCATTTCAAAATTGTTTCAAGGAGCATTTTACTACTCAGGTCTGATAACCTCCAGAGTAACTCCTCCTACTTCCGGGACGAGGTACGGTTACGGACGGTTCGGGTTTGTTGGTAAGAAGCGAAGGTTCCAGCGCAGTGATAAAATAAGGTAGAATTTAGTAACTTCTTTCTAACAGTCTAAAGGGTTCTTCACTTTGTCTCTTTGCAGAAACCCTTAAAGCTTCCAAGGTTCTCAGAGAGGGTTCTGAGTAAAACAGCAGAATGAAGTTCCCAAGGAGTAGACTGGACACTTTCCAAAAGTCAAGTGAAAGCATTATTAACATGGTTCATCTTGGCAAGTGAAAATGTTTTGAATATAGTCAAGATTATTAAACTTGTTTCTATACATTTTTTTTTTACTAATTTCAAGCTTGAAATAGTCGTGATCTATTTCTAGAAAGAAGCAAAATTGTCTGGAACTAGAATAATAAAGTTTAAAGCTTGAAATTAGAATAATGTATAGAAATAGGTTTAATAATCTTATATTTGGTGAACTGTAATCTTTTAGTAGGAAAACTATATAATCGGACTATATTTAATATATTTTTGCAGTGTTGTCCGTATATATAAACAGTATTACGTAAGTACACTGCTGAAAATGACCTTAGCAAGTGAAAAAGTCTTGAATATAATCTGAAGTGTGAGTTTTTCTGATTCTACTGGCAGATAATTTTGCTTCTTTCTAAAAATAAGTACTTAGAATTAACAAAATTATCTGTCACCAGAACGAGACTATTTCAGGCTTATATTTGGTTTATTGTAATATTATAACAGGAAATTCTAGATACATTTGACTCTTGATATCATCACTTGCTAAGATGTAATTTTTTTGCAGTTTAAGAATGAAACTCTGTGTGACTGCGGCTCCAGCTTTAGATACGAGTTCAGACAAACACAGGTCTGTGTGTCGTGTCACTGAAGCGTGTGTGAGAGTTCCTCAGGCATCATTCCTGCATTGATCACTGTCACGGTGTATGAGAATAAGCTTTGTCACTGGTTAACCCTTCCAGAGCCGGTGGCTTCAGAGCGAGCGTCCGTCCCACCCCAGCCTCTAGGCATCGCCTCTGAGTAATTGAATGGTATGGTACTCTTCCATCAGCAGTCCACTACATCATGCCGAAACGGCCTATCAATCACTCGGATGAATTAACAAAGATTCGCATTGACCCTTCCGAAATTCTGGATGGAAAGTCACGGGCATTCTATCTACGACCCTTCCAATTACAATCTCTATAATTATCCCTGTCCATTACGAGTCGGCGAGGATTAGGTTAACGAGGTTAGGCGACGTCGGCCCAGGGTGAAGATCGGGCCTAATCGGATAAAAATCGAGTAAACGGGAAAAGCGATCTACCCTGATCTTGAAAGAAGAGAGGCTTCTCTCCCGTAATGGCACAGCTGCGGTCACACGTAGAGTCCACTTCTCAGTCTTTAATCTGAGAGGTCTGGGCTGTTCATAATACTGATAAATCCATCGATTGCTCTGTTATGAGTGCATAAGAGTGCAGACTGATCACATTCAAGGGCTTGTGTTTGTACCTGACATCACTGTTGTTCTGTCCTGCTAAAAAAACACAGGTCCCTGCAAAGCGTCGCAGCCTAATACGCATCATTTCCTTTCCTCCAGCACAAGTGTTCAAAAAAAGTCTCTCAATTCCCTCAATCGCAGCGTGTTTACACACCTGTACATAAGCCATAATGATCTACCTGGCATTTGTTATTTAGTGATTATATGCGCGACTACGTATTATTTTTATTTGTATTTTTTCTCTACCTGGCACTTAGGAGCGATAGGAAAGCAGCGGAAAGGTAGAAAGATGTCATTACAATCACATTTTGGAAAATTTGACAGGAAATCAAGTTGCTTTAGTCCAAACACTGTTCGGCTGGTGATTAGTGTTAAAGACTATAATGACGTACAGATAAAATATTGGCACCTTAATAAAAAACGAGCAAATATGTGTGTGTAGTAGTTTGAGCTTAAAAATACTGTGTGAAGCAGCATGTTTTTTTCCCCTAAACATTAGGCGTTTTTTAACGTCTACAAAACAACAAAAAAAAGTTATCGGCACCCTGCAATTCATTTCTAATGACTTCTTCCCTATAAAGAATAACTAAAGAATGAATAAATCACAATAATGCAATCATTTAAAAAANAATTATGATATAAGCTGATTTGAGAAATATAATATCACTAAACCCTATTAATGAAATTAAAACAGTGGTTAATAATGGATCCAGAGTTTTAGACCCTTCTGTATGTTTCCATGGTGTACCTCGCTGTTGGACAGCTGATACCACGGCTGTTTTCCGTAGGTGAAGATCTCCCATAGAACCACGCCGAAGCTCCAGATGTCACTCTCTGTGGTGAACTTTCTGTACATGATGCTCTCAGGAGGCATCCAACGAATAGGTAACATGGTTCTTCCACCGACCTGAGAGGTAAGGAACCATAGACCATGAACAATATATAAGCACCACCCCGAAGAATCTTTGAGGAACCCAAACGATTTCACCCTACATTCATCTCTTAAACGAACAGCAGAGATTAACAAGAATTTAAACCAACCCTGTAGTAATCAGTGCTGTAGATGTCTCTGGACATGCCAAAGTCACCGATCTTCACCACGAGACCTTCACCGACCAGGCAGTTCCTGGTGGCCAGGTCTCTGTGCACAAAGTGGAGTGAAGCCAGGTACACCATACCGGAGGCAATCTGGGCTGCTATCTGGAGCATCTGCAACAGGGTCAGCTGACCCATCGGAGGCATCTTTACCTCGTCCAAGATCCGAGCATCTGGACCATGAGCCCTGCACAAAGAAGATGAAGATCAGAAGGTGTGTACAGGTCATTATATATTCAGTTGAAATATTCAATGTTCTTGGTATGTCTTAAGTCAAACGGTTGCACTTGATCAATGATTGGCCGTTCTTGGAATAACAGGAAGTGCTGGCTCAGAGTTTAAGGTTCGGGCGAATGAACAGAAGGCTGTGAGTTCCAATCCCAGCACCACCAAACAACTTGAGCAAGATTCTTAACATTCAACCGCTCTGTGAATCCTGTCTCAGTTGTAATGCCTACTTCATACTTGATGCATACCATTGTTCAAACACTCACCTGCATACTTTATGTACATCGGCTTCCTTAAAAAAAAAAACTTTCCAACATTGCCATCAAAA
This sequence comes from Pangasius elongatus, assembly GCA_033441825.1. Classification (NCBI taxonomy): domain Eukaryota; kingdom Metazoa; phylum Chordata; class Actinopteri; order Siluriformes; family Pangasiidae; genus Pangasius; species Pangasius elongatus. Next base: position 1,414,181 of record JAKKZN010000022.1, read on the forward strand.
AACTCTGACCTTCTATTCAAAAGTATTTACTAATCTAGAAGATCCAGAAGACTGGTATGCAAGACAGACATTTTGGTAGGTTTGAAGACTACATGCAATGTTTTTTAAAATTGAAACCCAGCGCTAGTTTGTTTACTCGGTTGCAGATAGCGTGCCATGTGGTGCTACACTGCCCCCAATATTTATGCTGGTATTGCACCATTCAGGCCCATATCGTTAATTTCTGAAGATTTGCTCAAGCAACATGCCAAATTGCCGCAGCTTAGGCAGCCATTTATCGTACGTGTAAGCGTAGTTAAAAGCAAGTACGATCCAGGCTTAAGTGGCTTTAGAGACAAGCATTGGCCAAATGAGCAGCTAAATGAGCTTCTAGTTGGAATCAACGTTGCTTCACGTTAAATAAAAGAGGGAATGCTACCTTCATTTACAAGTGAGTATTCTTGCATTATGGTCTTAGATTTTTTTAGGGATTGAAGCTTACAAAACATAATGGCACAGTAAATCTACATCTCAACTGGCAGATTCATCACAATCATGACCAAGCATGCAACTTCTGACAGACTTTTCATATATTAAAATCCATCTTGATGGGGAACCTCCTACCAAACCCCATTCTGGCTTCCCCTAACTCATTAATGTTATAGAGTTGCTGAGCAGACTGAGCAAAGCTCCCCCCTTCTGCAATATCTCCATTCATCCTACTATTATTGCCTATCCATGCTGTCACTTGCTGGCCTTTTCCTTGTTCTTCAGAGATCCCCCAATGCCATTACTATTCGTTTATAAGGCAGGTGGCAGGAGAGCAGCAGCTGTTGCACAGCCTGGAGACTCCATCCATGGACTGTCTACTCAAAATGAGATTTCCACCTCCTCAACAGCATGTGTCCCCCCCACTCCCAATCTGGCCTCAGGACCACCTGGCAGACTAGATCTTTGCGCACTGGACATGTCACTGAGACTCCTCTGTGCTGGACATATGGTCTCTTCATTTCCCACCACCGTCCAACAGGCTCACACATTTCATCATGTTTGAGAGATGAATGCAGCTTGGATGGAGTGTACAGTGCTCCTCTATGCGTAGCCATGGTGCTTGGTGCTGATGTGGTTAGGGGGCCAGGAACTCGTTGAAATTTGGAGGAACCAAGTCGTAAGGAAGGTTTTGGAGTGATTGCTGAAATGTGGATGGATGAACCAACTTGTACATGCTGATAAAGTTAAAGATTAGGTCTAAGATTGATGGTAACTTTTTTTTTTTGCGAGCTTGGATTTGCAATTTGACAAAATTGCACCATTACCATGATTCCTTTGTGATTGTGACAAGTATAAATATATTTTAATAGACCCTCATAAAAAGTTCTTTTGACATGCTCCTTGATGGAGGCTTTATCTACTTTAACTAACCACTTACCATACGTCAGATCTATTAGAGTACTCACTAATGGTTTTATATTCTATACGGCTGGCAGCTATTCAGGTTTTTTTTACGCAGAAGGTTTGTGAAATTGGCCAAAGAATATTGTGAGCTGTCTGTCAAGATCAGCCAGAGGGAAAAGTAATAGGACCAGCTTTAATGCTTAAGTCGTAAGACCTTAAAAAAATACAAATGCATTAGAAGAAACCACATCATTTTGCGTGGATTACAGGCATTTACACTAGCTATGTTTAGCTTCTTAGCGTGGTCAGTGTGGTTTTTGAGGTGAAGCCGTGGGATCTGACGTTCACCGATCATTTTGCGGCCATTTAAGGTCACATTTTGACACCAAACCTCCAGCTACTGACCTGAGGAAGCGGTTGAGATCGCCGTGCCGCATGTACTCGAACACCATGGCGAGAGGTTCTCCGTCCGTGCACACCCCGTAGAAGCGGACGATGTGCTCGTGCTGGAGCACGGTCAGGAGCTCGGCCTCACGCTGGAAGTCCTGTCGAGTCGACTCGTTGGCGTCCTTCAGAGTCTAGATGAGAAAAAACAGTCAAGAACCTGCTTCGTCGATATTGTCACAGATATCTGACGAAACATTGCTGGATCATCAGTAGGTGTATACAGTTGAGAGCAAGATTTCGCACACCCTTCCTAAATGAATGAACAAGAAGACGTTAAAATCAGATGGTTTCTCTAATGCAAGTAGCAACAATAGTCCAAAAGTGTATAACAAGATATTAATAAATAATGAAACCATTAGGATTTTTTTTTTTTTGCAAATTTCTCTTGCAGATATTTTTGTCCCACTCTCTGCTCATGTCTTTGTGTCTTCTTCCATTGATCACAATATTTTCTGTATTAGATCATGTTTGATCGCATTCGCTATTAACTCAGGTGCTTACGGTAATTTGTCATGGTTTACCTGCACTGACTGTTTCAACGCTGAGGTCATTAGACACCTAAATGAGTGTGTGAAATGGGATGCAAACTTTTGAGCTTGTGTATCAAGAGTTCTGCTGACTGAGACTCCGCTGCTGTAATGTTTTAACATTATTTCGATGGCAAAACTCTGTTAAAGCATGACGTTCTCTCTCTCTCTCTCTCTCTCTCTCTCTCTCTGTCTGTGTATATATATATATATATATATATATATATATGAACTCACAGAGAAAGAAAAGGGGGGGTACAAACTTTTGCACTCAATTCTACAGTCCCTGTCATGTTACTGTATGCTTGTGAAGTCTTGCATGAGTTTGACTGTACTACTATACCTGAGAGCAAGCTTTTATTCAACATATAAAATGTTTTATGTATTATATAGTCGAGTGCAAAAGTTTGTACACCTGGGGGGGTGGGGGGGTGGGGGGGAGGGGGTGAAAAAGAAAATGTATTTTATATATATATTTACATCCCTCCATTCTGAAACACATTTGAGAGGTGGGGTGAGGGGTATGCTAACTTTTGCTCTCAGTTGTATGACACCCTGGTTGCATATTTGCTTCTTCTTGTACTGAGTGGCAGAGTGTGTGTGTGTGTGTGTGTGTGTTGTCTGTAAAATGCTTTTTAAAAGGCTTCTGTTTTGAGTCGCTCTACCTTTATGGCCACCAGCATCTTATCCGTGTCCGGACAGAGGTTAGCGCACTCGGCTAAATAAACCTTCCCGAAAGCTCCTTCTCCCAGCTCCCACTTCAGCATGATGTCCTGCCTCTTAATGTGCTGCACACCTGCAATGATTCACTCCTCACATTTCACATTTCAGAAGCAGGAAAAATCAGGAACATGTCATAGGAAAATAATCGACTTACACATGTCCTTGTCTTTGATGATGCCGCAGAAGTACTGTGGGTTCTCCACAAAGCTGGAGAGCCCGGAGTCCAGCATGCCTTCATCGGAGGAAGGAGGACTCGCCCCGAAGTTCATGAAGCGAAGCGAGACAGCCA
>JAKKZN010000022.1:1453393-1464026 GCA_033441825.1 Pangasius elongatus
TTCACACACCATGTCTTCATGGAGCTCGCTTTGTGCACAGGGGCATCATCATGCTGGAACAGGTTTGAGCCTCTTAGATCCAGTGAAGGGAAACTGTAACGCTACAGCACACAGAGACGTTCTATACAACTGTGTACTTCCATTTTTGTGGCACCAGTTTGTGGAAGAAGAACAACATATGTGTGTGATGGTCAGGGGTGCACAAACTTTTGGCCACATAGTGTTAAGATGCAAAAAGATAATACTGCATGGCATATGTAGTGAACTTGGTTTGAAGAAAAGCAGTCTTAAAAATTATGCTGCTCAGTTATAGCCTGCCAAACACACTCCAGTTTTGGTCCAAAGAACTTTCTAATGAATCATTTAACTGTTTTGTTGCCAGAAAATTGGAGAATTCCACTATTTAGATTACGAGGTTCTTTGATGTAAAAATGATGTTTTATTATAATGCTAATAAAATAGGTAAAGTTAAGGCCACTAAAAGGTTCTTGGGAATTAAAATGGCTCCTCTATTTTAAAACCTCCCCGTCTCATTAAACACGTGGCTCTTAAAGGTGACGCTGGCGATACTCAGGGGTCGTAAAAGGTCGAGCAAACTAATTGAATCAAATTGGTTAAACCTAAAGCTTGATGACTTAAAAAGAAGCACAAATCATATCATATCATATCATATGTTTGGTATTCAGCCAACATCTGGCTGTTTTTCATCACAATTACTAGAGAAAAAAACCCTAAAAGAAACTGCATTATAGGCTGCATGGGGCGCAACCACAATTTCATACCCTAGCTCTATATGTAGTGCACTTACAGAGGGAGCAGTGCGCCATTTGGGATTGCACCAACCTCTAGTGTTAACAAAACAGACAATACTATATATTTAATTTTTTCATCAGATATTTATCAGATCTGTTCCATAAACTCTGTAGGGGGAAAAAGGGTACTAAAGTGTACCTTTCCCTGTCGGTGGGATGGTATCCCTTATCTTTTGTACCTTTAATATGCGTCTTTCAGTTGGAAATGTGGATATAGTGACCTTTAAAGCAGATTTAAAGTACAGAATTGGACCATAATTACCTCTTAGAGTAAAGTAAAGATACACATTAAAGGTGCAAAAGGTTTATGCTTGAAGGAACCACCGCAAGGAAAAGTACATGGAACTCGTTTTTATTTATTTTTTTGTTTGTTTGTTTCTGAAAATGTCCTTTTAGCTTAATTTCACACACTTTTATTTCACTGCTGAGCAACCTTCAACTTAATCTAGCTATAAACAGAAAGAGTGAAAAGTCAAGGTCTACAGTCTCTATGTCTTTGCAGCTCTTCTGTTTTTTTTTCTTTCAGTTTTTTTAGTTTATTGGATACTTCTAGTCTGTAAGGTTACTGGGATCTTCGGAGAGTTATGATCATAATTTCATTTACACTCCAGGTTTCCTCTGTGTTTCGCATGCTGTGTAATATTCCTCTCAGTTACGGTTACAGGACTTTTCCCTGCTTTGTAAGAAATGGTGCTTGTACCCGGGACCCTGCATCAATGCCTGGATGCCCGAGCTCTTTTTCACGTGTGTACAGATCGGGCCGTCTGACTCTGACGTTGTCCAGGGGATTCAGGAAATCAGTGTAATGCACGTTTCATGGTGTGAGTGGGTATGGGGTCGCATTCGGGTGGTATGGTGTATAATATTCTTATGTTTATTACGTTATAACTCTTTGTCATGTGTGTGTGTTTCTTTCTGTCCTTTGTGTACGTGCATGAATAAAACTCTGTATCATATTTTAATGTCTGCACACAATATAGAGTCACATAAAAAATAAAATGCTTTACCTTCTATACTGCTGTTCTGTGTCTTTTGTACTTCACGTGAGGGAACTTTGCATTTGGAAATGTATGAATATATGTGTGTGTGTGTGTGTGTGTGTGTGTGTGTGTGTGTGTGTGTGTGTGTGTGTGTATATACATATTATCTATCTATCTATCTAGACGTCACCTGAGAAGTTAATCATGTAGAGAAAAAAATGACATGAAAATAAATGAAACGTGGGCGAGGAATCATATGAGAAATGAATCAGTGAAAAATTTATGTGAAAATAAATTAATTATGTGAAAAGAAAAAAACATGAAACATAACGTGTGTAAAAAAAAAAAAAAAAAGTGTGTAAGTTTCAGTTGCTTTTAGACTCCCATTATAAGAAGGTTTATTTGGTGTTAAACATGTTTTATTGTTCTTTTTTTACTGAAGAGCAACAGCTTGAAATATAACCACACACACACACACACACACACACACACACACACACACACACATTATACATGAAGGTGTTAGGGTTTAAAAAAACGTTAGCGTTTTCCTTTAAGCTAACACAACCTAGCTGATTAACACACAAACATGCAAATAGACAGTAATAATAAAGAGTCAACACAAATGTAAAGCCTTTCAGCCCCTTTATTGCTTCAGATAAGCGAGTGATGTCAGTCACAGGGCAGTGGTCATTTCCCATCAGGCTTTTCTCACTGTTTTTTTTTTTACTGAGGGGGCAGGATGGCCTTGGTCTGATCAACCACGAACTTGAGCATGTCCTCGATCTGGCTCTGCATCAGGTTGGTGTAGGGGGCGATCTGAGCGCGGACGGAGGAGGCCAGAGGCTCGATCTGGCCCTCGATGTTGCTGGAGAGGGGCTTCAGCTGCTCCTGGAGCTTCTCAACCACGGGCTGGAGCTGGGCTCTGCTCTCCTCCACGTAAGCCCTGTACAAACACACGCAAACAGTGACGTTAGAAATGGGTTTATTCACTTCATAATCTTGCCTGGATCTCTTCAGAGATCATGTGAGGTAAATAAGAAGCTGGTTTTGAAAAACACACAGCAGTAAAAACAAGTTTTAATTGCTAGCTTGCTATCTAAGTGTGTTTTTTCTAACGCAGTGACGGTCACACTGTGATCAGGTTGTTGGTAATGTGCCAAAGCCAAACAGACATGACAGTAACAGGTTCAGTCTGTAAACATTATAAAAATATCACATGTCAAATTATCTGTGATAAATACACTCTGTCGCATACAGAGTTGTTTGTTTTTTAAAATTTTCAAAGGATATTTTTTTTAAAATGGGAAATTTAGCCAAAAGAACATAACTCACTGAGTGAATCAGCCATTATTTACACACCAGTGTAAATGTAAAGGAGACAAGGCTTGGATTTAAATGCCGTGACTGAATTTTACTGCAAGTGATAGGACTAAAGAGGCTGATATGGATAATGCTTATCAAAGGTGGTTACGTCAAATGTAATTTTCTTCATTTTCACTTTTTCTTTTAACAAGAATTCTACCCATGCAAAAAAAGAAATATGCTTCACTTCAGGAAAAGTATATATAGTATAAAATATCACAATTTTCACCATGTGAAGGGTATTCCCAGGCCACCACACACTTACGTTACTCATTTCATTTCACTCTCACATATCTCACAAATATTAAACCATGTAGAGAACTCACATGGTAGAAAATCAGTGAAATATCATCAGTATGGTAAAGAGCTGATGTGAAACTCACTTGGCTTTGCTGGCCAGCTCAGGGGCCTCGAGGGCTTTAAGGTTTTGGATGAAGTCCTTGAAGTAACTGGCGATCTTTTCAACCTCGGGAGGCATTTCAGGACTTTCTCTCTTGACCAGGCTGGCAGCTTGGGAGCCTGTTTAAAAAACAAAACAAAATCATTCTTTTACTGTCTGATTCAAACTACACAACTATTGTAATCCTGTTTTGTTTTGGGGTTGTTGTTTTTTTTTGGATTTTAAAAAAGCATAAAAATCTCACCGACGGCCAGCGCGATGACGAGGACGGCGATGAGGGAGAACTTCATGGCTGCAGACTGAGCAAGGCTTGCCTAGGATATAAACCTGTGGTTACTAGTGTAAATACAGAGAATATAGATGAAATTCTGAAGTAAAATTCAATCTAATTATGTCCATAAGAAAGCAAAATGACTTCTTACCTTCACTCCTGAATGTCTAGGACCTGATGGTGCATTCTTTCAGGAGCCAGGCCTTTTTATAGCAGCTCCAGAGGTCAAAGGATGATAATGGGTTGACGACATCAGCTTGATGAAGTGTGTAAATGCTGTGTTGGCTGCCGAACCTTGAGGCTTTACTTGACACTGAAGTGATCAAGTCAAAGTTCAACAATCTGACCCCCCACCCACCCTCTCTCTCTCTCTCTCTCTCTCTCTCGCTCACTTTATCATTTTTAAATCAAGAAATCAAGTGCTTACATGTTGCAATGCTATTTATGAAAAAAGAACCATTAGTGATATACGTTATACTCCTATAATATTTAGAAGTTCATGTTTAATATAACATATTTGTTCATGTGCCCATGAACAAATCAAGCAAAATTGGACAGAAAATCAAGAAGAAAGACCAGCGAGAAAAAAAATACAGTTCTAAATATGGATATGTATTACCGATATTTTGGGCAAGGTTGACTTCTTTTCCATACTGCTTCTACATTATATGTGAGGAATTTAGAAGCAGATTCCCAACACCTTACACAACATGGTGGATAAGCTATATTTGGGATAAGAGGGAAGAAATGAGTACATTTAATTGTTCCTGAGAATTTTGCCTTCCTAAAAATTAATTATAATCCATGTCCTCATCATGCTGCTGATGGATTGTTGGGTGGAACGTCAGTGATATGATTTCTGCTGCTCCAGTGGAACACAATGAGCTCACAAGTTTTACGTTAGCTAAACGTCCATTAGGTCAAAGTCTGACCCAAGTCGCCTCGCTCTATCTCTCAGTGATTGGCTTTATCTACAAAGTCGAGGTAGAGTTCCATGCTGATGAAAATTCTCCTGAGGTATATTCAGTTCATCAGTTAAATAAAAATCCTTTGACTACATACTGATTCTATATGTTTCTGATTCTATATGTTTTCAACACTGTGCTAATAATGTAGCTCTCTGAGCGATGATTAGACTCGTCTTGGAGGACATTTTTCATGCACAATCAGTAGGTAACTTCAGATGAAGTGGCCGTACAGTAATGGGGGCAAAGAATTGCAGTCATTTCTGCTTTTCTGTGCCGGATTTGTCAGGACTGCTTGTCTCAAAATGATTGCAGCCTATGGTTGTGGCAGAAAAAGTGCTCAAAGTGGTAGTTACACTGCCATATTATGATACGATGCTCTGAAAATATTGGAGGGCCAGACTAGCATGGGGAAGGAGGAGGCTCTGTTTTTCTTTTGTCGTTTTCTGTCATGTCAGAGACCCCATACTGGTTTGGAGAACGGACCGATATTTCGTTTAAAAAACAGCACTCGGGCCTGTCCAGAGGCGTAGACGGAGCACACCTGAGTTCAATGGCACGGTCGATCAGCCCCCCGGGAGACGGACCATTTTATAAAATGACCACCCATCTTCTGCACCATTTGAGCACTTCGCTTCACAGCATGAGGCCAGAAGTGCTCCAGCTAAGATTTACTTAGCAGCTGAGCTTAGAAACGCTGAGAGTGAGATCATCAGAGACTGAGCTGTGAGCAGAAGGGCTGAACCGAGACCTGCTATACATGCATGCAAACTTACTTCTTTCATTTAAAAAGTGCAAGGCTAAATTACCAACATCTGAGATACACATACACGTTATTTCAGAATAATTTGAATTTGAAGTTGTGCGTGGGATTCATGGTCGGGGTACTATTTTTGTCCCACTGCTATTATGTTCACAAAATGAACATAAAAGACACTTAAATACAGATAAAGCGTCTTTCACAAAAACCTATGTATATGTTTCGGATAAATCACTTAAAACATTAAGAAATAAATCCTTTTGCCTGTTCCAACCCACTGTAACTACACTCTACCTTTAAATATAATCACTGAAATACATTTAAATCATATTATTTATGCATTAATATGTGAATCCTTTTAAGTTCTCAGCCTTGAACCATCCTTTTCCAGGAGTCGTCCATTATAGATTATGAAAGATGTACATTTTATTTCATTCACTCAATTCTGTACCCTGAACACATTAACCTCTAAATCATTATAGTTCTTAATGTCCTCATGCCATTAGCAGGGATGCTACTTAACAACATGTGTATTTGCTAATTCTATGCTAAAATAATAATAATAATCAAAAATAAAAATAAAAACAATCCTGTTACTCATTTAAGAACAATGAAGAAGCCTTGTGTAAAAATGAAATGTTAAAAATGAGATGGGTTAACACATTTCTGAATAGATTCAAAATGATAAAATAAAAGATCGGTGTAATTAGAAAGGTTTAAATCTTAAATCCTTGCTTAAAATACCCCTGAAAATGTGATGTTTAAAAGTTTAATGGTTTTTGTACCTCTCATTCTTTCTCAGTACAATTGTATTAAAGTTTATTTAGGGACTGTTATATATATAAGCCTATTATTTTGATATGCAAATTATTCAAAAATAAACAGTTTTTTTGTTTGTTTGCTTGTTTTTTTTGTTTTGCTTTTTTTTGCTACCTTACTAGCAATCTAGCCGGCTAGCAAAATTAGCTAATATTGGTAATATTTAGTCTAAGATTTGCATAAAGTACGCTTATAGATATAGGTGTAGCTCATTTATTTTGTGTTCATTTGAAACATATTAAACATTTTAACATAATACACAGATTTTATTTATTGATTTATTTAATTATTGTGAAATGTTTAGCAAACTGTAATTCGCCAGAAAGACGCTAGGCGGCCATTTTGCCGCATTTCCATTTTATTCGGTTGCTAAGCTAAACCGGAAGTGCTTATTGCGCATGCGCTAGTCTTCTCACACGGACAGGCATCATGGCGGACGTGCTGGATCTTCATGAAGCGGGAGGCGAGGACTTTCCTATGGACGAAGATGGCGACGGTACAGTGGCTTTTGTGATGAACTGTAACTTGGGTTTCTTTTACGTAGCCAAAAAAAGCGTACATGTTGTTTAGGGATTTGTAGTGTAAAATGTTTTCTATGTTCAGGGTCGGGCCTTGTCCGCCTGTCTTCACTGTTAGCTATGCTAGCTATGCTAGCTATGCTAGCTGGCTAGTTCAAACGTTCCCGCTAGCAGAATGCTGTTGATGGTTGCGTTAGCTGACTAGTTACCAAATTAATCAGGTTTAAGTTTAAATAGACGAGGTATCTGGTCTGTTCTTGAATTTGTAGAGTTTATATGTATGGTTTTATAAGTTAAAGCAACCATTCGCGTGCCTTGTTGTTTTTAATTGTAGTAGCTTTCTTGTTAGCCGGATCCCAAATCTCTGTGTTTGAGCGTAGTGCACTAGATAGGCGGTTATTTCCTACACACTGTAGTGCGCTTGTGTAGGGAGTAGGGAGCCATTTGAGCGTTGATTTTATTTAACTGGCAATTTGCTTTAAACTAAGGCTCACTAATTTCCCTGTTGATTCTACTGAAACAGTGCAGCAGTGTTCTCTGGTGTGACTCTAAAAATCTTTATGTTGTAATTTTCTTTTACTTTTTTTACAGAAAGCATTCACAAGCTAAAGGAGAAAGCCAAGAAAAGGAAGGGACGTGGCTTTGGATCTGGTAACCTTTTATTTCAGCATCTCACATTAACACTTTGCCTTATTCGCTTAACATGATCGTGTGTGTGTGTGTGTGTGTGTGTGTGTGTGTGTGTAATAATATGGTTTGCGTTTTCTTTACAGATGAAGGTGCGAGGTCTCGGGTTAGAGAAGATTACGATACGGTGGAGCAGGACGGCGATGAGCCTGGACCACAGAGATGTGAGTTTGCTGTGTTTTCTTTTCCTGGCTCCCGATGCTTCCGGCGAAAACATTTCCCAGCCCGCTACGCTAGGTATTGTGCTAGAACAGTCTTTAACTCCGGCTGCCGTGTGTCTGCAGCTGTCGAGGGCTGGATCCTGTTTGTGACCGGCGTTCACGAAGAGGCGACGGAAGAAGACATCCACGACAAATTCGCCGAGTTTGGCGAGATCAAGAATCTGCACCTCAATTTGGACAGGAGGACGGGTTACCTCAAGGCAAGTTCACCTTCACTCACGTTTTGTCACGTATACACATTAGTCAAGTTTTTTAAGTTTTAGAAACAGCTGAATAAGTGCTGTATGTGTTAGTGTTATTGCATCATAAAATATAAGAGCCAATCAGGTTTCAGTATGCAAATGGAGAGTGAGATGATTATTGTCATGTTTCTGTTTGTCTGAAAGGATTTTTAGAAAAATATATATATATTTAGTTGCTATTAAACACTTAGTTTCCGATCAGATGTGTTCTCACAGTGAAATTATACGCTCCAAGGTGACATATTTCATAGAAATAGTTAGTAATAATTTAGTTGTTTTGCAGTGATGAGTTTTAGGAAACCTGTCGTTATCTGTTCATTAAACAAGCAAGGAGTTAAAGATAATCGGTCCCAGGAGTGTTCCCTGGACGATCGTGTGGATTTCTGAGTGCAGTGGATTATTTTTGCGTCCACTGAGTGGCAGTATTTTACAGGAGGAAAAATCCCAGCGCTTTGTTACTCTTCTGTGTTAGCAGCCGACTTCCTCTTGACTTTCGTTCTACACAGAGAGGCGTTTAAGATGAATAACGTTCTGCTGTTTCTGTTCATCGGTCTCATCGCATTGTCAGGGTTTTTTTCTGTATATAATTTGGGTTTGTTTCTCACAGGGTTACGCGTTGGTGGAGTATGAAACGTATAAAGAGGCGCAGGCTGCCATGGAGGGGCTGAACGGCCAGGAGCTCATGGGTCAAGCCATCAGCGTGGACTGGGGCTTCGTTCGAGGGCCTCCCAAGAGCAAGAGGAGGTGAGTGGGTCCGGTGAAATTAGACCGGATGTGGAATAGAACAAAACGCATCACACTAAATTAAACGTTCCTGTATAACATAATGATATATTAAGTATTTTTTTTTTCTAACGTTTCCCAATGAGAGGAGTTATATTGACTGTAAGAGGGAAAACTGTACGAGGCGTAGCGTAGTAATTCTGAGGACCCGAGAAGAGAGCGTGGCAGCCATCTTGCATCTATGTAATTAAAAGCAAGTGTAATTCAGCTTGAGGTTTTGGGCCTTGCATCAGGCTCATGGTTCACTGAACACGCCGTGGCTCCTCGGCTATGCGAATTTTTTTTGCTCTCTAACACTACCTTGGTGTAATTTATGATGTCATAACGTCCATCTTGTGCTCGTTTTTACAATGTTTGTGCATGCCAGGTACGTTTTCATACATGTTGTTTTTTCTTCTCTCACTGCGTCTCGTAGGGGAGGAAGGAGGCGGAGCAGAAGTCCAGACAGAAGACGGCGCTGAACTGAAATAAACATTTCTCCCAGTTGACGTTCCTTCGTCTTTGTCAGCGGTTTTACTGCTTTTCTGTGTTTCTGTATCTCACGAGTTGCTCGGCTGCTGCCTGTGGAGTTTTCTCTGTACGCTCTCAGAACCAAAAAAAACAAACAAACACTACGACAGCGTTTTAGGGTCAGCGTTAAAACAAAATAAACAAATAAATAAAACGATTTTGAGAAAGAAATTGCAGTAAAAAGATATTATGAGAAAAATGTTTTATTTTAGGAATAATGTCATATTTCGTTGCTCCAATTTTGTTTTCATTGACATTTTTTTTTCTTCCTATTAGTAAGACTTTTTTTTTTCTTGTGATATTGTGGTTTATTGTTTTTATTTTATTTATTTATTTTTTTAACAGTGGCCCTAAAATGTTGTTGTAAAACCCTGACAGGTCAGTTCTGATCTTCTTTAAGGCGTTATTACGTGGAATGATTTCATACTGGAGAAATTGAAGGGTTCTAGACCGTAACAGGCGAAGACGACCACAGCAGCGTTTGTATTATTAAAATACTTTTCTGTATAGTGTCAGTTCCTTGGTTTTACGTAAACATTTTGTACAAAAGTTGAAGAAACTGATCCTTTAAAACTAATCTGGGTTTCACCGTAGTATATGAAGCTGTACCTCAATTAATTTTAAAGCTACCGGTTTGTTCACTTCCAATAAATTTGTTTCGGGATGTGAGTTTGTCTGAGTTCTTCTGGATTTTGTTGCTTTTGTAAGGTTGGTGAGTAAAAGCTTGAAAATTATATCTGACCCGTTCCCTTAACGTGACTTAATCGACACACAAGAAATGTTAGAAAGCGGTGGTTCTCAGATTTTTTGCGTCAAAGAACCCCTTCCAGATTAAAACACTTTCCGTGGACTTCTATTCATACATTCATGTCAATTTTCCACTCATTCTTTGAGTGACTGTTTATCATACAAACATCACTTTTATTAAACTGCAGTCAGATGGAAGTTGTTAAGTTAAAAACTCAACATTGTTTATAGTTATTGAGTTTCATTTCAAGTGATCATACAAACAAACATGATGCAACTATCATAACTAAATAATAAGCATGACAACATTGATTGTTGTGTAACTTATTTAAAAAAAATAAAAAAAAATCAGCGTACACATCCTGGACCCCACTTTGAGAACCGTGGTTATAAAGAATCTACAAGTTTGTGAACCCCTGACTATCATCCATTCCAGTTTTATCCCCCTGTGTTTGCTGTTATAATGAGCTCCACTTTTCTGGGAAGCTTTCCACTAGATGTTGGAGCGTGGCTGTGGGGATTTGTGTTCATTCAGCTACAGGAGCATTAGTGA
>JAKKZN010000022.1:1464031-1475662 GCA_033441825.1 Pangasius elongatus
CAGGTTTAAGCCTCTTAGATCCAGTGAAGAGAAACTGTAATGCTACAGCGTACAGGGACATAATATACAACTGTGTGCTTCTGACTCTGTGGCAGAGGTTTGTTTAAGAACCACATATGTGTGTGATGGTCAGGGGTGCACAAACTTTTGGCCATATCGTGATCGAATAGAGCGGTATTTATGTAAACGGTAATAAATCTTCTGACAGGAATAGCGGACAAGCAAGAAATTAGCACCAAATTTGTCAAACACCTCAGAAATATTTAAATATAAACATGTTTAATGTGTTGCAAGAAGGAGCTTTGCAGATTTTTATTTTTTTTTTTAGAAAAAAATCTGAATGAATTTCATAAAAAAGTTTTTTTTTTTAAACATTAGCACATAAGGGTCATTTAAAGGCACAAAACAAAATAATTTTACACAAAACTGTGAGGTGAAGGAATACTAAAGGGGGCATCGTGTAGCTCTCTCTGAATTCATGCAGTCTGTATTTATTTATTTATTTATCTATTTATTTTATTTATATATTTAAATCTATGTCTGGTTTACCAGATTCTTAAAAATCCCCCCCGCGCATCATCGCGGATGACGTCATGACTAAGTTGGTCCCCGGAAAAAAATTGTCACTCACAAAGGCCATAGGTTTATTAAATCCCAAACCCCGCCCATATTAAGAATCTTGGGAGCCAACCACGAAGCGCGTAGGCTTACATGTCTGCTCTGATTGGTCTGATTTTATGCCAGTCTAAGCGAACTCGGCTTTTGATTGGCTGATCGGGGATGCTGAGTTTTTCCTCAGATGGGGCGGATTTCGTAGTGCCTCGGTTGACATTGTTGTTGTTGTGGGAGTCGGAATGTAGTTTATAGCAAAGCGTCAGGTCCAAGGGGAAAGTGTAAGTGTGCGGTTCGGATTAACACGAAGGAGAAGGAAGGAGTTTCAGTACAGACTGGGTAACACATTTGCTGGAAGGGAGAACTGGGATGGGACCGTGAGGAGGAGATTTCTTCTGCGAGGCCGAGCTGAAGGTAAAGCAGACAACGGAGGAGGCTATGTTGTATTAGCATTGAGGCTAATAACGGTTGGGACTGACCGGCTAGCTAACTCTAACTCTAACACTAACAAGCTCTACTGGCTAACGACGCTCTTTTAAAACTTGTTAAACACAACAGTTTGCAATGTAAAGTTCAATTAGCTGGTTTAGATAACTCAGCAACTCCTGCATAACTCTTGCTAGCTCACAGCAAGCTAATCCCGTGCATTCTGACTAACTGGTTAACCTGACTAGCTGTCTATTGATCTAGATAACTTAATAAACCTCGGTGTAGAGCTGCAGAAATTTCCAGAACCTTTCTCTTTATCTCTGGCTAATCTGTCCTGGTCACTATACTGTGTGTTATGACAGCTAGCTGTGTGAGTAGGTCCGAGGAAACTTGGAGAACTTCAAGGTTAAAGCAGAAGATTATTTGGAGACAATATATCGCGATATATCACGGTATTGTATATCAAGCGACCTCTTAGAGACACCCAGACCGGCTCTGATAAAGACTGACTGTTCCTGTATAATCCTAAAGCCCCTGATGATTAGGAGTGTTACGGGTTGAAGTGTTCATGGTCTAAAGTATCACGGTTTCGTGGTATTCATCAGCGATTTAAATCACTGAAGCTTTCTGTAAAATCTCGTGCACTGTCCGTATTGATCACGTTGCCGTGATAGGGCGAAGCACGGAGCGGCAGCGAGGAGAAGTTCGGTAAGTCGTGGTGAGCAGCGCCGTGCCTTTCTCTGCGTTTAATAGTTTCCGTGTTTGATAAAGTGAGGAAGGAAGGTAACAGCAGCGTAACGTGTCTCAAACGCAGCCGAAGGGTTTTCAGCGTCCGCTGTGCCGAGGAGGTCCGGCGGTGCTGTGGTGTGATTTCGGAGGAACATTTCGGGACGCAAAAGGGATCAGAGTCGCCGGAGTAATGAACTCGATCGGAGATGGAAAGTAACCATCCGATCATACACCGTGACTAAGTGTGAAACCGTGACACGTAAGAGAAAGGGGTATCGGTTTGCTTTCTAACATTTCTACGCTGCTGTTTTGTTTAGGGGAAAATTCGTAGGTGGTGAAATTGCTATACGTGTGGCAATAAATGTGAGATCATCGAACTCCGTGACTCACGGTCATCTCACGATGATCTGTCTCGGCCGTTGGTTATATTGCGCCCTGAGTTCAGCACTCAGGCTGTAGATACACGTGGAATGATCATAGACAATTGATGATTTTTAAAGGAAAAAAAAAAAAGAAAAATTGATTCTTTGCAACCCAACACCTGTACCTTTCTCTGGCCTGCGTGTCAGTTGTGGTATTTAACTCGCCCCGAGCTGCCGGTTAGGTAAGAGCGCTCATGGAAAGCTCTGGGATCGTTGGTTGCCACGTCGAGTTCGGTTACACTGGACCCCTGAATTATTCAGCTCTTCATTTACAAGCGCTTTTGTTCGCTTGTTGTTCAGCTTAGCCAGCCAAACCCCCGAACATGAAAGTAGGGCAAGCAAACAAGAGCTAGTTTTTTTTAAGGCCTGCGGGGCCTCGTTTTTCATCCGTATGTGGGGTGGAAATGCTTCGCCGCTGATATCGAGCCCTTTTTTGGATTAGAGCTGGTTTCTGTGGAATACGTCACTTTAATCGAGGTTTGTTTGGGCTTCTGCGCCGTAAGGAGGAGTGATGAGGAGGCTCTTGGCGATAAGATAGACTTTATTGGTCCTGAAGAACATTTTTGAGTATTTAATGTAACTTGGTAGTTAATGAGAGCGTGAGAGTGTCGTATAACGCTCCATTATCTAAGCTACTTCCTGTTTAGGGTTGTGCTTAGTCACGTGACCATCAGTGAGCCGCTAATGCGACTTACAAGTTAACTGATTACAGCAATCAGTGACCCTTTAATGATGTTTCTGCGTAGCTCGAATATTCTCTCTCTCTCTCTCTCTCTCTCTGTGTCTCTCTCTCTGTGTCTCTCTCTCTCTCAGTATCTTTCTCTCTCTGTGTATCTCTCTCTCTCTCACTTTTTGGGTCTCTCTTCTGGTGTATATCTCTCTTAGTGTGTCTCTCTCTCACTCTTTCTCTCTCTCTCGGGGTGTCTCTCAGTGTCTCTCTGTCTCTTTTGGTCTTCATCTCTTCTGGTCTCTCTCTCTCTCTCTCTCTCTCTCACGCTGCAATCGATAGAAGTCTCCGTCCCTCCCGAGCTGATTCAGCGTGGCTCCCTCTCGTCCAAGCGGCTGAGCGAGTATTAAAATTTAACTCAGTGCTCCGTGTCCTGCAGCTCCTGTGAACAGCTGCTGAGTAAGTGCGACCCCGTATCGCTTACGGAGAGCCGGGTCTAACCGGAGCCAACAAATTCCCTTTGGAATCGTCTGCTCTGCAAAAACCCGGCGTGATAAATACTAGATGAGACCCCTGCCCCGAGGCAACGAGGGTCAGCAGGACGGCGAAGGCGCCGGACATGGCAGTGGAAAAAGCGCAGTCACGGACCACAGAGCCGCCGATGTTACACTTTCCCTCGGAGCTTTTATTTCTGAACATGAGACAGTTTTGTTCTGAGAATCGCTCGTATACGTTCCATCTAAACGTTTTCCTAACGCTCCTTAAACTGCGTTTCAGCAGTTTCCCAGCAGCACCTCCACCCATCCATTACATCTCCAGCGTAGGCGATATGTATGTGTGTGTGTGTGTGTGTGTGTGTGTGTGTGTGTGTGTGTGTGAAAATGAAGTGACCCACCCAAAGCACAGCTCTGTAATCTCTCTCTCAGCTGTCAGAACCAAAACAAAAGCCGGGTTTGTTCAGCACGCTGCATGCGCCGTGTTCAAGACAACGATTAGCCACATGATCACGTGGGTTAGACCGGAGTTCACTAACGGGGTGATGAGGTCAGCATCAGAAATTCAAACTCGCACGAGTTCTGGATCCTGATTGGTCAGAAGGTGTTGATTAATTTTCAATAGCAGCAGCTCTGACAGTAGTGCAGCTGCAACTCACACGTTTATATTAATATTAATGCACTAACACTTCTCTCTCGCTCTCTCTTTCTCTCTCTCACACACACACACACACACACACACTTTGTCTGTATCTTTCTTTCCCTGTCCTCACTTTCTGTTTCTCTGTCTCGCTCTCTCTGTCCCGATCACACACTCTCTGTGTCTCTTTCTTTTTCTTTTTCTCATCGTGTCACTCTCTTTTCCTCTCCCTCAGTTATTTCTCTGTCAATCTCTGTCTCTCTCTCTCTCTCTCTGTTTTTCTGTCTCTCTCCCTCACTTTTCCATCCCCTCTCCCTCTTTCTGTCTCTCTCTCTGTCCCCCCATTCACACTCTTGCTCTCGCTCTCTCTCTCTCTCTCTCTCTGTTTTTCTCTCTCTCTCCCTCACTTTTCCATCCCCTCTCCCTCTTTCTGTCTCTCTCTCTCTGTCCCCCCATTCACACTCTCGTGCTCTCTCTCTCTCTCTCTCTCTCTCTCTCTCTCTCTCTGTGCTGAAATGTGATGATGAGTGTCTGATCTCAGCAGCTCTGTGCTCTCAGACAGCGGTTATTAAAGCGAGCGCTGGTCGCTGGACCTCGGCCAGTCGGATGACGACAGTGAAAGTCTCGTGGTCGAACTCGGCAGCAGGGAGAGAGGGAGAGAGGGAGAGTTCCAGAAACCCGAGTCCCACACTCGCACTGGTTTACCCAACATGCACAGGTGTTACGCTGAGTGTTTTCTATGAAAACACCACGGCTGAGCTGGTGCTGTTGCGTAAACACGCCCGCAGCTCAGCGAGCTTGTTTACGAGTGTGAAGCTAGAAGAAGATTTAAAATGTTACTGCAGGATCCGCTCCGTCGTTTCGTCCCACAGGCTGTAAAAACATTTGTTTCACTCTGCAGACTGACGTATTAATAACATATTTATAACTACAAGACCGGGTATAGGAAGGCGTGCAGTTTAAAATGTTGCGTAAGTACTTTATAATGTCCATAACGCACACGTTCGTACAAACGCGTCCACAAACGTTTTGACCCCAAATGGACATTATGAATTTTCGGAGACCCCGAGCCGTGACCAAGCTTGTAATAAGAGAATTCGTCTAACGTTTATACATTTGATGTCGTCAAGTGGATACAAACAAAGGAATATTCCTTGTACTGATTTCCAGGCTAGTAGGAAGTGTTGTGTTGCTGCAGGAGAATAATCCACATCAGGGTGGCGTGATACGACGTGACACGAAGCAGCCTGGTTTATACGTGATGTGAGACTCGCTACGTGTCTTACGTACGTCCGGAAGATTCGAAAGCGACGTCCGAGCCAGAACGTTCCTGTCCACCAGGATTCCAAGTGTGTGAAACGTTTAGCGAGTTCATGCACGCCGTCTTTCTTAAAACTCTTCACTGTCGTCTTGATTGTCGTCATGAGCTGCGTCTCAGATGGAAAACCCTTTCACCAGGTTTAAAGGTGACATGAGGGGTTTCTAAAATTCAAACGCTAGCTGTAATAGGAAACGCGGTTAGTGTTAGTACTCATAACACACAACGGTCTAGATTAGCGCACAATTGAGATGCGATTTGAGACACAGCGCTGGTTTGTTTAGCGGACGGGGAAATTTGTCCATTTTTATTGCTGATGAAAATATCACATAATAATTTAAACGAGGCTCGTCTGAACGCGACGCGTCAAAATATCAGCACACAAAATCAGTCTTTTTTTGTTATTTCTATTAATCTGTGAAATAAACGAATGAAACAGAAGAGGAGATCGTGAGGTTATCTCGTGACCCCACGTGTGAAAACTATTCCGACACTTTTAAAAATGTGTATTTAACATTTATGGAAGGAGTCTCCAGTGTCAGCTGTTCAGTCACGATATTCAAATGAGCGTTGTATTAAAAATTAAAGAATGCAATCATTTATTTTATGTAATTTTAATATTAAAGGTGCAGTGACATCACAGGGCTTGACATAACGCCAAGCAGCACGAAGCCGAAGCTTCTCTTCGATCCGCCACATTCCAGACCTTCCCCCGGAGCCGCGTTTATCAGCGGGAACGCTGCACGAGTCTGCGCACGACTCTTACGCAGGTGGCGTTCGGTATTCTCCAAAACAAAACAAAACAAAACAAAAAAAAAGACTTCTCCTGCTTGTGGCGTTTGTCGTAATTCAACTGAGTGTGTTTTACCTGAAGGGAGGCACAAGGACGCAGAAGCTCTCATTAAACGTCACTCGCTTTCTCACGCGCCTCACGTAACGAAGCCTGAGTCTTCCTTCGGGAGTCTGAGAACGCTTTCACGTCCGTTCTCCGTCCGTTCGCTGAATCAGAATCAGAATCAGAGCGAAATCGATTCTTCTGGTTCAAACCAACAAACATTGTTGAAGGGTCATGTAAGAGTTTTAAAACAGCCAGAAACCTCCTCGTCTTCCTCTAAAACTCCTTCGTTCTCTGGTGAGGAAGAGATGAAGAGCACACAGAGTCAGCGCTAAAGAAATGATTAGAGAGAC
Source organism: Pangasius elongatus (assembly GCA_033441825.1). NCBI lineage: Eukaryota > Metazoa > Chordata > Actinopteri > Siluriformes > Pangasiidae > Pangasius > Pangasius elongatus. The sequence goes on from JAKKZN010000022.1 coordinate 1,470,531, forward strand.
GCTACAATACCGCTTTTCTTTCTTTTCCGATACCAATACAGAAGCTCTGAGTTTCAAGCGATATCGATATCCATCCCATTCTTTACAATTTCTTTTTCCTTTTGAAACTTGCTAAGCTTTAAATCTAATTTTAATAAATATTTTTGGACGCACTACACTTAAAAATGCACTTTGTATACAGTTAATCTCTTTTGTTTCCATGGCAAATATATTCTAGAAATAAAATAAAATCAATCCTGATAAAAAATCAACCACGTCTCTTTATGAAATTGATATCCGATCCACCATTTTTAAATCTAAAAAAAAAAAAAAAATCTGTAATATTGATCAATGGGCCAAAACATTTTAAACATTTTGTGACGACAGAATTTGAAAACGGTTTGTGTCGTGTCTTTCTCTGTTTGTTTGTTTGTTGGAGGTCACGTGACATTTCTGCAGCACAGCAGCTCTGTGCTTTATCTCAGAGACTGCACCCCAAATCCCACGCCGTGTCTGATTCACTTCCTGCAGGTGAGTCGATTCAGAGTCGAATCGCTTCTCATATTAGAGTTTCGTTGGAAGTGGTCTGAGAATGGTTCAAGCATGATGGGCTAACACACTGCGCATGGCAAGAAGCTTCAGGTGAACTCGGGTGCGATTCGAACGCCATGAGAAAGTGATTCGACTCTGAATCGACTCACCTGCAAGAAGTGAATCAAACATGGCGTGTGAGGTTTTTTTAACTGCGAGGAGAAAAGAACAGAGAGAATGTTTTAGCGTTTAGGTTCGTTTAAATCATATGCAGTGTGAAACAAAACCCAACAGCGAATCAGTTTTGCCCTGATTCACACTCCGGTGTGAAAGTTGTGTTGTTTCTCCAGTGAAACTTCTCTAAACCTGTCAGAGGGTGAGAAACGCAGTGAGCGAGGGAGAGCGCCGAAGCTGTACTTGAAGATGAATCTGAGGAAAGCGACACCAAGGTGTCGGATTAGCGAGTGCCTCTGATCCAGCGTGTTGATTTTTGCGAAGGTGGGGCGGAGCCGCTCCGTTTATCAGCCCGGCGTTGTCGTGATACACGCTAATAAAGTGCTGCTTTAACACAACGCCAAGCCTTTTAATCAAACACTTCACACCACGCAAACAGGGTTTATGAGGTTCACAGGTCACAGCGTTGAGGAGGTGAAGAGGTGTAGAGTTCTGTGTGTCCACGACTGTGATGAAAACGGCAGTGACGAGAGGTGAGCTCTCTTTACCTCCGCTGTCGAGCGACAGAATACAGTCACACACACAACACTGACACTTAATATAGCACTACAGAGAGCGAGAGAGAGTGAGATCAGGAGAGAGATAGCAAGAGAGAGACAGAATCCCAGCGATGGAGAGGGAGAGAGAGAGAGAGAGAGATACACCAAGAGGGAGCCCCAGTGTGAGAGAGGGAGAGATACACAGAGAGTTGGACAGAGACGCAGATAGACGGATGGAGAGATGCAGAAAGACAGAGAGACACAGATAGATAGATGGATGGATGGAGAGACACATAGATGAGCAGACATAGAGACACGTCGATGGACAGAGACACACAGACAGATGTAGAGATGCAGATAGTGAGAGGGATGGAGATAGTGAGACAGATGGATGGATGGAGAGAAGCAGATAGAGGTATGGGGAGACAGTCAGAAGGATAGTGAGAAACAGATGGTTGATAAATGCAGACAGAAGGAAGGAGTGACACGGAAAGACAAAGACAGACTGATGGACAGAGAGACACAGGTTTATGAAAAGATACAGAGGGCTAGAGAGACACAGACGAATGGAGAGAGAGACACGGAGAGGTGCACAGGCAGTCAGTCAGACAGACGTGACTCAGTTCCTGTTGACAGGTTGGTGTAGAGCAGAGGGGAAGTCCAGTCCATACAGAGTGTACCGTTCTGTCTCTCTGACACATTGTGCTCCGTTTTGTTTGGCACGTTTCCTCTGTGCCGCGAAAACCCCGAAAAAGCAAACGCAGCTCTGCTTCTAAACTACACAAATGCTTTCCCGCACAATTCACCTCGACGTAATAACACAACAGGATAATCCGCTGTAGGTCTGTGCTGAGCCTAAGCTTAGCATAATCACGAAGCTACATCTCTCAACGTTTTACTCTCATGTCACCTTTAAACCGAGTGCAAGATGTGTTTTGTGTTCTGGAGTTTCTAAATGAGTGCGTAAGGTCGGAGTTTTCGATTTGAGACGCAGTTCATGACAGCAATCAAGACGACAGCGGAAGGTTTTAAGAGAGTCGGAGCTCGTCGGTGTGTTTAACATGAAATCGCTAAACATTTCACACACTTTGAATCCTGGTGGACAGGGACGTTCTGGCTCTGACGTGCCGTCTAGCGGACGTCTCTTTTAGACCTTACGGACATACGTAAGACACGTAGTGAGTCTCACGTCGCTGAAGCTTCTGCACACGTCGCGTATACACCAGGCTGCTTCGTGTCACGTCATATCACACCACCCTGATGTGGATTATTCTCCTGCAGCAGCACAACACTTCCTACTAGCCTTCCTCTGAGGTTACATGACGCTTACGTATGTTTCTGACATCATAAAAACTTTAAATGCTACAGTAGTCCTGTGTTGGAAATCTGGAGTGCAAAAAAAAAAAAAAAGCAAGAAGGCTTCAGCTCGCAGAAAATCCATCATGTTCTTTCGGCGTTGTTCGGGATCTCCTGTACTAAATGCGGATCTTAAACTCTGAAGCACTTCTGTACGTCGCTCTGGATTTGGGAACATCTGCTAAACGCCGTAAATGTAAATATTTTGTGCGCCGTAAATAAAACGCGCTAGCGTTATCCTGTCACGCGGAGCAGCCGAGATCACGCCCCGTCCTGCAGCTGTAAATCCGTGCAGCTCTGAATGTTCCTCTTTTCTCTTCGCCCTTTTTAGTCTTCGCTTCGCATGTTGTTATTTTTAGGCTTTGGCTATTTTGGGCCGTTGACGAGACTTTTCTGAACTTTGCACGACGCTGATAAGGATCTTAACCAGGCCACGAAGGTTGAGTGAGAGAGAATGATTCATCAGGATGATGTCAGCTGCTGGATTTTATTCATGGCCATATTTTGAACTTCTGCTCATTGCGAACGTCGTAATCAATGCAGTAGAAAAGACGGGAATGTGATGAACAGGTATCGGATGTGTACGGGATTTCAGTATGTGCATTACAATGAGCCGTTAAAGACTCCGAGAAGTGCAGAAATACATCCACTTACATTTCCTCCATTAACTGTGCTGTTATTTAGTGTAGACACTGGATGTGGATTGTCTTTCGTAGTGGAAAATTCCACTCCTAGGCTTCACGATTAAAAGAAGTGACATTTTAAATGACTTCACTACTCAGACCTGTGCTCAGGTATGCTATAATTCATTCTTAACTCACTTTAACTCTTCACACCCGGACCATACTTTTCTGCAATCATTCTCAGGTAAAGCCCATGGACCAATCAGAAGCCTTGTTTCTCAGTCTCTGAACCAATCAGCCCTCTAGTTATCCAGCACGTATGAAATTTGTCGTCGAGAGCGAGGAGTGTAAAGTGTGCGTAAAGTGTGCGTAAAGTGTGCGTAAAGTGTGCGTAAAGTGTGCGTAAAGTGTGCGTAAAGTGTGCGTAAAGCGTGCGTAAAGCGTGCGTAAAGTGTAAATCGTTCCACGTTTTATTTCGCTGTAAGATGCCAAATGCTTTGTGTTTCATATTCATTTGGCTGGAAAACAGCAGGATTTGTGAAATGGCTGATTCGTAATAGAACGTGTGTGTGTGTGTGTGTGAGTGAGTGTGTGTGTGTGTGTGTGTGTGTGTGTGTGTCGTGAGGAATGATGTGGCCTGGAACTTCTCAGGTCATGACCCGATGAGTGTGTTCACCAGCTAAGCTTGTGTAAACGATGTAATTGTCTCTGCAGCGTATGACACTGCCACTGGCGATGTCCGGCTCTGATGATGATGATATGATGGAAATGTTCCTGTTCTGGACGATTAAATTATTTATCGAAGAGCGGAGAGGAGTATTATAGTCTGAGTTTTGAAGCACGAGAGGCTGTTACAGTGACTCGGTGGTGCGGAGGCTGCACCAGACTGACCCACGGGTATTTACTGAAGGGAGAAGAACCACCAAAATGCCAGTATTGTAACACTCCCTTGACCGTAAAGCATTTTTTTTGGTCTGCGCTATTTTTAATGTCACGAGACACTTTTATCAGGACAAACTTGGACAGACTTGTTCTGTAAGACGGACCCAGAGAAACTATTACAATTTTTCTCACAAGTAAATTTAAAGAATCTTTTACAGAGCCGTCATGTTTAAAAAAAAACAAAGGAAAGAGATTTTCATGGTGTTTTCATTGTGCTGCCGAACGAGTGACAGATTAGCGCGTGGATCGGGGCTTGCAGCGGAGCTTTAACGAGGGATATAAGTGTCTCGAACACGATCGCTTCACTGCAAATCGACAGAACAGCATCAGCATCGGCCCTGATGAGCAATCTTTTAGCAGCTTCGTGCTAACGACTTTTTAATGAGACGCAGGAGTGCCGAGTCGCCTGTCTCAGGCTTTGGGAAGTCATTACGCAGTGAGCTGATGATCCGATGATCTGCTGACAGAAAGCATGACGTGGCGCAGGGCAGCAGATTTGTTCGAACAGACCCATGAGTTCTGCCGTAGCCTAATCCGACTCTTTATACGGCTGGAGAAATTAACGGTCGCACCAAATGACACCACGAACTATTTTAAAGTGAAAATAAAAATTCTTATCTACACACAGAAAAAAACACAGACATTAAACGCTTCCCTGCATCTCGTCACGTCTCGGTCACGGGCGTAACGTTTCCTGTTTGTGTCAGATCGTGTTTCTGATTGGCTGGTGACGGTGACAGCGATACGTTTTGATTTACGATAACTCCGTAAGTGGTGCAACCGAAATTCTAGTTTTAAACTAACTCCTCTCGCCGTATGGGTTACGATTAAAACGTATGAATGATTTTTATAGCTGCTAGCTTGTCTCCTGAATGTTCCGCAACATTACATGTAACTATAAACAGATAAAAAGTATGGCATGTTCTTTAATCAATAAAAAAGTGTAATCGTTGGAGAACTGCTGTGGTGTAAGAAGAGGAATAAACAC
>JAKKZN010000022.1:1497474-1518388 GCA_033441825.1 Pangasius elongatus
TAATCAACAACGGGGTGGTGTGATGAAGCGGAGTTACAGTTACGGTGCCAAAGTTTTCCAAAATGACAAAAATAACACCTCATACTGTTTATCCGTTTATAGTTACATTTAATGTCCATCAAACCAGTTAGTTCCTGTTATCACTCATGTTACTGCAACTATAGAAGATGAGCATTTTGAGCTTCCTTAAATGTTTCTAGTGCAGATCGCTCTGTTATAGGGCTCTAGACTGAACCAAAATCCATTAAGGATGTGAGATCTGACCTTTTTCTAAGGCTGTAGGAAACAGAGTTGGGAAAGAAAACCTTATTTTGAGATGTTTGTAGGAACAGTAGACTTACACTTGTTAACGTTAGCTAGGAAGCTAAGTAGCTAGTGAGATAAAACGTATGAAGAACTTGCTAATTTCTTATGACTTTATTTGTATAAAAAGTGAACCAGTTTTCAAAAATAACCTTTGTTCATTTGTACCTTTTAAAATTTTTTTTTTCATTAACGTAATTTCACTCTTTTTACATTAAGAGTGAGATTAATAGGCGATCTTAATAACAGTCTTTCCTCAAAGATGATCGATTTATATCCATACAAACTGAGAATGGATTTGATTGAATGTATTCTATACAGAAATATACAGAAATATACAGAAACCGTTTCAGCCAGTTTCTCTGTAACATGACAAGTTACGTTAAAAAAACAACTTCAAAGTAGAAGAGAGAGAGAGAGAGAGAGAGAGAGAGAGAGGCTGGTGAGGGAACACTATTTATAGCTGCTATAGTGTACGCGAAAACAGGAACTGACTTGTTTCTCAGACATTAAATGTAACTATAAATGGTTAAAAAGTATGGTGTTCCTTAATCTGTGTGATATTAAAAGCGGAATTAAACACTTGGGGTTGTAGTTTGAGTCATGTTTTAGTCCTTACAACATAAATCTCTGTGTGGTGTGTGTGTGTGTGTGTGTGTGTGTGTGTGTGTGTGTGTGTGTCTCCTGTGGTTAGAGAAAATGACTACATTCTGCTTTATATCATCAATCAGCATGATCCGGAAAAAACAACTCACATAAACGCAAATGTTCTTCAAGTGAGCTTGATGTAACAAGGACTTTTTTTTGTGTGTGTGTGTCCATTAGCCTGCTTCGTTTACGTTTTTCTCCATCGCTATTAGCGTATTCGTAGCTGGAGGGTGAGATTGCTGTCCTCCTATTGGTGGATTTTAGATGAGTGTTTAGATTTTACTAAAAAAAAAAAAGAAATCTCACTGATAGGTATGACGTGTCGTTAATTAATCAGTGTGGTATAAGAGGAATAAAACGCTTCGGGATGTACTCTGTGTGTGTGTGTGTGTGTGTGTGTGTGTGTGTGTGTGTGTGTGTGTGTGCGCGCATTAAATTAATAAAGTTTAAAAAAAGTTAAAAGTTTGAGAACCCCTGCTCTACACTGAACTGAACCGAACCGTTAATCGATTCCGAAGCAGTGAATCATTTAAGTGAATCGACTCAGTGAGTTTTGAACTGTCATGTCGCTCTCTCTCTCTCTCTCTCTCTCTCTCTCTCTCTCTCTCGCTGGCCCTTTAAGACCGAGAGGCGCACGAGCCCCCTTTTCTTTCTTTCTTTTCCTTTTTTTCCTCCTCTTCTCGTTACTGTGTAAAGCGCCAGTGTCATTTTCACTATGGCGAAGGCGTAAACAAACGGAAAGCTTTTCCTCACGTTTCACCCCAAAGCTCTCGTCTTGCTCGCTTATTGAGAAAACGTAAATGGTGCTAAAGAAAAAAAAAATCCCTCAGCTTCTTGAGCGAGTTGAGGAAAAGGACTTAGACCGTTAAACAACGGCTGGATTTCAGGTTTATTCTCCACACACACACACACACACGGAGAGAGAGATGGAGCTCAGTGCAACACATTTACACGCAAATCCGCTACATTTGCTCGTTTAGCATGTCGTGTTAGTCGTGTAGCAGAGCAGAGCGGATCCTGAGGAAGATGCTGACTGGATCTAAAACCACCTTTAAAGTGAGGCAGATGCCAGACCTGAAGGTAAGAGCTTTCTTTACAACAAACAAACAAACAAAACAATCCCAACTCCATCTTTTATGGCTGTATTAACATCCTAAATCCAGCAGACAGATGGATATTAAAAGCTTAAGCTTTCCTATGACCTCAAAATGAGCTAATGAGATGAATCACTTTTTTTTTTTTTTTTTTGTGGGAAGTTTAGAGAACAAAGATGCTTCACAGAGGAATCGTTTTGCGAAAACTCATTAGTTTACAGACTTTTACCAAGTTTCAATCTGTTCAAATAATCAGAATGAAAGTTCAGCTTGAACATATTTCACATTTATAGCCTTTTTTTTTTTCCACTCTAGAGGCTTGTACAATGTATCGATTGTTATCGTGATCAACTTCTGCGATATAAAATCGAAACCATTATCGTTTATTAATTCACTGATTATTACAGCATGGTGTGAGTGTTTCTTTTTTTAAATGAAACTCGGCATTCTCATAAAAAAAAAATAAAACACATGGAAATCATTTGGATCAAAATATCGCAGGCGAATCGTTTAAATATTTCGAGTGAATTTACATTTACACATCGTTCCTTTTCCTGTAAATGTACTCGATCTTCCGAGACGTGTGTGGCGTCTGTCATTTCTTTTAGTTTCCAACGTAGCTGAAGCTGATTTTGTCCGATTCCAGCGCTCTTTAGAGGTTAGTGCTGATCACGAGAAAATAAAATCTCCTCCGATAGATCTGCGATTAAAGATTAAAGATTACGTTCTGCTTTACGTCATCAATCGGCATGAACGGAAAAACGTACTCGCGTAAACACAAACCGAGCTCGATGTAATAAGTATTTTTTTTCCCTAGTCCTTTAGCATGTTGCGTTTACGTTTCGCCGTGGCTACCGTCGTATGTGTAGCTGTCCCGTGAGTTTGGCGTCCTCCTATTGGTGGATTATAGACGAGTGTCGTAGCAACGCCCACACTCTGAGAAATTACCTATTTAAATTCCACCTAAAAAAAAATAGAGACACGTTTATGCTTGGTTGCGATAAGTTTGGTGTAAAAGAACAAAAAAAATATATGTTTGTTCAGGAAATTGACAGCTGTTTTTTTTTTTTTTTTTTTTAGGAAAATTAGAATATTTCCTTAATTTATTTCGTGATTGAACTCCGCAGCAGAGCTTTCCCAAAGCCCCCATGAGCTCAGGGTGGCTGATAAGGAAGAGAAAAACACACATTTCTCATTAGTGTATATTTGATTTTCTTTTAAAATGTCCTCTTTGTGTTTAGTGCGCTGTTATTTTTATTCGCAGGAACAGTAATTACGCTGCTCAAACCCCATGGTTAGCCCGAGGTTCCTGCCACGTACAGTACCACTAAACGAGCGCTTTATTTAGACCCTGTAATCTTTTGTCTGAGTGTGTATCGGGGTTAACCTGAATTCCTTCTGGTGCAGCTCAAACACAAGTACTGTGTATGGAACGGATTTTGTTTTTTTTCTCACGCTGAGAGAAATTGCGTATGATTGTACCCTCATGCTAACAGATGACAAGTCACTCGTCACTCGTGTCCAGTGTAGCTTGTTGCTTGTGGGCGTGGCCTATCCAGCGTTTTGTTGTTTTAGTACCAATTAGAAACATCTTAGTTTTATGTATAGCACTCCTAAAGCTAACTAGTTAAACATTAATATCGCAATAATCAGTGTGTTTGATTGACATGCTTCATACTAGCTTCATTCTCAGATTAGCAAGCTTAGTTCGCAGAACTAGCTACATACACTCGCCGGCTACATACACTCACTCGCCGGCTACATACACTCACTCGCCAGCTACATACACTCACTCGCCAGCTACATACTTGAAAAGCGAAAGCGCTGACACTGGAGACTCCTTCCATCAATGTTTAATTTTGCATTGAATTGATAAAATCTCAATCGAAATGTCACTTGTCGCGACGTGTTTCACGTATGTGCGTAGAAAACCAAGTGACGCTTTGTTTGCTTGTTTGTGTGGATGTAGAGTTAGGGTGTTTACGATAGTTTTTCCTCACCGCTGTTGCCACAGAGATCTCAAGTCTACCTCCGGATTTCTGTAAACGCGCTTTCTGGAGATCTCTAGCTACAAATAAAACCGTACTGAATATTTGGTATCCGTCTCAACCCAGAGCTTTTCTTTTTTTAGGGTTCTCTCTCTCTCTCTCTCGCTGGTTATTAGGAGGAAACCCCTCACCCTCCTTGCTCCACGCTCGCGTGCATACCCATAATGTTCTCAACATCTGGCTGTTACCATGGCAACTGCCTGCAAAAAAATGGGAGCACGTTATGTCTTGGTTTTACCACGGCTATGCATAGGGATGTCGTGAAAGGAGTCCTCTGTGTGTGTGTGTGTGTGTGTGTGTGTGTGTGTGTGTGTGTAGCATTTTGCGGGAGAGACAATAAATGGAGGTCTCACAGGATGGAATTTTTCTCCTTTTGCTGCTGCTGTTTTCTAACCATTTATCCTTCCAGTTCTAGGTTGGAAGTCAGCATGTGCACAGTTCACTGTTCTGCTTTTAGAAACCCAAAAATAGGAATCGGTTTTTGGCATCGCAGCAGCACAGGCTTTCAATATTTTTTTATAGTTTGGCTCGTTTTCCTGCACTGAGAAGAACACACAAAAACAACAAAAAATGTGTTCCTCATTAACATTTCCACCACCCTGCTGTTGAGTTCTGGATTCTGATTGGTCAGAAGGTGTTGATGAATTTTCTGTAACAGCAGCTCTGACAGTAGTGCAGCAGTACTTAAAAAAAACAAAACAAAGTGTACTCATTGTGACTCGTTTTCTGTAAGGAGAAATTTATTTAGCGTTTATGGAAGGAGTCTCCAGTGTCAGTGGTAAAGCTGTAACTTATCCCACATCTTCGGGACAGATCCTTCATGCTTCTTTACGTGTTTTCTCGGTAACATGACAAGCTGAGAGAAAAAAGACAGTCTGGCGAGGGAACGACTGTTTATAGCTGCTATAACGTAAGTGATAACATGAAGTACATGTTAAATTTAATCGTAAATGGATAAAAATTCAGACACATCATTCTTTAATAAATAAATATGTTTAATTTTCATCAAATTGTTGTGGTGTAAGAGGAATAAAACTTACAAAACTCTTACAGATTAAAAAAGAATCATTTCAGGTTTGTAACTCCACCTCTTCACACCACATTGTCACGGCTTATTTTTCTACACAGAGTGTTTCGTTCCTTTTTTTTTTAGATTTTCATTGTAAGTGGTTTTTAACTAAACAAAATGATTTGAAGTTGCTTTAGCTAACAGGTCATGTTACACTTAATAGACTGGACCAAAAAAATGCTTAGTCACTAATAACACACCAGCAACTCTGCTTTACTGTGTTAAGTTATCAGACCGTGCTTTTGGAAACAGCCATGATTAGCACGTTTTCTCTCTCTCTCTCTCTCTCTCTCTCATATATATATATATATATAAAATGTGTGAGTGCACGGTTATAGAAGGGAATGATTTACAATCGCACTCTCTGGTGTCCTCCAGATGAGGACGGGTTTCCTTTTGAGTCTGGTTCCTCTCAAGGTTCCTTCCATCGTCTCAGGAAGTTTTTCCTCGCCACCGTCGCCTCTGGCTCGCTCAGTCGGGATAAATTCACACACTTACAGTTTATTTTGATTTAGTTTGAACGTGTTTATTTCTGTAACGCTGCTTTGTGACAGTGTCCATTGTTAAAAGATCTATACAAATAAAATTGAATCGAATTGAATTATTGCCCCACTCCTGGCTGGCTCGCCTCCGACTAGTCTTTAGAACTCCTTCAGCATGCAGCTACCCAACGTTTTCCCAATTTTCTTTCCCAATTTGGTAAATTCTCCTCTATCATATGACCGCTACCAACCAGGTAGAGTGAAGGCTAGCACATGCTTCCACCAAGACACAACAGCCAACTGCATCTGTTCGAACACTCGCTGAGGAAAGCGCTGTCTGCCCTCTTCCTCATACCTGAGCTCACACATGGCCACAATGTGCTACTGTCTCTGTGATTGATGGGGGAAAGATGGAGAATGTCCCTCCCACCCAGAGATCAAGGACACTTTTGCTCTCTTGGACTCGCGGTCTCGGATAGGTGCGGCATTGCCAGGATTTAAACTCGCAATCTTCTGATGAGATTGTCCACTTGGGAGCCCTACCCACTGCCTTTTTGATTTAAAATCTCAACCAAACGTGATGGCCGAATCGCCATGGTAACATGACACTGTTTATCTGTTTATGTAAAACGTCTCTGCCTTTGGCTTCCATTTCCGATCTCCATAAAGGCTGGCTTGCGTAAGGCTTTTGAGATATCCCATGTAATGTACGTTATATAGCTGTGGAGAAGAACGTCCACAAAATGGCGTGAATATAAACATGCTACTGACCAGAAGGTTGTTCTGCCAGAGACATAGTGTTAGGACTTTGAGCAAGCGAACTCTCGGATTCTACAGTCTGCTTAGTGAAGTCAGGGCGGATTGTGAATTCCGTGGTTGGTTGTGCTGTTTTCTGCGATTGTTGACTGGGATTTGTGTGGCTGTGTACGAGCACAGAATGTGAGACGGTGGCTCATTCTGGTTCAGCTTTGTTTTCTTGTGGCTGGAGATCAAGGCTGGAAAAAGCTTCTGGTATAAATATGAGAAGGACACACACACACACACACACACACACACACCCTCTCCCTGTGGGCCATAACTCCTGACATGAAAGCAAGCTTTGGCCTTTCTCTGCTATGATTCTTTTTTATGATCCTTCCGAATTGCACACCAAGAAAAAAGTTGTGTAGGGATTGGAATGAGTGAGCGCGTGATGGATTTTGTGTGAAAGAGGTCATCATGACTGCTAACGTTTTAAGTTTGCAAATTCTTTTGGCGTTTGTTTCTATCTGTACACAGATCGACCCATATTCTAAATATTTAGACGGCAGTGTAAAGTACGGTTTACATTTGATCCAGGTGTGCCGAGAAAGCGATCCCGCTCAGAAGCAAAAGCGTGGCGCACCTCGACACGCCTTCAGAATGGTCTCTTTAAAGGCTTCTGTTACTGTTTATGGGTTTTATGGTCCTGGAACTTTCCTCTCGTACGCCTGCCAGGCACAACAGACGAGAGAACAACCGAGTGACTGAATAATCCCAGAGCAACGCCGAGACGCTTAAACAGCACAAAGTGTAAAGTCACACCGGGGGAGTTGAGCAGCTGTTTAATCAGTCAGCAGCTCACGTCAGCTCAATACTCGGCTCCGCTCGGGAAGTTTCTGATCCGACAAATCCTTTCTAGGTCGCTGCTCGTGTGTTTACGGCCCGCTGCTTAGGGCTCCGGTCCAGCAGGGGGCGCCATGATTTTTCAAGACACAATGAGACATAATGTTTTTGGGTTGTCTGTCCGTCCATCTGTTCGTCCATCTGAGATTCTCGTAAGCGCGATATCTCAAGAACGAGTGGCAGAATGATCGTAGGATTTGTATGGAATTATCACTGTAAGCAACGGATGAACTGGGTTCAGGGTCAATGTCACAGCAAGGTCAAATGACGTTGGCGGAGAACGCATCCCCGCTGGCATATTCTACTTTTTAAAATAGATATGCAAGCACACACTTTATAATCATTTGGCAGACGGGTTTGTGTATCAGGCGGTTGCAGGACGCCCCCTTGTGGTGTGAAACGCAAAAGAAAAAATTGCCATGTGCAAATAGATTATAATTAGTAATGCTACTTAATTGGATGTAATTGATTTCTCCGTTTTCTTGCTTCCAATTTTTTTTTATGTAATTGAAATGGATGAAGTTAGTGGCTAATAAATAGCTAGCTAGTGTGCATGTTAAGTTGCTAGCTTGATGCTACTAGCTATGATAGCAGCATCCCGTGGACTTTAGCGATAATCACAGCTCAGGTGGTCGAAACGTCAGTCACCTACAGCTCTTTTCAGAACTACAGCAACTCAGTCGATCACAAGCAGTGAAGAAGTTCAAACCTTGTGCTAAGTGCTAATGCTAAGTAGCCTGGCGGTCTTATGGTCATTTTTCAGGTGCTGTAAGGTAAAAATATTGAGGTGTTAGAACCAAACAAATGTAACGCAGGAAAGTTTTTTTACATATATGTATGTATATGTATATATCTATACTTTAAGCCATATGTATATAATAACTAGCTTATTTCACCCAGTCAAAGGTAAACCGCTAGCAAGTGTTTTAGCGCTGCAAAATGCAGATTGTTTGAAATGGTCAGAGCCGGCCCTGTTGCCTTCTGTAGCCTTTTGGTAAGTTTCCAAATTTGCCTCCAGACGAATGATATCTAATGGTCAGCAGTTTATTGTTTTAAAATGACACAATGTCCATGTAAAGGTTTGTAAGACGACGGAGGCTCGAGCGACACCGTCACCATCGAAGCCTTTAGCTTTCTGCTAATGAAGAGCAGTGGAGCTCCATGCGCGATCAGAGCCACGTGTGTGTTTTGATCGGAGTTCACCGTATGGACTAATCTGTTTGTCGCAGGAACAAAGCTTGAGCGGAATCTGTGTTTCGCCTTCGATACGAGTGAAAGGCTGCTTTCTGATGTGTTGTGAGATCTTGTTATAAACCTTTCGTAGTAGTTGTAAGCTGATATAAGATATATGTAGCTCATTCCATGTTTAAATTTTGTCCCAAATTTTCCGGTTTTATTTTCTAAATGTTCCTATTTTGCTGAAAGTGTTCTTAAACATACGGTGCACTGTAGGAGTGAGGATGGCGATGTGATATTTTTGTCATATCGCTCCACCTCGAGTTGCTGTGTAAACAAAACGGACGAGTCATAAATGTGTAAATAATTTTCGAGATCCTCTTCCAGGTGGTTTTGAGACACGCCTCTGTTCTTCGTCTCTTCGTCAGTCATGGAGAGGATAAAGGACATCAAGCACAACAAGGCACCCTGCGGTCTGTAGCGCGGCCTGCGCTGGCTCTTTATCGTCTCACTTCGCTGAAGGCTGATTCCCGACACTGAGGCGTGTTGTGCTTTTTAGTCAGAGAGCAATAAAGTTAACAGTGTGAGCTTTATGCGCGTCGACCTGCTGCGTTCCGCTCGCTCCGTATTTCACAGAGGGGGAGGAGGAGGAGAGTAAGAGGAGGTAAGGAAGGCATTCTCTTGCCACAGAAGCTGGAAAGCTGTGAGCAGCGGAACGATTATTACTCCCGAGGCTGAGAGAGAGCGACGAGCGAGGGCGAGACAAAGCGGCGGTCATGTGACCGAGCTCTTACAGATCTGAAACCTCGGCAGTGCAATGCGAGTGCACTAAAACACGCAGTGGCATGCTGTTAGAGGACTGCGAAGTGGATTACCAAGTTACAAGAGCCAACTTTCCAAAGTTTATTTATTTAAAGAATGATACTTTTTTTTTATCTGTTTATAGTTACATGTAATAGCCATTAGGGCCGCACTGAATTCAACTGAAAATGACATAACCACCATAAATGTTTCATGTTGTTTTGAGGAAACTGTCTGCGTCGCCCTAAAATGTTGAATTTTTCGTAACTTTTTGAAGAATTAAAATCATTCCGTTATCGCAAGCCCTTGAGATATGCATATCGCCATATTTACATTAATGGTTTTTCGCTAATTTCGATATATTGTGCAGCCCTACTAGCCATGAAACAAGTTCTCGCTAAAGCGTGAACTCTCCTGGCCAGAAGACGTCGGGAAAGTTACCGCTTTACCCCTGACACTGGAGACTCCTTCCATAAACATTAATGAAATGTCTTACACAAAAACCTCACCAAGTCAACTTAAAAAAAAAAAAAAAAGCGCATGAATGTTAATCAACACCTTCCAGCCAATCAGATTGGAGAATTCGATCAGCGCTGTGGCGTAAGTGTTGTGTATCGTGACGCATCACGTGATCGATCGTCGTCACGCGGCTGCTGCTCAGTACGGGTTTTGTTTTGGAGGAAGAATCTGGCCGCCGGTTCGTGCGGCAGGACGTCGCAGTGCCGCTTTGAACAGCGGATGAATGAGTCCATCGTTCTCACGCTGTATGAAGCTCTCATTGTTCCGGTTCTCAGGGTGAGAGAGAGACGAGGAGGAAGAGCTTCTGCAGGAGAATAGCCTCTCTCATGAACGGTGGGCTTTGAAATGTCAGACACCCAGGCGTCCGTTTCCTCTCATTCGAGAAGGAAAAGAGCTCGTGTCGGGTTTTTTTCTGCCGAGCTTTTTGCTTCTCTGTGTTTTTGTGTTGTTGGAATCCTCCGAGGCAGGGGGCAGCGGGCCTTTTACCGCTAAGTGGAGCCACATGTTCTCCTGCTGCAGCGGCTTCTGTGGAACTTGGTCGTAACTCCACGTCGGCCTGCCAGAAAAGAGTCTGGACGGAGAGCCGGAGACAGAAACAGAACCTGAAACTTTATGGAAACATGAAGTAATGGGGGCGTGTCGTCGAGCTGGACTTTCTCTCCACACCGAGCGCAGAACCATGCGGATGGAAGAGCCATCAGATGACGCCGCAGTGTACTTCCTGTTTCATCTTTTCCTGCACACTTATAGACAATTTAAAGCTTTCTAAAAAATATATTTTAGAAAACTATAAAATGTAAATCACTTCAGAATTACTCGAACATAAATTATCCTGCTTGACTTGTGCTGATGTCGTTCTGACTGCCTCCAGCATATCTTTCCTAGGTTTCTACATAAAAACAATAAAATACATTTATATTAAAAAAAAAAATAATCATGCCTGACTCAATATGAAAAATGATTTTTTTTAGCTGTGTAAATTTTGTGCATGTCAAGAATATTTCTATATTTCGGATATTTTTAT
This sequence comes from Pangasius elongatus, assembly GCA_033441825.1. NCBI lineage: Eukaryota > Metazoa > Chordata > Actinopteri > Siluriformes > Pangasiidae > Pangasius > Pangasius elongatus. The sequence continues at coordinate 1,508,283 of JAKKZN010000022.1, forward strand.
ATATTGTCTGTGAATGTTCATTTTTGTTTACAAAAACATGATTTTTTAAAATTTCCATTTTATCCTTTTCTACTCATTTCAACACATTTCCTTTTTAATATAAGTGATATGTAGAGAAAGTCAGAATTCATACTGCATGTCATAGTCATAAGTAATAAAACGGCTGGGTATAGCTGATGTAAATCGTTAATGAAAGGGTTAATATTAGCTTTATAAGCTGTATTTAGTGTGTAAGATGTTTATGAATGTGTGGCTGATTATGGTCTCTGTGCTGCCTCTACAGGACCGGATCATGAACCAGAGCGGTCTTCACGCTCGAGGCAGAGACATGTTCGGCCTGTGCTGTCTGCCAGGTGAGACTCGAGTCATCGTCTCACCGCCACGCCCCTTTCACAAACCCCTTTTTAAGCGGGGTTTTTGTACATGTTTGTTTTCATGGAAATAATTACTGGCCCCATTGGTAAAAGTGGGTTGAAAAGAAAGGTTATGAAAATAATTTAACCAAAAAAAGCTACAGTGAAAATATAATATGTAAGACAAAAATCCCCGAAACCCTCTAATAAAATCTGAGAATATTTTCATTTTCTTAGAATAAATATTTAAGGAATAACTTTAGTTAAACATTAGAATGCATGCATAATTTCTCTCTCTCTCTCTCTCTCTCTGTGTGTGTGTGTGTGTGTGTGTGTGTGTGTGTGTGAGAGAGAGAGAGTGTGTGTGTGTGAGAGCACCTCACCAGAACAGGAGCGTTACGGAGGAATGCAGGCCACAGTCACGACCCTGCCGAGCTAATCTTTAACCTTCAACACACATTCAGAGAGTTCTGTACTGCCAATAATTCACTGCACACACACACACACACACACACACACACAACCCTTCAGTTCAATAAATCTTGATTGTGTTGTAATTGGGGTTTATGAGTATGGAAGGTTATAAATAATTTGTAGGAAGTTTTAGGACATAATGGTGATCCATATTTGATGAATGCAGGTGAAAGAGGTGTGGCTTCTATAAATGTCAGTTCTAGTGAAGGGGTGTGGCCTTTGACCTGTCAGTCTTAGAGGAGGAGGTGTGGCCTTTGACCTCTCACTCCTAGTGAAAGCGCTTTTACCATTCAGTCTCAGAATGGAAGGGGCTTCCTCACCCGTTTCCTCACCCGTTTCCTCACCCGCTTCCTCACTCACTTTCTCATCCGCTTCCTCACTCACTTTCTCATCCGCTTCCTCACCTGTTTCCTCACCCGTTTCCTCACTCGCTTCGTCATCCGCTTCCTCATCTGCTTCCTCACTCACTTTCTCATCCGCTTCCTCACTTGCTTCCTCATTCGCTTCCTCATCCGTTTCCTTACTCGCTTCCTCACTCGCTTCCTCACTTGCTTCCTCACCCGTTTCCTCATCTGCTTCCTCACTCGCTTTCTCATCCGCTTCCTCATCCACTTCCTCACTTGATTCCTCACTCGCTTCCTCACTTGATTCCTCACTCGCTTCCTCACCCGCTTCCTCACTTGCTTCCTCATCCTCTTCCTCACTTTCTTTCTCACCTGCTTTCTTACCTGTCTCAAAATGAACACGTACTGTATTACATAAACTAAACTTTTTAACAATATTGATATCATTGCTGTACCCTTGTATTTCTGATTACGTTTCTGTTAGAATTAGAAGCGCAAACACACACACACACACACACACACACACACACACACACACTGTAGCTAGTGAAAGTGGCTAAGCGATGGTGCTCGTATTGCTCAGACATTACGGCCTGTAAAAGTCCGCCAGTGTTTGTCCTTATCTCACGTAACACGGAAGGGCAGAAACCCAATCGGCCGTTGGAGGTTAACGGATCACGAAGGGGCTGGAGGATTTACTCAGTACTCAGCTCTCTCAAACACACACCAGAGAGGAGCCTGCTCACGTAGCAGAGGCTGCGGCTTGTGTACAGTCATCTGATCTGTCTACAAGTGACACACACTGCTTCTTACTTGGATCGCCGTCAAGACACGTTTGAAGTTTGCTCTGGATATCTCACGCACTTTGTAACCACCTTCACTTCCAAATCTTCTGATTTATCTGAGAACTTGTGGAAAACAGAAGAGGCGTTAATGGAGTTTGCTGCTCTGGACTTGCACAGAGAGTAAAGAGCGGAGCTTTATTTGACTTCCATGTGATGTTCAGCAGATGCGCTGTGAAAGCTGTAAAAGCTGAATAAACAGGCCGTCCACAGAATGAGAACACGAGAGCTTGAGAACACGCTACCTTCTTTTGGAGAGCAAGATGGACGAGAAAAAAACAAGCTGGAAAATGTATGTGCAGCATGTGGCGTGGATCAGCCAAGCTGGAAACTCTCAGGATGCTTCATAAAGCAGACGATGAGGCTCGTTTTCCAAAAGCATTGCAGCGTCCTTTCAGTAGGAACTTCAACTCTGTTTACACAAAACCTGCTAAACATAAAGTATGTTTAAACCAGGGACACACTGATCCCCTTTTTTCTGACCGATTACAAGCTTTTGCCATTTGTTGATAATGAAATGATTTAGTTGCTGTTCTGAAATCACTGGCATCATGGAACATTTTATTTAGCTCTGTTTGTCAGTTGTTTGCTAACGATGCAGCATGTGGAGTTTATTGGCTTATAAACAACATCTTTAATAGCAGAGAGTGTGAGCGGACAGTGCAGTATCAGCAAGCGAAAGCTCAGTCTCATGAGCAAAGCGTCTGAGTGCTCAGTGCTCTCTGAAGCGAATTGCTCTCTGATAAGCGCTCTACACGCTCGCTTCACTGCTTCACACTTGTACGCACAATAGATGACCTCTCGCCCTCGTTTTTAATGACCACGCCACAATAAAGACGTTTTATCCGGTTACTTGTAGGAAAAACACTGAAGATTCCTCCTCTTGATATTTCCACAGAGCACAGTTTGTGGTCTGCTTTATTGCCATTATTTATCGCAATTTTTTTGTTATTTATTTTCCTGCGACACGGTACACCTAAGCTTACATCACACATAGTATCACCTGGTGTCAGATGTTAGTATCAGAGCATTTCATGAGCATGAGTAAAAGCATCTGTATCGATGCATGCATGGTTTAAACATTTCATCATAGCCATCGTGTGCAGATTCCTCCCTCGGTGTTCCTCATTTCCTCTGGCCGGCCTCGCATCTGTGTCCCAGGATGCCCAAGGAATGTCTGAGCTTCCTAACAGGCATGAGCTTAAAGGAAAATTTCAGCGAATAAATCTTTTTTTTTTGGCCTTGAAAGCTCTTTGAAGCGCTGCATATTTTCCGAACACCTCGAGCCTGGTTTTGGGAATGAAAAAGCGAGTCTTTGTCAGGCTCGCCAGATGGTGCGCAAGTTTTTGGTCAAAAGCAGGATTTCTTTTTGTGTCTTTAATAAGAAAAGAAAAAAAGGGTTTCATTCATCATCGCAGCGGCATCTCATTAAAGCAAGTAGGGAAAGTTTTTAGGGGGGAGATTTCCCTTTAAGGAAGCGAGCTCGGAGTTTACCGCGTGCGCACTCGGGCCAAACCAGACGTGCACGGCTACGTGTGCTTCGGAGGTGGACTCCTGATTACAGCTGCCTCTGTCTGGATTACGCCATTGTTTACTTCACTACAGACTTTTTGACTGCCATGTCTCATGACCATGTCATCGCTTTATGACCAACAGAGGCTTGGAAGCCTTTTCCACATTTTAGTTTTAACCATATTTCCAACTATTATGTGCAATCCATGTTAGAACCGTAATGACTTAAGGAAACGAACGTGTTGTGGGTGATTCCACGTTTGGGCTACTTGTACGTCTTAAACACGTACTAATACTTAATCTTTATGGACATTAAGGATTAAAAAAAATAGTCATTTGCAGTAGATCTAGGGTAACGGGATTGTACTTTTAAAGTGACCTCATATATCAGTCTCCCTGGAAAGAGAAAAAAATGAGAGCTTACTTTTCTTCTTCCCGTGATCTTCAGGAAGTGTGGGTGACTCTTCCTGTTGATCACGTGACCGAGATGAATGTGTTCAGGTAACAGGATCGAGTGAATGAGCTATATATTTATATATTTCTAATAAGTTCTAAATGAATTTTAAAAAAATCACATCAAGTCACATCGAGTGTTTTTTCTTTATTTCCTAAAGTAATGCACCGGTTTTGGTATTCGATGTGAGGCCGACTTCCCGTGTTTGGTTGCGACATTAGCATCATAGCTCTAGTGAAACTGTAGTGAGAGAATTCTTCGCTGAATTTGGGGTAAATTTAAAACTCTGTATGAAGTTTGTAAACTCAGCACATCATTGGGAATATCACCGAGATCATAAATAACAGGAATATGTGAGGAGTTTGTTCATCCGAGGGAATGAACTCTCCTCTGTGTGTGTGTGTGTGTGTGTGTGTGTGTGTGTGTGTGTGTGTGTGTGTGTGTGTTTTGTCCAGCTGGGAAGAGCAGTTTTCTTCTCTCTCCAGCTGTTTCCCCATGAGGCGCAGATGAAAGTGTCCGAGAGGGCGAGTTGGTACAGGAAGCGTCAGAGTAGCTCAGGGAACGCTCAGGATAAACACACCGACTGGGTTAGCTTTACTTTTGGACGTGGGAGTATCCCTGGGGTTTTATTCCCATCCATATCCATCCAAATCCATCATGTCTGCATACTCGTGTGTGGAAAGATTACGCCATATTTTACCTTGAGGAGTAGAAATAACTGCCGGTATTTTATAGGTATCTCTGTCTGAACTGACGTGCTGGGGAAGATTGTGTTGTGTCCTGTATTAAAAAGAGGTTGTGCAGAGATTTCTTTCAGGATTGAGACACTCCTGGAAGAGGCCACGCCCATCAGGATAGAAACGTTGATTTATATGCATTGTTAATGTTACTGCCTGCCTGTTTCAGGGGAGTGCGTCCTCCAGAGAGCCGTCCTGGTGAGGAAGAAGCTCTCGCCTAAAGAAGGAGGAGGCTGGCTGTCGGGAACGCTGTTCTGCACCCATTTCCGAGTGGCCTTTGTGCCTCAGGACAGCCCGAGACCAGACGTGAGTCGCTTCTATAATGAAACACTTCATCATGCGGATAAGTGCAGAGCAGTTAGAACAATCATCAGTGGCCAGGTTGCGTGACAAGCGTGCGCTATGCTAACCAGCCGTTTGCTTGTAAAGTAGGTCGTGAGTAGGTGAATAGGTTTGAATGCCCGATCTTCCGTCTCTGATGAAGTATCCGGTTCAGATAACACTCCGCAGATGAACACTTATCTGTTTTGCATACCGCCTGCTCTTTATCTGCTTTCCCTTTCCTCTTTTGTTTAGGACAATGCCGATCCTGTGCTCCTCGGAGACCATGACGTCGCTCTGGCCTCCATTGAGAAGGTTGTTGCTGGTAAGACAGTCGGACTTCAAACAGCTCCGTGTCAGAGGCGGTCCGATTGTTATTTATCTTTCGCCGTGTTTACGTTCTGGTGTGTTCTCTGTTTCAGTGGGACCGTCCCGAACTAAACTGGTAACCCCTAACTCCTCTCTGAAGTTCACTCCCGAGGAGCTGGTGCTGTACTGCAGAGACCTGCGCGTCCTCTGCTTCCTGTTTGACAGACTCACTCCCGACGCTCAGGCTGTGGAGGTGCGAGAGCGCTCGAGCGCACGATGCGCTTGCTGTTTAAGCGATCAAACTCACGACGCGCTAACTCTGAGCTACACTAGCTAACACACAGCTGCTCGTCATATTAACACTGTTTTACTATCCGTGACTGAAGGGGAACGCAAGACAGGGTTTTCAGAAATGATCAAAAATATACAATAAATATATAAAATAAAATTACCAAATGAATTATCAATGAATTAAAAATATAATAATTCTTTCTGTTTATAAATAGATCATTTATAGTGTTCAAATATGACTTTCAACCCTTCAGAGAGCATGTCTATTGTTATATTTATTCAAGAATGTTATAATAGCAGAAATTCAGCTCGCTGGAATGCCTACAGTGTGACAGATAATTGTCAGAAGAAATCGTAGAATAAAGAAATCAAGGAGTTTCACAGTATAAGAATAAAATACCACCATAAAATCGTCAAAAAAAAAAACACGTCGTTCTCTGTTTATCTGTAAGTTCTTTCGAGCTGCCGTGTCACTGCGCTGTGTAACACTCGGACGAAAGCGCTTTCCGCCCTCTTCCGCATACATGAGCTCACAGACTCCTGCGATTGGCTCGTGTTGCTGTGATTGGCTGGAGAGCGAGTGCATGCCCCTCCCACCCAGAAAGCACAGACATTCTGCTCTCTTGGACTCCAATAAAGTGTATTATTTCATTCTAATAGTAAACACTGCTGCTTAGACTGTAAAACTGTACGACAGTGAAAACTACTTTCATACCCGATATGTCATTTTGTAAATATATTTCGTGTCAGCATTTATTATTAAATATGTTGTCATGTATTTATTATTAAATAGTCTTTAATACATGGTGAATGTGGACCTGTTTAGGACTGTGTGTGTGTGTGTGTGTGTGTGTGTGAATAAATGAGATCTATTACTACACTCTCAAATAAGTCATTGTGGACACTGCATAAGTCTACACTTAAGTAAGGAGACATCTAATGCATGTCCATCGCCAAGACATACCAGCCGCTGAAGCCCAGCACCATCCTGTCCTTCCAGAACGCAGCTTTGGGAAGTATCGGTGGGTGAAAGCTCTCTGCTCTCATGATTAACGTTCTCCGACGCAGCGATCATCTCACATCCCTTTCTGTTTACACAAAGTCGTTCTTAATGAGGAGCGATTCCTTTGTTGTTAGAACGCTCTCTGAAACGATCAGAACTGGATGTTTTAGCCCACACGCCAATAGGAGCAGCTGCGCTTCCTGAGTGCGCACTGATTGTCCTCGTTATCATCTGCACCCCATCATCTGATATTCAAATAAAATCATGTGAAGATATGTGAGCCGAGCAGCTCTCCTCTGAGCGGCCATTAAACAGCTGAATAATGCAGAGTAACACGACCTCCTGGCCTTTACTCAACCCTCTCCAGCCGTGTGNGTGTGTCTGGTCGGGTTCATGCTCATCGCACTAGTGCCTCCATATTGTCACCGCACCATCTAATAGTTTCACGCTCAGTCTCTCTCCATCTCGATTTGCAGAAATGAAACAGTTTCTGAGCAACCGGAGGCGCGACCCGAGCATGAACTGGTACGAGAGCGCGGCGGACTGGGAGCAGGAGCTGGACCGGACCGGAGCCACCGGCTGGAGGGTCAGCGCCGTCAACGACCGCTTCGAGATGTCCACCAGGTAACACAAGCCTGCACCTTTAACGAGCATACATGAGATATATGAGATGATAAATACATCACTGATTTTTTTTTAAGGGGCGCTGTGTATGTTGTAGCGCCCTCTGCTGCCTGTGAGGTGAATTGCAGTATTACAGTATAAGCCGGGACCAGATTTCCTCCAAAACAGACTCCACAGAACTTTCAGCTGGGGGCGGAGCTAAGGTCAGGGCCAGAAAAATGTCAAGAGAAGCTTGAAATAAAGAAACTACAGATCCGATACATTGCAATATTAACAATGCTAATATACATAATATGATTAAATTTCCGTCTCATTGTCCTAATTTACCATTTACAATGTTTGACGTGAAAATCACGAGATCTTTAAAGTCATTGACTTGATAATTTAAAATTAATCACACACCTCAAAAAAAAAAACAACAACAAGCAGGCCAGTGTAAGTACTTGTAAGCTTAAAACAGTTAAGTAGTGTTTAGTGCTAACTAAAACAAAAGCAGATTTGCAGTAAAGTGTCCAGATTTACAGTTTAGACATCAGTGTGATTTCGACTGCTGCTGAAGAATCTGTGGAGGTTTTAATATCAGCTGATTTAAAACATCGGCTATATGATATATCGGTCTCGCCCTACTGTCATCCCGCATTCACGCCATTTTAAGAGAGGGGAAAACTTCTGTCCGTTCCAATTTCATGCATTGCCATGCTGTTAAAATTGTAATTTTAATTCAAATCAAATTGTCAAGTTTTTTTTTTACGCAGAGACATATGAGCGTCACGTCACTACCTGTTGGACGCTGATTAATCGCTATTTAATTTCATCGTATCTGATGCTTTCATTGTTTTTATACAAAGTTCCTCCGTCTTGATTCGGAGAGCAGATTTCCAGCTCGTGTTTCAAAATCCCTCGATGCACGTGGAATGTTTTGCTTGTTTTGTTTGTTTTTTTCCCTCTGCAGTAGACATTTGTCTTTCTGTTCTCCAGCCTGTCCAGGTTTAACGTGGTTCCTCAGAAGGTCCTCGACACCGAGCTGAAGAAAACATTCGCCCATTTTAACGACGGTCGCATCCCAGTGAGTATAAACCGGGCCCCGTGGGCGTGTGCAGGATTTGACAGTATAATGCTGTGTACATCAGTGCGGTGACTAATCTGATCGGCTCTCTGCAGCGCTGGTGCTGGCGGCATCCCCGCGGCAGCGACCTGCTCCGCATGGCCAGCTTTCAGAACAACATCTATCACGAGAAGGACGATATCCGGTTTGTAGCCATTTAATTGTGTGTGTGTGTGTGTGTGTGTGTGTGTGTGGTTGTGACCTTAGTGCTGTAGTGTTTTGTCTGGGTGAAGAGATGTTTTGACCTTCAGGCTAGCAGAACTCACATTTACAGCAGAACAACATATGTTTAAACATACATTTTCCAAATTCTGAGACGTGTATTAAGTCCACTTTTTTTAACGTGTTGTGTAAGATCTAAAACGTGAACTATTTCACTTAGTCTAGTCTAGTCTTATACGAAAACATACATGTTCCTACGCAACCCCACGCTAGCTAATCTCAGGAATATTTCATGCTAACATTATTTAACGTTAACGCAGCTGTTGAATGTTGAATCCTCGATTCTGATTGGTCAGAAGGTGTTGATTAATTTTTTCCTAACAGCAGCTCTGACAGTAGTGCAGCTGCAAATCACAGGTCTATATTAATGCACTCGTTTCAGTCCGTTGTTGTTTTGTTGTGCGTTATCGGATGCTCAGAGATGGTGTGTGTCATCGTTGATATGTTGAAGTTTTCTGTAAGGAGACGCTCATTTATGGAAGGAGTCTCCAGTGTCAGCGCTTTGTAACAGTCAGAGGTAAAGCTCGGCTTTATCTCGGCTTCATCACTCCACCACGTCACTGATTATTTTACTGTAACAGCACGACACGGGGTGTTTTATTCCTTCCTTATCTGATATAGAGAGAAATACCGCTATATGAGAACGGCGAGTACAGCAGACCAACCCTTTAACACACTGTTTATTAATCTCGTCAGGATAAGCATCTGCAGTTTCACTCTTTTCTCAATGCAGTGTCACTGTGTTAACAGAGTGTGTTAATAGAACCGTGGCTATGTTGAGTATTCATGCTGGACTGATGATTGGCTAGCTAATACCTTATAATACCAAGTTTATCCCAGACTTTGGAGCAAACGCTTAAGTTTTCCCAGCAATAAAACTGATGTGATTAACTCTTTAACAAAATTTAGTATAAATGCCAAAATCCCAGATATATTTTAATACCAGGGTCATTAAATATCTGTGTAGATAATCCAATAGTCTGATGCTAATGCGCTAATAGAGTAATGTACGACGACACATAGCACAGCCTCGCATTACTCAAAAGATTGTCACGACAGGACTCATCCTTGGACCTCGACTAGGACAAGGGTGGCCAGACGCAGTGTGTGGTGGTGGATCTCGGGGACGAGACGCCTTCGCCTGCGGATGTGCAGCTCGCACACACACGACTGCGCTCCCTGTGCCTCGGAGGTGAGGAATTTACCATGCTGGCTTAACCTCTGAGTCCTAGACCAACAGTCCACAGGCTGCGTTCACAAGATAAAACAACACTTTATTGAACAGGAGTGGGCAAATTCCAGCGTACTAATATTAGAAGACAACATGTGTGTGATAAAGAATGTAAACAAAGAATGATCCGGATGGCCACAGAAGCACAGATCTGTGGAATGGTCCCCTAGGGCTGGATCATTCTTTCAGGTTTGTCTTTATCACTCATATGTTGTCGTCTAGTATTTGTACGCTGCTCTAACACTAGATTTTCCCAGCCCTGATCAGTGCAGTAATATTTTATC
>JAKKZN010000022.1:1533591-1543840 GCA_033441825.1 Pangasius elongatus
GCGTTCATCACGTCCATGTACACTGTCGCAGTAACAGGAAGTGTAGCTCTGAGCGCACTGCTAACCAACACACACCAACACACTCTGTACCTGTGTGCTTTCTGGGGAGTGTTTAAAACGGTTTCACACATTCGGCATTTGGGAATATGAAGTAACTTTAATGCTATTTATAGGTGTTTGGTTAATCAGCATTAACGTTACTTCATACGCAGGAGTGAGAATCATGACTCAGACAGAACACCATGTCTGAGGCACGAGCCAAACACCCTCAAGTGCAGAGACCACGCCTCTATCCACCTTACCACTGAGGAACACAGGAGGAGGAGGAGGAGGGCAGAGAGCGTGAATAATTATTCTTAATGACTACTAATACTAAACGTCTCCATTTCCTCCATAAAGCCCAAGTCAGTCCTCAGGGAAATAACACCATTATCACAGACAGAGATTAAAATGATATACAGATACACACCATGATGAGTGTGTGTTTGTTTGTGTGTCTGTTTCTTCGGTTTGTGAAGTCTCCTCCTCCTCCCGGCCCCATGCCAGTGCAGGTGGGGGTCCCCATGGTATCCTCTCAGCTGTACAGGTGAGCACCTGATATGTGTGTGTGTGTGTGTGTGTGTGTGTGTGTGTGTGTGTGTGTGTGTGAGAGGCAGGAAAACAGACAGGTGGAGGAGGTGGCTTTCAGTGTTGCCATATTTTCCTGTTGTATTTCCTTCCAGACAATTTTATACAATTTTTTTTGCAAGTTTGTTCATTTTTATAATCCATTCATATAAATGGCGTGTTTCTGTGTGTGTGTGTGTGTGTGTGTGTGTGTGTGTGTCAGATAACAATATTTACACACATGTCTGCGTAATAACAAGCCTACACGTCTATAGCGTGTGCACAGAGATGTATAACTCATATCTGCCATCATATCTCATATCTCAGTGACAAAAAAGTGAAAAAGTACCGTTTAGTACCTTTTCCTGAGAGTGATTTAAAAAAAAAAAGTTGCAAAAGTCCCAAAAGATGTACTAATCACACAGTCGTTTCTTTGGTTATTCTCAGAATGATTTTATGAAAGCAAAGGGAAGTAGTTTCTACAGTTCTGCGGTGGAAAATTACACAATGAGTAATTGTGTTTAATGTTAACTTCAGAGAGTCACTCTTACGCAATTCCTTTGAAGGGTGCCAGTAATTCTGCACTCCACAACAACTGTGCACTTCCTACAGTGAAAACGCCATTAAATCATGTACACAGATGTACACAGATAGTTGGGAGTTGTATATGTACAAATTTGAGTTAATGTCAAGTGTCAAATTAACATTATTTGCATTTTGCAGTGTGATTGGATGTGACACAGTGCAGACATTTTATTAGAATAAATAACACACACACACACACACACACACACACACACACACACACACACACACAGTGAGAAAATGCACTGTGACTCAATAAGGAAAGAAACTTGAGAAACACAGAAAAGCAGAAGAACCTGTAATGAAACATCTATGATCAGATGGAGAAAGGAATCTTGTTTATCAAGTTGTGATGCAACTTGGCTTAATATCCAACCATGAGGCATTATGAGCATGCTAATTTAAAAAACAAAACAAACAAACAAACCAAAAAACAGAATCAGTATTGTTACCAGAAACCAGAAAGTTTTTTGGTGGCTCTGTCCAAAAACTGCACTAAACCAGGTCATCAGTCAGTAGGAAGTTATTATTTTAGGTTGCAGCACCACCTGCTGTTTGTCATGTGAACTGCAACTACTGATTTCATTAAGATTTATGATCAGCTGCTCCATAACATTTCACTGTTTTACCCAAAAACATGCAGAGCTTTCCCTCCTCTAAATCATCTTAGTTATTTATTTAGAAAACATGAATTATTCCATGTGACCTTGTGAGATTACTTTGTTTCTTCCTTCCTTTATTCCTTTTTTCTTTTTCTTAACAATAACTTACACACTGAGCTGCCAGTTTCTAATAAAGCATCTAGCAAGTATCTGACTCCAACTGTACAATGCTGTGTTTAAACTGTAGCTTACATCTTACGCTCGGCTGCTGACTGCTTGACCTGGCCTCGTGAGATTCCGTTTTAGGAAAATTTCATTTGCATTTAGGTCCAGACGTGGTGTGGAACTGTAAACATTGCTCTGATTTCTCAGATTTTATTTTGTTAGGAAAATCCCTGTATCAGCCCATAAATCCTCTGACAAGCACGGTGTAGAAACAGTAAAGCTGATCTCAGTGACACTGCGAGTCATTAGAGAAAAGTTCATTACAGTTTATTAGCTACGCCGAGTTTTCTAGATTAATCTAACTGCACTTAATAAATCTGAAGAATCAGGGAGTAACTGCGGAGCACTTCTGTAATTATAGTAGCTGTAGTAAAGGTTAAAGCTCTGCGCAAGCAAACTGCATCTGAGGCTGTAGGAGGGAAAGTGTTTTTCTGAAACGTCCTGCTTGCCTGGAAACTTCACTTAACCTCTATCACATCTGTATACTGTACATCGCAGTGAGTTTCCAGTTAATCCGGTGCATCAGGTTATTAAACAGCTGCATAGACAGCAATTAACAGCACTATACTGCAAAGATTAACAAGCCTGAAGATCTGGAAAAAATCCACATTTGCATTAGCAGCTTGTATAGGCAACAGATGTTTATCAGATATTCATATGTGACTATAGTTGGGTGTAAAATTTTGTACACCCTTAGGACAAAATGAAGAAGAGGCTAGGTTTCACAAACGTTCCTTACTTAAGAAATCAAACCAAGAAAAATGTTAAGATATAAAAAAAGTGTAAAAAATCAAAATGAAACCATTTTTTCTTGATGTTGCTGATATATCTGTTATATCCTACATCTTCTGTCCTGTGCTCTAGCTTCTGGAGAAGGATATCACTTATTGATTTTGTGTATAAAGCCTTATAAGACGTTCGTATGAGGATGATTGGGAATTAATTTGTTCCCAAATTCTCCCTGATTAAAGACAGTTCGTTATCAGGAGCTAATAAACAACACCAATGAGGCACTAGATAGAGACGGAGAAGCTCAGGGCAAAGCTCAGGATTTTGGATTGTTGTCTCATTTATTAGAGATATAGTTTCCACCCCCCCCCCCCCCCCATGTGGGGTGTGTAAACTTTTGCACTCAACTGTAGATAGCCAGTGTACTCCACTTATCTAATATATAATAAACTGGCAACTCTGTGTGTTAATTGCGGGTTGATAATTATTGCGTTCCCGCCTTACTGTTGTTGATCTAAACACCAGGTTTGTGTTTGAAAACCTTTTTATGAGCAAAATAACTGCTTCTGATATCCAGACCACATGATGATGTCAGGTGAGAGCGGCGCAGCAGTGACATGCATGAAGCCTTATTTAAACCCCGGTCACATCATCTCCCAGCCTGTTGCTAAGCAGTGCGCGAGAGCAGAGCAGCAGCAGCAGGCTGAATCAGAGCTCCACGTCTCGCCTCCTCGGCCTGAAGCTCGCGCTTACAGCTGCCCGTGTCTCCTTTACCCACAAAACGCTCATCACTCAGGAACTCTCGCCTGTTTTACTGAATCACAGGCAGAAAACTGGAGCAGGGCTAAACATATAATAGCCTTCATCACTAATTATTCATCACTCAGTGAACATTTACGCAGCTCAATTACTATAGAAGTGCACAGAGGTCAATCTGAACACATTATTACAGGAGTCAGGTGTTAGTGCTGCAGGCTGCGGACAGCAGTGTGATACGACGAGTGATTACACCGATACACAGCACACCAGCGAGAGGGGAACCGAACTGCTGGACGAGGGACGTGTCACGCTTAAAAACAGGCAAAAAACAAACAAACAAACAAAAAACAATAACAACAACCAACCTCATAATTTATCTCAGATTTTCCAGATAATTTTTTAAATAATAATAATAATAATTGTTGTTGTTGTTGATATTATTATTATTATTACATTTTGTTATTTGTATCCTGCCAATGACAATCTATTAAAACAGAAAATTATCTGGAAAATCTGAGATAAATGATGAGGCTAATAAACAAACAAACAAACAAATAAACAGCCTACTACTGCACTACTCATTTATTTGTTTTTGTTGTTGATCACAATCAACTGCATGAAATATTACCTGTTTTTTTTTTATTTCTTTTAAATTTTTAATTTTTTAAAAATTTCTTTTACATTTTTATTATTATTTTTTTTTTTAAAAACTTATTATTTGGATCATGCCAAATGCCACAATCTATCAACACACCTGCAGGATCATGCTAGCAAAACATAACAAGCAAACAAACAAACAACAAACAGCCTACATTCTTTATTATTATTATTATTATTAGTAGTAGTAGTAGTAGTAGTATTGTTGTTGATGATGTTGAAAATGTTATTTTTGTTGTTGTTTATGTTGTTGTTGTTATGTATAGCTTCTGTGATATCTCCACTGCCAATATTATAATCACAGTTAATTATCAGTACAGTATTTGGTGCAGCCTTGAATAAATATCAGCTTTATTATCATTTGCATTTCCTGTAGGTGTCCTTCTTAATCAGACTCCATCACCTACATGCGAAGACGCACATGTTATCAGATGACGCTGATTTATTTCTCTGTTTCTCTCTCTCTCTCTCTCTCTCTCTCTCTCCCCCTGAATCATGTACCTGTGAATGCTCAGGAAGAAGGCTCTCCTTCAGCAGCGTGTTTCTGGAGGAACATGTGATGTGCGTTAGACACGACGCCAAAGCCCTGCACCAGCCTCCATGGCCACTGATGCGCACGCGACGCATGCACACTGCGCAGGGCGCATCGTTAGTGTGCACGTGCGCAGACTGGGACACTGCTGACGCCGAAACACACACACACACACACACACACACTGCATAGCATGTTAGTATGTTAGTATGTTAGAATAATAGCACGCCACCGAGTACAGGATGTAACCATGGCGCATGTCATAACACCTAACACTCCACATAACTGTCACAGTGTAGCATAGTCACATAAGAGAAAAGAATAGAAACTTGTGTAGAATTATTAAACATGTAGGCTTTAATAATGATAATGTAATAATGTAAAAAAAAAATAGTGGCTGTACATGTATTGCGCCTTTGATTCGTCCCCCCCTCTCCTGGGTGAGAATGGTACAGTCCTACGCTGGACTAGAGGAGGGAGGAGGGAAGTGTCGGTGTAGTGGGGGAGCGCTGTTCTCCTGTTACACGGGGAAACTGAGGACCCTAGGCATTAAACACACATCACACATTTTAAAGAAAACACTCCATTTCCAGATAAATCAATCCTCAAGGAGAGATTAACGGGAAGACGACAAGAAAAACGACATCAGAATCCAGGTGAGTGGTAATGAAAGGATGGCTGGGCAATGAGCAGGGGACATGACTGCTTTTTTAAGGAATAAAATTATACTCTAGAAAGGAGTATAGAAGTATAGAACGCGTATAGAGCTCTTGATAGGGTTTGATTTTGGAAAAACAAAAAGGTCTCTTAATAATAAGAACGGTGCTTATTCGGACCCAGAAGATGAGGAATAAATCTGCATTTGTGATGTATGCATTGTGCCTAATTGCGGCTGGGTTCAGAGCGGTCTGTCACAGCGCCTGTGTGTTTACACACCTTTGTGACTGCGGAATGAATGAAACAGGTTGTTTTATGGCATTAATTGGCGAGCAGTCTGAGCCTCGCCCCTTCCTTCACCTTCGCGCTGGGGCGAAACGTCCAGCTGAAGCCTCACTGCTGCTCTTTTGTGCATGAGTGATCATAACGGCATTATAACGCGCTATTAGCGCTGTGTTTGTGTGTGTCATGCTGCAAAATGCGGCTGTTTCTTTTTTTTTTCTTCCTTTGGTTGCTCGTCATGACGCGAGCAATGACCTTGCAGCAGAAGAAGATGAAGATGAAGAAGATGAAGACGGCAGGATGGATTTTCTCCCTAGATGCAAAAAGGAAATATTTTCTAGAAGAATATTGGTTATTTTGATTTGCAGTTGTGTGACACGTGACTGATAGAGATGGAGTAGAGCTGTAGAGCTGTAGAGATGGAGTCAGGGTGCAGTCACGATTCTTTGGCAGATTGGAGGATGAAGAAGGCACCAGTGGCTTTGCCTCCTGCTGGAGTGGCCTACATGAATAATGATAATGTATCATCGTGAATAATGGTGATTGTGTTCATGGTTAATGTCACATCATGATGAAATACCACCTAGTGATGAAAATGGGACTGGACAGAGTACACTGATTTGGCTCAGGCGATAATGGTTTCCCATACACAGACTACAAACCGATTGTACAGCTAGTTACATTAGCAACCTTGCTTCCGAAGATTTCATTCCCAACCTGAATGTAACATTTAATCCCTATCTTGAAGATACATCTTAAGGCAGGTTTACACTGAACTCATTCGATTTCTTTGATTCTTTGATTGTGAATTCTTCAGATGGATAATCTGACATTTTCGCATGATCAGCAGCCGATTTAGTGCCACTGAGACCAAACACAGCCTACGACAAAGTTCTGATTAAAATCTCAGCGTGAGCGTCGCTACGATGCTCATTTAAAATCCAACAATAGGAGGACGCCAAACTAATGGGACGGCTGCAAATACGCTAGCAACAAAACGTGCTAATGGACAGAAAAACGTCCTTCTCACGAGGAAAATCTCCCTGAGATGATATGAGGAAGAAACGTTGAGCGGAATCAATTTCAGGAGAATTAAATGCACAGGCAGAGACGTTATGATAGAGATGTTTTTTTTTTTTGACAGATCATATTCTTTTTTACTAAAGCATGTACCTAGTTATCAACAGCTTCAACAGTGGGTCTTATTATCATATTTGGAAATAAAAACATAGAACTATGTATATTTAATAATAGGTATATTTCCTGCTGCAGTAGAAGTGGGTCTGTACATCACAGATACATTGTCTGCACTTACGCTTTCCCTTTGCTTGCCATAGCCGTACAAAAATTAAATCTAACAAACGAAATCTTTTTGTTGTCGATCCTGAACGAAAAAGGAGGGCCTTGGAACAAGGTAAACTGAGTTCTCAGCAACCTTGGTTTTAGTTTTCAGGTTTCAAAAGAAGCAAAATAAGCAATTTGAAGACATATTGTGCATTACCCAGTTCAGAAGCAATGCTGATTTCCCCACATACGAACCCTGAATCACATTACACATGCTCCTACTGAACACTTGTTCCAAACATTGATCTAATGGGCTCTTAGCGAACAGAACCATCCAGCCGTTCAGCAGCTTCATCTACCTGCTTGTTCTCGTCTGGCCCACAGAGCCCTTCTGAGATTGAGTTTCGTTAATAATCTCGGCTCTCCTGCTCATTTTGCTGAGATTTCTTGCTGTGTACTTTGTCCGTGCTGCAGTGCTCTCGACTGTGTAACCTTGAGAGGAACGCTCGGAGGAGCCGTCAGGGGGCACGAATGGTCGTAGAAAGCAGTTTTAAGTTCCTCACAGGGAGAAAGTGGTTCTCTGGATTTATTGCTTCTTCCAGACGGATCCTGGAGATCACGTGACGCTCTTCCAGTCGGCTGTTTATTAAAGCTAATTCCGTCATGCTCTGGGTCTGCTCTGGGTTACGTCTGGAGATGCGATCAAGAGTGGTAGATTAGATCTGTTGTAGGTAACCACATTAGATGGATATTATCAAAAACAGCACCTTGTTGTTTTTTTTGTTTTTTTTTTTAGAAGTGTGGTTTAGTGCCATGTCTGTTACACAGAATCACCTTGAATTTGATGAAAACAAGGACGTTCTTTGCTAAAATGGTGCCAGCAATTGCAGTATGGTTCATGAGCTTGAGAATTGGACAGATTNATTTTTCTTTTTCAACCAATCAATTCCTTTAAATATCTCTTTGACCTACAGCAAATATCAGTGGGATCTTTCTAATATCACTGACCTTGATGTGACCTTTGAATGTATGCTCCATTTTCAGATAACACAAATTGCTGGAGAGTTGATTTCATGCCACAGATTTCATGCATGGCATTTTGAAGACTGTTGGAGAAATTTAAAGTAGTTTGATTTATATAATGCTTTAAACAATAGACACTGTCACAAAGCAGCTTTACAGAAATCCACATGTAGATGTAGATCCATAATGAGCAAGCCAGAGGTGACGGTGGTGATTCCTGGGCTGAGCACAGGATGGGCTTTATGATTACAGCAGCAGCTCTTCAGTACAAATCTACAGCATCCACTTGAGATTATTCACTAAAGCTATTTTGGGGGACGTTAAATCTTTTGGAGCAGGAGGTGAGTCAGAAGCACAGAAGCTCCAAGCAGAGGTAGAGCATTAAGATGAATCAGGCAGTTCCTGAGGGCAAGAAGAGCCGAAGCAGGAGAAGTCTCTCCTTTTACAACAATCCCTGCAGTGGCTGTGAGGAAATGCTGTTCCCGTGGGCAAAATATACTGGACCCAGAGTAAACAGTTTGCTGAATGCATCAACATTCAAAAAAAAAACACTGTGTGTTGTAACTAGAGCTTCTGGTTGCCGCAGGGTCACGAAA
This sequence comes from Pangasius elongatus, assembly GCA_033441825.1. Lineage (NCBI taxonomy): Eukaryota > Metazoa > Chordata > Actinopteri > Siluriformes > Pangasiidae > Pangasius > Pangasius elongatus. Next base: position 1,542,129 of record JAKKZN010000022.1, read on the forward strand.
ACCTCGAGAAAAGCTCAGAGCTGCATGTCAGAATAGATCTTCAGATACGGCAAGCTGTCTCACTGCTGTTAAACACGGGTTATAGTAAAGCACGAGCGCCTTCACAATGCTGTCGATTTCTTAAATAATTTTAAACCATATTGCTGTGTTGATTCCAGCATCACCTCATAGAGGAAATTTAGCAATTTGCCGGACTAAACGTGCGTCTTTGTACCCCTTATTTAGTCATCGGACCCGTGGTTCCTATTCGTCTAATCGTACAGGTCCGATAATCGATAATAAGCTTTTCTCAGCGGATTAGTGGGGTCAGTAGACAGGAAGTCAACAGTGATGTTTTCTTCTCTTGTTCAACAACCAGAGAAAGATAAACCCATGCTCATTATTGACTTATTTTATTTGCTGTGTGTATTTGAACAAACTGACTTTCAAGCTACTTGTTTCCAGCTTTATCACACCGATTTACGAGATATCACTAATGACATGACATTTTCTGAACCAGGAACATTCAGGTTTGTGGAAACACTGACAAAACCAAGCACAAAGCCGCCACATGAGTCTCCTGCTTACTACACGCAGTCACCTTTGAGAGGACATAAAGCGCTAATGTCTTTAATGATATCTTTAATGTGTGATTTGGAGAGAAAATCTCACAACTCGTAGCGGAAACACTGGCAACATCTTGCCCATTTTTTTGTGGATGTTGAAAACACGATGTGATGATTAGAAACACTCTTAGAAAAGGACAATGACTATGACTCGGTACTTGTTTGCGTCTGTACTAAAGCACTTAAGTAGCTAACTGCTAAGCTGTACGTTATTATATTACGTTAGCTACCGCATTTTATCCGAGTCCGTTAGGTTTCTGGACTGCGCAGCATGCTGGAGCTTTTATCTCCTCTGTGGGTTAGCTAATGGGTTTATAAAGAGTTATGAAATGTGTAAACTCCCAGAATCTCCCAGATGTCAGAATATTTCTTCGTAATATCTTATAATTCATTAACTGCTATAAACAAATCATGTTTAAAAACATTTTAAGATAAATAACTGTAATACAGGACCTAAAAAGATTAAGCTTAGTCTTAGGGGCGGGGTTATTGATCATACCTTGTCTTATGATGTCATTTCTAACAAAATGTAATCTTATCATGATTTTTTGAGTTGGATTATTGCTCGCTTCTCTCTCGTAACTACACCTCTACACCTCTTTCCTGTTATTATCACTGGAGCTCCTGAGTAACTAATAACCCGAGACTCTAGAGCAGTTAAAATCTCCCTGTTCGTATCGCAAAGATTAGAATATAGTCAGTTTGGTCTTAGAGCAACAAGGAGAAATAAAAGTGGTACAAAATGTCCGGTCTTTGTTATTATAACACAGAGAGGTGATTTCAGTCCCAGTAACATCTCCTCCATCTTTCATTTCCACCCCCACCTGTGCACACACACCTGCCGTCAGCAGGAACCCAAACACGGGAAGGGCTTTTGTGTGTCTTTGTTTATAATGTAAATAACTGAGATGAAGATACGGTATATTAGGTATTCCAGCTTATTATTCAGTTATTTATTGTAAAGCTTGAAATGCATTATTCAGTACCTGATTCAGTGACATTAATAGGAACGCTGTATACTTAAGAGAAAGAGGAGAACATCCCTTAATAAGGTTCAGTTTTGTTAAAGTGAAGTGAAGTGACTTTGTGGCCAAGTGTGGTGACCCA
>JAKKZN010000022.1:1564633-1575675 GCA_033441825.1 Pangasius elongatus
AGATGCATGAGATGTCTGCTTAATTTGCTTGTGCCTAGATTCAGCTATGAAGGAGGATATAAAAATGGCCTTTGCACGCAGCAGGATGTATTTACAAATTTTTTTTAGATTGTATAGTTTTAATTTTCTGATGATTGAGAAACTGCATTAATCAGCACCTGTAATAAAATGTATTGCATATAGCTTAATAGTGCATATAGTTAAATTGTCTATCTGTATCAGCCTTTATTTTTGATAGAAACATCCTTCTTTCTGATTTAAGAACTGATTGTTTTATGTAGTTCATGTTTTTTTTTAGAATATGTTCAATTCTCATTAAATAAATTACTGAATCATACAGAACAAGTTTATAATAATGCCAGTGTGGGCCAGATTTGTGCACTGATTTTAACATCCCAACATAACTCTGAACATTGGTGCGCTTATACACCGATCAGCCATAACATTAAAACCAGTGACAGGTTACATGAATAACACTGATTATCTCATTACAATGGCATTGGTCAAGGGGTGGGATTGTATTAAGCAGCAAGTGAACAGCCAGTTCTCAAGGTTGATGTGGGCGACTTTAACAAGGGCCAAGTTGTGATGGCCAAACGACTGGGTCAGAGCACCTCCAAACCGGCAGGTCTTGTATGCAGTGGTTAGTACCGACCAAAAGTGGTCTAAGGAAGGACAACCGGTGAACCGGTGACAGGGTCATACGCGCCCAAGGCTCACTGATGCGTGTGGGGCGTGAACACTAACCTGTCTGGTCTGATCCCACAAAAGAACTACTGGGCAAGCCAGGGGAGGCAGTGTGATGTTCTGGGCAATGTTCTGCTGTGTAACCTTGGATCCTGGCATTCATATGGATGTTATTTTGACACACCTACCTAAACCTTGTTGCAGACCAAGTACTCCCCTTCATGGCAACGGTATTCTCTAATGGCAGTGGCCTCTTTCAGCAGCATAATGTGCCCTGCCACACTGCAAAAATTGTTCAGGAATGGTTTGAGGAACATGACAAAGAGTTCAAAGAGGCCCCACCTCACAACTTACTGGACTTAAAAGATCTGCTGCTAATGTCTTGGCGCCAGATGCCACAGCACACCTTCAGAGGTCTTCGGAGTCCATGCCTCAACAGGTCAGAGGTATTTTGGTGGAATAAGGGGGACCTACACAATATTAGACAGGTGGTTTTAATGTTATGGCCGATCGGTGTACGTATAAGACATACTCTATATGGCTGTTAGTTTATTTCTCTAAGCTAAGGTCACTATAGAAAGTTCAGATGACCGACAAAAAGCTTTGAAGCTCTGCTGGCTAACAGGCCATGAAAGCTCATTCTCACTGATATTAGCTTTCATTTATTGCCCTCGACAGATGTTTATTGGCAATTCATTGCTTGTCTAATACTGTTCCTTTCTTCTTTTCAGATTTGTTTAAATACAGGCTGATCAACAGCCGCCTCATCAACAGCACCTTCCTGCATAACAAAGAGGGCTGCCTGCTGGACTTCAGTGATGAGAACAACGCCTACATGATCTACTTTGTCAGTTTCCTGGGCACGCTGGCTGTCCTGCCTGGGAACATTGTGTCCGCTCTGCTCATGGACAAAATTGGACGCCTGAGGATGCTGGGTGAGTGAGAGAGTTTCAGAAATGAGTTGTTTTAGAAGAGTGTGGTGGATGTTAGCTAACTTTCTGCTCTCCTGCAGCCGGCTCCAGCGTGATCTCCTGCGTCAGCTGTTTCTTCCTATCGTTTGGGAACAGCGAGTCGGCCATGATCGCCCTGCTCTGTCTGTTTGGGGGAATCAGCATTGCATCATGGAATGCTCTAGATGTACTCACGGTAGAACTGTACCCATCTGATAAGAGGTAAATTTGTTTGTTGTTTGGATAACATTTATATCGAAAAATGTCTGTATTAAATAGATTTATTTAAATCATGATTAGTAATAGAAGGCTTCTAATATGATAAGTGTGATTGGGTTTCTAATATGTTACAAGTTTTTAATTAAGGGTCTATCACAATAAATACACATTAGACATAATAGATAAAGAGGATAAGGACTGTTGGTGTTCTGACTGCTTCTCAGTGGGTTTGCTGCATAGCCACTGCAGTCTCGCCTCCTCTTCACAGCTCGTTAGGGGAATGTCTGAAAATTCTCATTCAAAACATCTGAAATCCCAGCAGGCCTGGCACTGAGTAATAGACATTGTTTGCGTGATGTGCAATGACTTGCGGTGCCTGCCGCCTGTGTCACACAGCACCCCCTTGTGGCCAAACTGTTTATAAATAACCACACTGTTTAATTCCGAATAAAATGACCTATGACCATCTCTACATCGTAACCAAGTCACAAGGTCACCAGTTTTGCATTAAAAAAACAAACAAACAAACAAAAAAACAGCTAAGTGGTCAGTAAAAACCAGTCTGATTCTCAAAATCTGATCTTTCAAAACCCTCTATTTAACTACAATTGCCAAATATGTTGTAATATTACAAAAAATCCCATTATCCATTTACAGTTACATTTAGTGTAGTGGACCATCTGCGAAACAAATCAGTTCCTGTTCGCACTTACATTTTAGCAGCTATAAACAGTCGGTCCCTCCCAAGCCTTTCAAACAAACAAACAAAAAATAGCAGTTTATGTTACTGACAAACTGTAAACCATAACCTCCCTCTGTTCTGAGAAACTTCCCATCTCAGAAAACGATTTCTAGCTATTCCTCAGAGGATTTTTAAGTCAGATTCATCAGTGTTCAGAATCACCACTGCTGATCTTAGCCAGATAGCTAAATTCAGGAACCTGTTCTTCAGTCTTAATGCTAGCTTGGTAGCTAACATGAGCTAACCTGACAGGATTACTGAGAGGATTTTTTAAATTAATTTTCATAAATGTTGATAATCTTCACTGCTAATTTTAAGCCGTTAGCTAATATACACTATCCTGACAGGTTTTAGAGGCTTGTCTTAGACAGTTAGGTAACACGAACTGTCCTGACAGGATTTTGAGTTTTTTTAAAGGTTCTTCACTGCTAATCTTAACAAGCTAGCTAATGTGCTAATCTGAACTGTAGCTGGCTAGCTAACATTAACTAATCTGAAAGGATTACTGAAAGGATTTTTACGCCATTTAAATTTTCAAGTTTGGTATTTTATTTTTATTTTATTAGTAGTTTTTATTAATTTATATCACATAAACTAGAATTCATAGATTATCTAATACTTTATACTTAGCTGAAAGAATTTCTCAGTTGAAAACCTTGGCTTGGTTTTGAGACAGCTGTAAATTAAATTCTAAACTCAAGCTCACACCGCTGTTCATGTTTTCCACAGAACTACGGCTTTCGGATTCCTGAACGCTCTGTGCAAGCTCGCCGCCGTGCTGGGGATCAGCATCTTCCAGTCCTTTGTGGGCATCACCAAAGCCGTGCCCATCCTGTTCGCCTCGGGGGCGCTGGCGGCCGGCAGCTTCTTGGCGCTGAAGCTCCCGGAGACGAGGGGGCAGGTGCTTCAATAGTGTGGCCTCCGTGCCAGCAGGTGGCAGCATTGAATTAGGGAGAATCCCCCTGCAGTGTGATCCCGATCCCCCAATCAGTCACACATTTCGTCAGAATTGGATTTACAGATGGTATAAAATATCCCCTTCATTTTCTTCAACACACAGTGACAGTTCTTATGAACAGGCTAGATAGTTGGTGAGATGCCAGAAAACATCTTAATCTCGTCACTCATCCAGTCATTAGACCAGTCTTACGTAAAATGGCCATGGATCAGATACATTTCCATTAAAAGTCACAGTTTATTTTACATATCAATACCTTCAAATGGCGCAGTCCTGACCCCTATAATCAGCATCCTTACAGGGAGAACAGAGGTCGTGTGTGTGTGTGTGTGTGTGTGTGTGTTGAACAACTGCCATTTTAGACACATTCCAGTTTGTTTTGTAGTTTGAGCGTGTTAACTGGCCAGTGATGAGTTTGCCCTTTAATCTTCGTCCATGGAATTACAGTGAGGTGAGAGCGTGTCGTCAGTCAGTAGATCTTTTCTGCACGGACAGTGTTTGCTCTTAGTGTGGTTCTGGTTGTTGTCGTTGGTTGTTGTTGTTTTCTTCTGCTCACAGTGTCCTGAGAATTATATTTTTCGAGCAACTGTTGAAACTGTATGAAAAAAAGATTTTACGACTATAGCTATAGAGAGGAATCTTTCAAAATTAGTTTAATTCAAAGCGTCGTGCATGAAGGCGTACGGGAAAAAATAAGTGCTCCCCATTCACATCTTCGGTCCATGACGTAACGGCCTACTGTACATTCACGTGATTTGCGTTCACGCCGTCTAACACGGCGGTTCAGTGGTTACGACCCATCGCTCCTTCCTTGTCTTAAACTTCACAAATTATTGTCTGCCAATGATGAAACATTTAAAAAAAAAAAAAGAAAAAGAAAGAAATGATTCTTCTTCCATCGGCAGAAATCTCTTTGGGGAAAAAAGACTAAAAATGACAGAAAGCGTGAGGGGAAAAACCAAGCACAAGATGGTATGATAAGACTATCAAAACAAGGTTAAGGTTTATCTTGAAAACTGATGTAAATGCTGTACTGAATATAAATATACAGTTTAGTCTGTCTGTCCTGAACACACTAATAGCTCATATTCTATATATAAATATATAAATATATAGGGGGAAAAAATTTCAGATTCTGAAATGAATTTTTAGTTTCCAGTGAAATAGTACCATAATGTCTTAGATAGGTTCTGCTCTATGTCTGTATATATACAGTATCAGTTTGCTAAGGTAATATTTTTAACTAGACATATTCGGACAGAACAAGTAAATAGAAATGCAATCTGCACATCACTGTCACATCGGCGGCGCGTCTGTTCCTTTTCCTGTTCTCACAACGATGGTGACGATGATGATGATGATGATGATGATGATGCAGTACCTGTAGGTGTGTGTAAGTGTGTGTGCGTGAATGTGCTTGCATGTGAAACGTCGAGTGTTCCACAGATTTGTATTTATTTAATTATTTATTTATACGAGAGTTTGATTTTATAGTATTTTTTACTTTGGATGTCTGTAGTGGCACACGCAGGGTGAAGTTTTTATTGTCGTTGACGTCGTCACAACAGGATTAAAAAAATTAATTAAAAAAAATTAGTAGACGCCAAGACAGACTAATGAAAATGCTGAACATTAAAATGAGCTAAAAAAAAAAAAATCTGGGTAAGAGTGAAGAGCACACAAATAACAAACACGGTTTTAACCCAGGAGATTTTTTTCCCTTTTTCTTTCAATTATAAACCTGAATGAGTTCCACCTAATAATAAAATAGTGATGACTGCCTTTCCACCGACGCTAGAGATCGTTTAGCAAAAATAAATAAATAAATAAGATGCTTCCGTTTGCAGGTGACTCTTCTTTACTGCCATTTTGTAGGATAGCAGCCATATTCTAGATGCACTCAGTAAGAAAAACACACACAGTGTAAGAGGTAAGATGCTCTCCTTAATCCTTTCACAGTAGTGACAAAATGAAGCTCACAGTAGTTTTCCCGAAGTAGTCCTGGACGTCATCGCAAACGATTTGAAGCACAATCTCCAGTCCACTGCTTCCGACCAGATCACATTTTAAATCAGTTTATACAGAGAATACGAGGGGAAAGCTCACTCTGCACTCTCCTTATGCTTAGAATCATCTACTTGGTGCAAAAAAACAACAACAATGCACAAAAATTAAGAGGCTTTTTTAAGATGCCAGTACAAATGTCTTTGATCCTCTTTTTATGTCACGTTTTCAGCAGTGACAATATAAAAAAAAAATAATGAAGCTTGCGGGACAAACATACACTCTCAGAACAAACGGGACTAAACTGTACCTTTCCTTGTGATTTCCACTGGACATGTGGATATAGTCACCTGTAAAAACGATATAAGGAGAATAAATGGACTCTAATTCATTTTTAGGAAAGAATAAAGCTTTAAAAGTACAATCCATGCAGCTTTCTAAGTAAAAGATACATATTAAAGGTACTTCAGGGTACCGCCTGAGCGACAAGGAAAGTACCCTTATTTCTGAGAGTATAGAAGCACATTGGATGCAGCAGGTTCCTCTTGCGGTGCTGCGCGTTTACAGCATTTATTCGTTCATCTTCACTAAACGCTTTATCCTGGTCAGGGTAAATGAGGTTGAAATGACTCATTTGTTTATATTTTGGGAACTAAAACCAACTAAATTCATTACTAACGATATAATAATACCTGAGCAGTGTGTGGGAGTGGGATTTAAAAAAAAACATTCCTGTGCACACACCTATCACAAAGCTCTATTGCCAAATAATTTCCATTTCATCAGCTCAAAATTGCTAAAAGTATTTGCGATAATCTAGAAACCACCGAGCAGCAGAGCTCAGATCCGACCCGCACAATAATAATCCAAATTCAAAAGCGCAACAAACCGTTTCTGTTTTTGAAACTTTTTTTTTAATTGATCAGGGAATCAAATTAAGATGATTTCAACTCTTTACGGGAAAAAAACACAGAACTGCACGTGTGAAAAACGTGTGACGTGTGCATTTCACTAGGTTATGCCCTGAAACTGAATTATACTCAAGTAAACACACATCATGACATCATAATGTGAGATCACGTGAAAACACGTGCAGTACAGATGGAAAAAGTGTGAAATCTGAGTCTAAAAAAAAACCCACGTGAAGCACATGTGACGTTTTCGTAAGAGAAGCACATTTACAGCATCTCCGTTAGTGCTTTAGTCACTGCCAAGTCGGTGAAATAAAACTGTTCAGCGTCCATGAATGCGCGGAAATGTTCTTGTACAGCGTATCTCTAAAGCGTCACGTCTTTGCCGTGTTGTTCTCTTCGCCGCCCATCCGACTCCACGTGACGATGTCAATATTGCTGTCGTATGCTGTCGAATTGCTGAATTAATCAATCTCAGTGACGTCATGATCTATTTGTATGTAAAAAAAAAAAAAAAAAAGTAGTCCTGGAATTTGTGAATTTCGCCCGTTCAGGTTGTTTTGTTTTGTTTTTTTTTAATGTCTTTTGTTACAGGGTCTTTTTGTATTTTCCGAAAGCGCTCACTTAGTCACAGTCGATCGTGTGTGCAAAAAGAAATCAAAGCAATAAGTGACTGACGTGTTTCTTGGCTCCGCCCCCCTCCCCCTCCTTGACTATTGGGATAAGAAAAGCACACTGAAAATGAAATTTGCAGTGAAATGAGATGTGTAGTGATTAAAATATTACGAAAAGAATATTGCTGTATAAAATCTCGCCTGTTCAAGGCCACTGTCTATTGTTCTACAGATATACAACAGGTCTTTTGATGCTTTTGTCGATTCAGATGTATTGCCATAATTTAAATGTGACGGAGTTTATCACCTTATCATTGTACTGTGCTGTAGAGGTTGTAGTTGTTTGTATGTAAAAGTATAAATATGTGCAACAATAAAAAAAAAACTATTGAAAAAAAAAAGACAAAAAAAATGTTTAACATGAGAAACTTAACATGAGTGCTAGTGTATGTTGTTCATTTTGTGCTTCGTTTTATTTTTTGTACATGAGAATGACGATGACATAAAGACATTGACGTTATCATTTAATATGGAGACTATTTCAATGTTACGCCAAAATGGTTGTGTATTAAGGTGTGTGTGTGAGTGAGAGAGAGAGAGAGAGAGACTTTTTCAGTCGTGCTGGGAATTTTACTGCAATCATGCAGTGAACAAATCCTGGTCTTTGATGAAATGAAAACATACATATGAAAAATAAACCTATGTCATGGAGATAAAATGATTGGCAGTGTAGTTATTGACTTGGAGAAAAGGTTTAAAATAGTCATTAGGAAATCTCCTGGGATTTTCACTCACAACAGTCTCTGGAGTTTACACAGAATGGTGCGAAAACAACGATCATCCAGTAAGCGGCAGTTCTGTGGGCGGAGATGCAAATTTGATGTTCAGAGGAGCACGGCCAGGCTGGTTTGAGCTGACAAGGCAGTCTATGGTAATTCAAATAACCACTCGTTACAGCTGTGGTGAGTAGAAAAGCATCTCAAAATGCACAACACGTTGATCCTTGAGCGAAGACAGCTACGAGACCACATCAGGTTTCACTCCTGCTCTCAAGAACAGGAGTCTGAGGCTACAGTGGGCACGGACTCACCGAAACTGGACAGGTGAAGATGTGCAACTTGACCATTTTCACAATTTTGTAGTAGATTTACAAATTTGTAAGAAATAAATAAATGACTTGCTTGATTTTGCACTTGACTGTATAATATAGGGCAATATAATGACATCTAGCTTTATAATGATATTTGTTTAGCTTTACATTTGTATTTATATTCATGCAGCACCTTTTCTCTCTTCCTGGATATGATAATGTCGGGATCATTGGTGTGCGGCTGACTTAAGGAATGAGGAGGCAGATTCCTAACCCCTGTAATTTCTGTTCATAACGGACATCTCCCCATTTTTTTAACAAGCGTGTTCGGCAGGAAACCGGTTTCATTTCGATGTTTATGTGTGGTAAATTAGTCTATTTTTGCACAATTATGTACCTCTGATTTTTGCTGTTCTTCGTCTTTCTGCTGCTTTGGTGACAAAAGGTACATCAAACAGCTTCATCTCCCTCTGGATCTCTTGGGCTTTCCTGTATAATGACATCATCATTACCATCAACTTCATCATTAGCAGTTCCAGAAATCTCCAAACTATTTAAACGATCAAATCAAATATTACCACAAGCAATGTGACTTACTTTAGCTCTGCTGCTCCATCTCCTTCCTGACTGACCACACGAAAACGTGACAGGAAGTTAAACATGCAGGCTGGAGGAGACTGACCACCGGCAGACTGGAAGGGACTGATGGTGAGATAAATGGAACCTCTGGAAGAGTGGGAAAATAGTGAATATCAATTTAGTATATGGAATTGTCTTTAAATGTAGAATGATTGCCCATTACAACTCACTTACCAAGACTCTTACTGTCTCTACCTTCTACAGTACTAGTATATTTTTCAAAATTTTTCAATCCTGAAACACTGAACTCATTTCACTGCCTTTTCTGTCTGCTCTTAACCCAATACTTCACTGTAAAAGGGAACAGATCAACACAGAGGAAAAGACTGAGCTGTTGTTGCTCTTTCAGCTGCTCCCGTTAGGGGTCCACGCTTCTTTCCTACATGGAATTAAACTTCTCATACCACCATGAGCTTCTGCCTTCTAACTCTTTCACAAGGGCTTTTTCAGTGGACAACATTGCCAATATCATGTATTTTTGGTATTGCCACTGAGCATTTTAACTGTTCTTTTACTAACTTAATCATTGGAATTGGGATATTTTTAATAATTTTGTCATATAAACTTTAGGGGAGCAGCTTTGATTGTGTTTACCACAAAAAGGGCTGTGATTCATTATACTACCAAAATTATCCATCACATGTGTTAATGACCATATGCCCTTCTGCCACCACTCACCAATAAACAAACAACAAACAAACAAACAAATAAATAAAAATAAGTATAATAGGAGTTTTCCATTGGCTTTTGGATTACTGCAGAAAAGAAGCTCTGTGACCAACTAAAGTTTATGATTCTTACACGTTTTGTTCATTAAGATAATCTTCACAAATGAACACAACATTTATGAATTTTGAAGCCTAAATACAATTGCCAGACGTAAAAAGCTAAAGTTAAAGTTAAAGGCTATAAACGAACTACACCCCGGTCGCATGACTTCAACGTCACCACCACTCAGCTTCCTACAACTCTTTCAATCTTTTTAATAACATGCTCCAATGATAAGGATTCACTAGGTTCTTTTTGTGATTGAATCTAATCCCCACCTTATTTTTTCGGGGAATGTGTCCATGTTGCATTATTTTGGAGAAAATTCCGTTCGTTTGTACGTGTAGTGATGAGTTTTCCCGTTTGGCGTGATGACGTTTAATGTCCCCGACAACCTCTGTTGTCCCATTTAGCCCCTTGTTAGCAACCGCCTTTTTCAAGACACGTAAAAACTAAAAAAAAACAAAAAAAAAACAAGTGGGGTATTACTGATGTATTTTATGTCATTGAATAAAATGTGAAAATATCTTGAGCTTGTGTTAACCACAGATCTTATTTAAGGCATTTAACCAAAAACCCATCATTTTCGGGACGATGGAACCGGAAGTGCTAAGATGCTACCTCATTTCCGGGTTTTAAGAGTCATTCCAAAAAAAAAATTCTTGCCGCACTCAGACTCAGCGCATGCTTTATCAGGGCAATCTCTGTTGCACAGCGTTGCTTCTGGAAATATAGTAGAGTCCTGCATCATAAATATGTTAAACTTTCTTTAGAACTTTATAATGTTAAACCCAGCAGAGTCAGTATTTATTTATTAGTCTTTTATTTTAAAAAGGAGAATTTGCAAATGATACCCAACCAAAGTGCAAACATATTTGGAATTATAGACAGAATTTAATAAGAATAAGAAAAAGAACATAACATTTTTGCAATATAATTATAAAAAAATAATTATATTGTTTTAGACTGTCGTACAAACTTCGAAAAATAATGTTTACATTGTTTTTGGGGTCAGTTCCCTTTTTGGCCACTAGGCGGCGACAGTGTGGGTTTTTTAATTCCAGCGCCGGAGCAACGAAGAAGAGAAACCGCGTCTCTTCTGCGTGTCCGAAGAAGACGAAGAAGAAGTGTGTTGAAGTGAGGTGAGAAAGTGAATGCCATTAATGTTACTTCATTTAAATATTCAAGATTTACGTTTTTCTTCACTGTCACTGTGTCCTTGGGAAAAATGTCGTTTTCTTTTAAAGCCTAAAAGCTGAAAGTCGGACGCTGAGGTGGAAATGTAGAAGGTTTTTCAACATGAAGTCACAAATTAAAAGAGCAAAACATCACTAAAACAGTATAATGAAATATAATGAAATTAAAGGAAAACTCCACCTTGGAACTCATGAAATGTGTTTATACTGAAACATCAGTGATGCGTTCAGTGATTCTGGTGCTAATTTATTGGTTATTGCTGT
>JAKKZN010000022.1:1581096-1601924 GCA_033441825.1 Pangasius elongatus
TATAATATAATATAATATAATATAATATAATATAATATAATATAATATAATATAATATAATATAATATAATATAATCCCGTATGTGACATTAATAATTAATTAATGAACTGGGTACTAATTCAATTTAATTGGGCACTAAATTAAAAAATAGTCACAGTGGCTGGTGAGATAGTGAATTTTTTTTTCAGGCTTGAAATTAAATCAAGGCTATGAAAAAACTGAATTTTATGAAAAGTATATATATTTAAAACTTTATTTTGTGTTTCCTTTTGCTGGAAAAAATATGTATAATATTATTTAAAACACTATTTAAAATTTTTTAGATGGATCTTAAAATAAATGAATGCTAATTTATGTAAATGTGAATTGAAGGTAAATAAAGAGCATCTCGGTAATCGCTTGTTCACCTGTAACTCTCCTGTTCTGGCCGAAGGCGAGTGTGTGCAGTCGGCCTGAGCCAGGGGTCAAAGGTCACACCCTGAAAGCTGGAGCGCAAACCAAAGCTTAATCTCCTGTAGTCCAGATGCACGATCTGCTGAAAAGAGCCCACTCTGGCGTAGACAAAAGCGTGATCTATTGTTTGCTCTGTCAGGCCGTGTGATATATTCTATCCTACGCACACGGGACAAAAACGGATCGGCGATTATATAAGCGCCATCGTTCTCCTCCCATGCTGCGTCTGCCGGAGATGGTGCGGACAGCGGGCTGTTTGACCTCACACTCTTCTGGTCTTTGTTCCAGATGCCCCCTGTTTTTCCACCTCGCCCTGAACCCGTCGCTGCTGTGTTCTCTTTCAAAATAAAGCGTCAGGGGCCCTCCAGTTTATTTTCATTAGGCCTTTGAAACGAGGCTTTTGAGAGGGCCGAGAAGAAACCAAAGAACGCCTTAATACGGCGATTAGGAGGCAAATAAAACATTGGAGCTGAAGAAAGACGAGGTCGTCTGAGGGTTTACGGCATTTTTACGCTTTAGCTCATTTTGGCGTGGTCAGGGATCAAGCGTGCTCCTTGTTGAATCGACTGATTTGGATTAGACCGTCCCTGCTAAGTGGATTCAGACTCTATGTAGTGAGCTCATGTAGCGAAATTCAGCAATTCAATACTCATCTCACATCTCACACACAACCTAATACATGATTAGCTAAATGATGCTAAATTTGCATCTGGTTAACATGATTTGAGTTGAGTTTTTCCCCAAGCTCGTCACTGGAGCTAGCTGTCTATCTGCTGGCTGATAGAAGACAGATCCTGAGCGCAGGGTGATGCAGTGACCCCTGACGGAGTCTGCGCACACGTTGTGTTTGCTAACATGAAACTCATGTGATTTCACTTAAGCTTTTCATTTCTTCACATCATCGTCACTGGTGTGTTTCTCCTACTGTCCCAACCTATCTTCTTCCTCTCTGTCTCACAACGTCTGAACACGCAGGAATTATTTGGAAAGGAATTAAAAATCTAGGAACCTGAGAATTCACACAATAAATTACCAAGAGACTTCTGAGTGAACAGAAGATGTACGTTCCTGGGAAATATGACAGTGATGTTAAGACAAAATTCTTATGTACGTACGTGAATGCTGAAAATGAAAATGTATGAATTTCAGATCGTGGACTTGGAGCACAATTTTCATGTGCTAAATTCTCATGTTTCATAAGCAATTTATTATTCGGTTATTATTCATACTTTACCTTCAACATTATGAGTAAACACTCGTAACCACAACTTTTGGTTTCAGCCCCACCCACTCAGCACTCTCGAGCCAATTGGCCACGTCACTCCGTTATAAGAAACCTGATGTTTTAGGAAAATGATCAGCCATATAATGGTGTGATGAAGTGCAGTTACTGTCACCACCCCTAAGTTGATTATTTTCCCATAACAGCACATCCTGAAGGGTTCTGTTCATCTTCTAGCACAGCAGTTCACCAATGAGTACAATTTCTAATTTTATTAAAAAGCAACATAATATGCTTATCTGTCTAAAAATCTAGAAACCACAAAGCGTAAACTCTTCTGTCCTGAAGATGTTGGAAAGTTAGAGCTTTACCTCTGATGGGTACAGAGCTCTGACACTGGAGACTCCTTCCATAAATGTTAAATAAACACATTTCTCCTTACAGGTAACTTCACCATATCAGTGATTACACACGTTTTTTTTTATATGGATCATCTGCCATACAAGTTCCTGTGAATGAGCTACTGTTATAGAAACCATAACACAACACATTAACATAAACCATGTTTCATGAGCAATTCTCAATTCTCATATCCCATGAAATCCTGCTCTACACACACAAAAAACAGCTACTTCTCGCCTTTTACTTCCCTCCAGGTCTCTGCAGCGCACTTCCTCTCCCGCATTCACATCACAGTAACCAGGCACCACGTCGCTATGCTCCATCGCTCCTGCACTTCGGATGCCTCTCTCCGTCTCCATTCACATTCCCATCAGGAATCTCTGGGGTCAGGCACGGGCTGTTTACTAAACACACCAACAAGCTTTCTTACAGACACACATACACACACATCCCACCTCGGACACTTCCTCTCTCTCTCTCTCTCTCTCTCTCTCACACACACACACACACACACACACACACACACACACACACACACACACATACACCTCCCTGCTCTCACATCCTCTTTGTTTGGACTCGTTTGTGCAGAAAACGTCCTGTATCATGCAGCAGGAATGGATCTTTAACAGTTTACACTTAAGTCGTGTGAACTGAATGCTGACTGCTGCCTTCTGTCCACTCAGAGACATTTATTAGTCACTCAAACCACACAGAGGCATTGTGGGAAGAAATGCAAATTTAGAAAAATAAATGATATAGAAAGTATGGTGATATTCCCTGATGTTGATTTTTCTGTAAACTTCATATTAGCGCATTTCTTCAACTATGGACACTTTTAAGTCCCAGGGTTGGATTTATTTTGAGAAAGTTCACTGATTTTCTTTTTTCCCTTTAATGTTCACAGTGCATAGTTTTTCCCATGTGTCCATCACTTATTTTTTGTTCATTATGAATGCTTTTATGTTAGAATTTAAAAATATAATAAAGTGGATTATACTCTATTATACGGTAGATTTTTCTTTTTTTCTTTTTCTTTATTTGTCTAATTTAATCACTGATGACTTTAAAGTACGTGAAAAATTTGTAAAGATTTTTTTTATTCTTTGTGCCAGAATTTCCGCAGAATTTCTATTTTCAATCAACACGTTTCTCGATTCCTGAGTTGAGCGTGAGCAATAAGATTTTTGGCTTTTGGTCCTAATTCCTCAGCGCTTTCTTTTCTCTTATTTCGGAACACTTTCCCAACTACTGCACTGTATCTGCTGCAAAGTTCAACCTACCTCTTTTTTTTTTCCCCCAAGATGTTTACCAAAGCAAAGCCGTCCCTGAGTCGCCAGCTGAGAGAGAGCGTGCTGAGGAATGACATCTTTCTGCTTTAAGTGCCTTGCTCCAGCACGACCAAGTAGGTCAAGAGAATCGACATGAGGTGAAGAGACTCACGAGAGCGTGAGGAGAAGGTCAACCGTAAAATCCCCCTCACACACACACAGCCAGGATCCTCTCTCCTCTCTGGCTCAGCTCTCTCTCTCTCTCTGTCTGTGTGTGTGTGTGTGTGTGTGATCCTAGCTGCTAACCCCTGTCGATGGCATCATCATGGTGGGTACTCAGAGTGTGTATGTACCTACTGTATCATCTCATAAGAGACCCTGACAGTGAGGATGGAAGAAGGGGGGATCCTCATACGCCGGACGATGGATGAGTCGACCCCAAATGTCAGATGTCAACTGTGTTTGCTTAATTGTTTCAGTGGGTGCCAGTTTCACTCAGGCGGTTATAATAGATATATATACTTTCCTCCAAACTGCTGATTCCAATTAATCTGTCAGAATATTTATTATTTTTGTGCTTTCCTGAAATATAGAAGTCTATAGGCTCTTCATGTCTGGTCGGGTAAAGGATCCCAGCGTGTTTCATCCAGAGGATGAGGCAGGATAGGCCGATATCAGCTAACTAACTATACCTGCTGCCGTTGTACACTTTCCAGTTATCCGGAAATGTAGCTAGCTCACTACAAGGCAGCATGACAGGTAGATGCTTGTTCAGTATGTATGTAGTGAAGTATATCAGGGAAGTCGATTATATATAAGTATAAATAAGTATAAATAAAAATGAATACTCTTAATGAAGCACGGATTCAATAACATCAGAGTTTGCTCCTCAAAATGGCAGCCATGTCACATGAAATTGAAAGACGGACACTTCTGGAAAGCGGTAGATTGAGTTTTCAGTGGGAGGACGGAAAAAATACCCAGGAAGTAACGACAAAGTCATTTACCGTAAAGGAGCTGTCACTTCGAACAGCAGCACATGAGCCAGCATTTTTTTTTTTTAGAGGCGAAGCAAAGAGGGCGTGAAAAGAGGGAGTCGGAGAAAGATGGTGGGTAGAAACTGCTCCTCCTTTAGCTCTGGAGAAAGAGGATGAAACCTGTCATTAGGAAGGTTAAATGAAGAAAGCCCTCAGTAGGGTGGCTATTGTCGCAGGACAGAGAGGAGGGCCAGCTCTTTAGGGCCTTAAATAACATGGCCTGCTGCATTGTCCTGGGCTGAAAAGGCAGAGGTGAAAGGGGGGTGGCTGAAACAGCAGTCAGCAGCGGGGATGGGAGCTGGCAGGGGATCCAGGATCCTTTTGGGCTTTCGTTTTTTTTTTTCTTCTTTAATTTTATTTTCATCTCTTGTTGTTCTTTCTTTCTCGACAGCTCATCCAGAACCAGTTTTAGAAACTCTCTGAGACGTGCCATCCTGGGGGGAAATCAGCTCTCTTGTCCTTAAAAAGGAGTGAATTCACTTGTTCCACATTTAAGCCTCTCCTCAAGGCGTGAAGCGCTGCACTTCAACCATCCTATTGTTTAAGGATAAAGTGACAATTCGAGAGGATATAAAGGTCATCCCATTATTACAAAAATTATACACACACACACACATACACACACACACACACACACACACACACACACACACACACACATATATATATATAATGACAGCCCTAGTACATACTACAGATGTGAATAGGCTCTTGGTTAGTGTGTATTACTAGCTTTGATCTTTGAATAATTACTTGACGGATTACAGGCCGACTTTCACTCAGTGACTGCTGATAACAGCGTGATGAATTTCTGCCATGAGGATTGTATTTGTAGGTGTCAGGTTTAGGTGTGTGGGGGGGGGGAACAAATATGCACAAAATTTCCCCTGAAATGTAGAAGAAATGCATCAAATCGTTTGTGTGTAAATCAACTGAAAAAAAATTGTGCGTATGTGATAAAAAATCTTCCTAAACAATTTTTTAAATATTTCCTTATCCTGCCACTGAAACAGGAAGTAAGTATTTACATTTACACAAAAGGCTGTGAGGACATTTTCGCAATCTCAGATTTGTATTTTACGATATTTAGATTTGCTAACAGAGTGCCAGCAAATAATTTTAAACTTTTGAGGAAATGAATTTTTATAGCTGTAACTATAAATGTAAGTATGGAGTGTGTTATTCCTTACTTTTTCACGCAGCCATATACAAGCTAGCTACGTCTTCTACTGATTTTTATTCATCTAATCAAACTATACATCTATACTATTTTTGCTTTCTTACCTAGATATGCTTCCAATTAGATTTTTAAAGAAAAGTGAATATGTGAGCACAGCAGGATTCTTCTTTTTTTTTTTTTTTTTGGAGGACATTGATCAGGTTAAAGCACCTGTTAGTGTATAACTCACCTTGTGTCCACTTTTCAGTTTGTTCACCAAGTCTGAATATTAACTCATGATGGGGGATGTTTCTGCACCTTAGCTGTCAGTCTATCCCATTTAACAGAAATTTGTGTGATCAAACTCTATGTGATAGCAGAGTATATTTATATAGATTCTTTCCCAGGACCCTGAGGATGTGGAGAGATTGTGTACTGAGGTTTCAGATTCCTTGGCCTGTATTCCTTAATCTCATTAAGCTTTATAGAAGACTCGGTGCTGGTATGTTGACAAAGGGAGGTTGAACAAAGCACTAAAGGCAGGGGTGCCAATAATTGTGACATAGTGACACAGACATGGGGTTTTAAATTTTTTTTTTTTTTTAAGTATAAATGTACTTTAGTTAATGCATTGCGCTGCAGCCAAATTGGCTGCCCACTGCTCCGGGTGTGTGTTCATGGGTGTGTGTGTTCACTACTGTGTGTGTGCACTTGGATGGGTTAAANTTCCGAGTATGGGTCACCACGCTTGGCCACAAAGTCACTTCACTTCACTTCAATAGTGTAATCGTATAATAGATAATACGTGATATATTTAACTATATTGACTAGATATTTTGCTCAGATGTCTTTTGTTTTTGCATTGCTCTCTTATTACCTACAAAAGCATTTTTTTAATATATATATATTTTTTACACATCTTTATCAAAGGTGCCAATAGTTCAGGATCAGATTATAAATGGAAGGTATTTAAAAAAAAATCTCAACAGAAGGCCAGCTTTTTGCTGCAGCTGTAATATCCGAACTATAAACGTGACCTTTGTATATTGGGAAACGCTTCTCAGTGAGGTGTTAATGCCATGTAACGATGGACGTCCTTGAAATTGTGAAACATTACATTAAACTGCTTTTCAAAGTTTTCCAAATAAGATGCAAAGGTCAAGAAAAGGTCTCCTAATCTGTCTCTGCTGGGAATCTCACAGTCTCACACGGGTTTGTGACAACTTAACACTCTCCAGCTCTACCTGAATAGGCCATAAACCTATTTGGACAATTAGTGACTCCATTAGAGGGCTTTCGCTCGGCGCTGACACACTAACGGTTCGAGGAGCACAATGAAGTGCAGGCTGAGTCAGATCCCAATCACCAGGACCCGTGGTTTCAAATAAAGAACTTTAAGTCATCAAAAGCTCATTCGGATGTCATGCAGATACAGCACTTTCACCGTGAATAATAATAAAAAAAAAGAGAGCAAGTCTTGTGTCCTTCTGGTGTTTATCATTAATGGGAGTCTTTAGTAGATGAATAACTGGATGACAAATTGAGGACGGAGTCAGCGTAACACAGACCTTGTTAATGAGTACAGGGACAAAAATGCAAGAAAGACTTTCTGGTTATCATACTACTACGCCCATCGCCCGGCTAAAGCTGTATCTGACAACCTTGTTTAAAAGAACAGCAAATAGCAGGTGTTTAAATAGAGGATGGCCGTGCAGAGGGAGGCTAATCACTTTCCCCACTGCCTTCTCACAAGCTAGAGTGAAAGATCACAGCGTTAGCAGCAGGGCTAGCCCGCCGTGGCTCACTGCTCCACCCACTCCCATTCAACGGCTCCTAGGGTGGCTGTTTTGGGCCGCCGCACTATTGATGCGGTGATGGATGGCTTCATAAAGCTGCCCTTCTCTCTCTGAAGGAATGCCATGGTCCTCTCCCTCCAGGCGGGAGGCAGATGCAGAGGCTTCCCCTTTCCCCAGTTCTTTCCCAGGATTCCCCTGGGAGGGCATCAGGCAAGAACCTGATGCTCCTATTGTTAGGAGACATGGACTCAGGCGGTCTCATCCCACCTCCACACCCACACAGCAACTGGGTTATGCCAATTTGACAATGTGTGTGTCCAGCCAGCCGCAGGTACGTTAGACTTGTGCGTGCTCAAGTGTAGAGGCCATGTGTGCTTTCCTGGCACTAACCAAGTTTGTAGGTTATTTCTCTCTCTGCCTCGAGGCTGCAGGAGCGACGGCTCACTGCGGTTTGACTCAGAGACTCCATTCAGACCGCGGCTCCGTTAGCCCGGGCGTAGAAATCAGCTTTATTGAATCGGACACGGTCAGGGTTTTAGGGAAAAGGATCATGGGGGCCTTTCTCTCATTGATTTGCCACAGTTAAGAATCCACCACTCTGTGGTACCTGGCTTGAAAGGACATCCCCAAACAACGAAATAAGTCAAACCACATGGTGGTCCCTGCATGCTTCTGCTCAAAAATTCTTTAAAAAAAAAAAAGGACTTCTGCAAGAGAGCGCTCGTAGTATTGGAGTGATAAAAAATAATGACGCTTTTATGTATACCAAAATCCAGCTGGAAGACACTAGAAGGTCCTGACCGTAATAATTCCAAGCGATACAGGGAGAAGCCACAAAAAGGAAAAAAACAGGCCACCACGACGCAATGACGCAGTATATCAAGTTGCTTGACACTTCCTCAACAGTCAATGTGTTGTCGAGTACATGAATGGAATTAAAAACGCAGCGCGCGGCGGTTAAGCAGGAACTTCTCCGAGCCTGTACAACAGGCCTTTTCAGGCTGCCCGAACACATATAACATTGTAATCTTGCAATCAAAGAAGAAAATGACAGAGTGGCCAGCTTGCACGGGCAGTAATAGTCCAATGGTTCATAAAACGTTTTAAGAGGCTTTTAAGTTGCGCTGGGCAGCGGGGTAGCTGAATAGAAAGCAGGGGGGACAATGATTTTAAAGTGCTCCCTTGATGTCACAGACTATTACCCAGATATTATGAGTAATTATGCCGTGTGAGTCTCACAGGAACCAGGGTGTACATGGGTAGAAGCGGTCCAGAGAGAGTTTGTGTGTGGGTGCGTAGGAGGGAGGGTTCACAAGAACAGGAGATTTTTTGTGTTAGAGAAAGAGAGGCTCGGACACTTCATCTTCTCTTCTCTGTGCTGCCAAAAAGGCCAGAGGTCAAATGTCAGGGCGATTGAAGAATTCCAAGCTGCATGCCGACAGATCAGATTTCGGCAACGGGGGAGGGGAGGGATCTGCCCTAAAGGGATAGGTGCCTGTATATGTGTGAGCTTGTCCCAACAGCTTTTTTGTTTAAGGCATCTCCGTGATCTGGAGACTTCTGAGGTTTCACTCAAAGTTGCGAAAGGTTTTCGCAAGGCACAAAGTTACTGTGGCTGGTACTATCAGTTAAAACACAAGTTTGTACAATTCAGAAAATAAAATTGAGGAACTTTTCAAACGTTGGACTGGATGTCAGTTTAATACAAGCCATGACGTTACAAACTTGTCTGGTGACTATCCGAAGGACAGTGAATATGTTCTGTTGTAATTATGATTATACTCTATCTCTCTCTCTTTTTTTTTCTATATGAGAGTCAAAGTTGGTGGAAGATTTTTTTTATCACATTATCAAGTTAATCTCTAATGAGTGTCTGAGGTGATATGGTGGTTATTTTTTAATAAGGTGCGGTTACGATACCAAAGTTGTGTCCACAAACTGTGGAACCTGAACCCACGACATAATATGTTGTGGAATGTCATAGTAATATGTGGCTCTCAATTAATTATTTGACGGAAATAGATGGAAAAACATCTCTGCGAATGTGTGTGCAGCGACGTGGGCTAATGGTACGTCCATGTTGCAATGCCAGTGACTCCTGTATGTCTTTCTGCATCGTTCCAAAATAGAAGTAGAGTGAAATATTATCAATCATCTCTATGATTTGGTTCTTGTGCTCACAATGGTCTAATTCAATAGATGTTTCTGCTGAAAAGTCTATTTCGTCTTACTCATTTAACAATAGTTGCTACGAGTTAAGTATTTGTGGCTACAAAAAGATTTTGAGAAACTTGTGGCCTTGATATATTAATTCATGGCAACACCATAGGTTTCCTCATACTTGTCATGAACTGTGGAAGTGACCACTAGTGTGTAAAAGTTCTAAGACATTGCAGTTTTCCCTAAATACGACAGATATTGAAGGGTTAGTGGGATTAAGTCTGCTACACATCCATCATTAAGAAATAAGGGATAAGTTTACATGTTTCAGACCTGCATGTCCCAGTGTGCACTGTATGTTTTGACGAAAACAGGACTGCCCTTTAGTGGCAGGAATCCCCGAAGCTGAACTCCGGAAGAATTATAATGAGTGATGGTAGTTTTATAGGATTTCACACTAAATTAGCTGAATGAAAAGCTACATGCCCTACGCCTCCCCCTGTCCTAACCTTAACTGTTCGTTACTTTTTGTCAGCTGCTTTGACTAACTTTAATGGAATCTATTTAGTGGTTCATTAAAAAAACTCAGTGAAAAATTCTTTTACATGGAAACATGGTGGTTCTCCATTCTAGGGTAGGTTCTTCCTGGGTCTTGCTAATGATATCGGTACAATTTCATTACATTGTTAGGTTAAATGTTTTTTTTTAATTCTTATTTATTTATTACTCATGGGTTAAGACACATTGTTCAGACATTAATCCTTGGAGGAAAGAGCGTTAGTGCATCCTGACCATAAAAAAGGTAATTATTCTTGACTTGCACCCAAATTATCTGTGATTCCTATACATTCAGACTTAATACCTTAATCAGCCAGTGCATTCTCACTCATACACACACACACACACACACACACACACACACACACACACACACACATGTACAGCCAGTGTGCAGTCTGTATAATGAGCCATTTTACAGTATTGTGTCTTTAGCCTCTTTCATTGGCCATCTGCTCTTTACATGGCTAAGGGTCATTAAAAACTAACTGTTGACGAATCCTTGGCCTCTCACCAAAATCCGCCAAGGTTTTGAGCTCACAAACTAATAGGACACTTTGTAGAAGTGCAAGGCTTTGATGCTGGTCTATTTAACAACACGTCCTTTCCATGATTGGGGTGAGAATTGGCCAGCATGGTTCCAGGAGGGAAGTGTAAACCATGGATTAGCTGGACTAATGGCCTCCTACTTGTCATTGATGTTAATTGGTGTTAATTGGGGCTTCCAATACACTGTATTTTTCTCTGTAGGGCTGTTTTTTTTTCAGGGGGTTTGTTTCATGGTGGACCTTTCATACTGGTCACTCTACCTAGCACCAAAGCTACATCAGTGGCGGATCATCATCTGACAGCGTCCCTCTGTTTGCACTCCTCTCATTGTCAGAGGCAATTTGCTCTTGCCACACTGACTTCCATTCGACAGGTTTGATCTTCACAACCATTCAAGGGGTCACCTTTTAGTCTTTGCTTTTGGGCTTAGATCCCAACCCCCCAACTCATTGTACCCAACATCTCTTGTTTGCGTTTCTCTTCAGCTGGGTTGCATCGTTTGCTCAAAATCTTGTGCTCCGTAATACAGCGTTTTGTCAGTTTGGTTAACGCCCTCGCCTTCTCCACTGACTTAATGCTCCCTTTGATGCTATTTGGTGGCACTCACATGAGCAGCTTCACAATGCATAGTACGATGAATTGATAAACAGGTACCAATGCGTGTTGTGCTTGTCTAAGGGAATGCAAGTCATATTTGTTGAGTTGCATTTGCTTGGACCAACTCGACAAGGCCTGCTTAGTGGGAAAGGAGGCCCCAGTTTGGTGGATTTCTCTGGCCAACACCTGGTATCACTTTATTAACCCCTCGTCCGTCGCGACCCCTGAACGCTCGGGAACAGCGGGGCCATCGGGTCGGCCCCCGTGGAAGTCAGGGCTGCCTTTGAAGGGGGGAAATGATGCCCCACATTGGAGCCTCCATGATGACTTTACCAGTACCATGACCTATCTGACCTCTTCCCCCTCGCCTTTCCCACAGCTGCTGGCCCCCTCCACCCTCCACAGTACAGAGAGCAAGAGAAAGACTGAGAGAACATTGGAACGAGCATTGGAAAGGGGGAGAACGGCAAAAGGTCAACCGGTGGTCAGAAGATTTTTATTGGGATTGAGAGGGAGCAGGAGCAAGGGTGGGAGAATACGTTAAAGACCACCGTCTGAGAATTTAACTGCACGGAATTTAGCCACACCCTTCGTTCACCAAGTTAAGTCCAGATCAGTTCAACCCTGAACCATAAGGAAGCATCAGAATTTGGCTTCATCCCTTCATCCACTCCCTGGTGCCACAAACATGCCTAGCCTCATAATAGTTCTGTAACTAATCAATTCATTGCTTTTCATTATTGCGTGTTGATTTCTTTATATAAGTCATGGTCATCTCACAGTAATGCTCTTCTGGTCTTCAATCACAGTTCTCATAATATTATTAGAAGATAAACTTGACCCAGAAAGAATCCCATATCTCAGATCCCAAAGATGAGTATTAAAAATCATTCTTCCCCATTGTATTCATGTTCTAACTCATTTCCTGTTCTTGGTCTTGTTATCTCCTGGTGGATACAAGGATGACATTACCAAAGCCACGTTCCTCAAGATGTATCGGTGCTACGTGATAGCGACGGTCCAGTCCTTGCTACACTTACAACAGTGAGGAAAACACAAGGTTATCAGCAGACCTGACCCTTGGTGTTGCGACTGTTCACTACCGCTATAGTGGCAAAGTCACAAGGTTTCCCCCCTCCAGCAGACCTGCTGGAGAAATTTACAGCCTGATCGCATGACTGAAGTCCGCGGGTAAAAAATGCCATAAACACTGCATTATGGTGAGGGAGGAGGGGGGACAAAGCAAATCTGTTACAGCCCAGTATTCTTCCTTGTTAAGCTCATTGGTCACAGTCGTCTTGCCTGATGATTTATAATGGTATGTTTTTGCTCTTGCGGCCTGCTTGTGGTTTCAAACTTTTTGAGTTTGCGAACTGAAAAGTGAAT
This sequence comes from Pangasius elongatus, assembly GCA_033441825.1. NCBI lineage: Eukaryota > Metazoa > Chordata > Actinopteri > Siluriformes > Pangasiidae > Pangasius > Pangasius elongatus. Next base: position 1,593,688 of record JAKKZN010000022.1, read on the forward strand.
TAATTTAAGCACATATACTGTAATCCTATTGCTTTCTACTATATTTAAAGCTTTCAGGGACGAGTGAGACTTTTCACAACTCTGTGGGAACCTTCATGCAACAGTCCAACTAATGATTTCAACATGTGACTTCAAAATCTTAGTTAACAAAAGTAATAACCTCCGCCATTTATCTCTCTTCTTTCTTTCAGTCACTCTTAGCTGTCTCTGTAGGCATCTTTTTATGGAGCTGACATTCCTGGGTTGGCTGAAACAGAAGCTCTTGTTTAGGAACCACCCTCCCACCCAAAGCCCCCTTTTTTTTTTTTTATCATCTTCCTAGTTTTGGAGCCTGGGAGCAAAGGTCAAGACCCCCTCCAGCTTCAGAGACATGTTAGGTCATGCTAGCCACATGCTGTACTGCTCCCTGTTTAGTTCTTAAAACGCCCTGAGTCCACGCCTTTACCAGAGCTATCAGTGCATGCATTTACAACAACACGTTAAGAGCACTTTAGTGTCACCGGGTCAGTGAAACTTACGCATTTTTAATTCGAATGTTTAAACCATCAGATATTTCCTTAACAGCATACAATTTTGTCATGCACAGCTGTATTAAACTTTCAACGGACATGTTTGAAAGTACTTTTACAATTCACAGGTTTATATCAATGCACGTATTCTATTACGGTATCATTTCTGTTACATTTTCTGTGTTTATTTAGCATTTATGGAAGGAGTCTCCAGGGTCAGCACTTTGTAACAGTCAGTACGTTTTTCGGTACTTTCAGGACAGAGGAGTTTCCACTTTCCGGTTTTTCTCAGTAACATGACAAGTTGCATACGTTTTGTCATTAACTTCAAGAGAAAGAGAAAAAGAGAGACTGGTGAAGGAAAGACTGTTTATAGTTGCTATAACACAATGCTGTGGAATGTTTCACAGATGTCCCACAACATTAAATGTACCAATAAACGGATAAAATTATGACAAGAAGGTTGTCAAATTGCTGTGGTAGGTATAAGGGGAATAAAACACTTCGGGTCATGTTTATAATTGCATTTTGTAATTTGAATGCTTACGCTACAAGTTACCTCTGGAATCAATTTATTTTTTTTCAAATATCTAACTAGAATTGTAAAAAAAAAATTAATCTGTTTAATAATACTTTTACAATTCTCATTTTTACTTTTGACCAAAATGAAGTTTCATAGCTCCGGATTTTCAATTCTATAATAATACGATATTCATACATTTTGCATTATTATTGCGGTACCTACTATGAATATATGCTTAGAGACCTCCCGAGTGAATGGTGGCCATGTTGTTTAGGTCATTAGGCCACTTGCCATTGCTCTAGCTGAATCAGCATCAGCGTCATATCCGCCCCTTCCATGAAATATTACAGATTTGGATGCATAAACAGGAATTTTTTTTTAAAAATTAAGGGAAGCCCCTTAACCCTAACGCAAGACCCCTCTGAACATACAAACAAATAACTAAATAAATCTGGAGGTTTCTGGCTTGAGGTTAGCAACTCTACAGGAGGTCAGTACAGGAACAGATAAATCTCAGTTAAAGACGCCATGATTCTCAGTGTTTAACCTCTTAATCAACCCCAGTTGAACAAAGGAAGGAGCACACGCTAAAATTGTCGAGGCGCAGTACGCCTTGAGATACACACTGTGAATTTTCAATCAGAACATCGCTTCTGTAATTTAAGCTACATTCATCGACTTCATAAGATCCTAATTATACCGGAGTGGAACATCTCTGCCTATTGAACAGACATCCGTTACAGCTGACAGAGTAAAGCGTGTGTAAAAGCAACAATCGCACACTATATAACCGCAGTAAAGCCTTCATATGGTGTGCGATTGTTGTTTTTATACCTTAAATCCAATCTGTAGAGGATACAAGTCCTAGAAGAAGAAATTAGCTAAATTCTTGTGAGTTGTATAACATAATCTTATTGCATTACAACATTACTCGTTTTTTGTTAAAATTGGATTTTCAAACTATAATCAAGTCACAAAAAAAGCAGAAAGTGAACTGATAGCATGTTGTAATGAGTGCATGGACCAGATGGTAAAGGAAGAATAAGCTGACACAAACACTCACACAAAGCGATTAGCTAGTATTAGTATTAATCGCAACAACAGCAGACTCGGCAAATAAAAGACGCATTTATTGTTTATTCCAACATATATTCTTATCGAGCTCATGTTGGTTAGCAAAAGGGTTTTTTTTAATTTTACAATTTTTTTTTTTAAATATTATTGCTATTAGAAAGTTAGAACCATTTTCCACTGAGAGATGATGAGAAATGCGCACTGGAGTAGCTATTTTAGTGCACGGTCATTAACTTTGATCTGTTAGGAACAACAGATCCAGAAGGACGAACTTTGTGCCACAATGGTTTTGCCGAACTCTTCCTTCTGGATCGTGTGTATCAGCAGAGCGAGCTGTGACTCGTGTGTCACGCAGTGTCAAAGGCTCCATAAATTATCCAGAAAACTAGTGGCCTTTGCATTTCCTAGGCTGTTCTGTGTGTCCATGTTTACTCCCTGACCCCATTCTTAGCATCAGCGTGCCAGTTGCTGCGGTCATCCGTCACCCCGCAGGTACTAACTGCTCTTCCTGATTCATTCATCATCACGCCATCGACCTCGGCCTGAGATGCACTTCTCATGACATGCGATTAGAAAACATTTCATCTTTCTTGTTTGCCTACAAATATCCATGGAGGATTATCAGACTAATTCGATTTTTTTTTTGTTTTGTTTTTGATCAGTACAATTACAATTAGATTTAGAAGGTTATGATTATTTATACCTCAGCACTGTTGAATTCTCAATTCTGATTGGTTAGAAGGTGTTGATTAATTTTCTATAACAGCAGCTCTGAGAGTCACAGGCTTATATTAACATTAATGCACGTGTGCCTAATACCTTATTGTTTCTATATTAACGTTTGTCTACGAAATGGTGAAGTTTTCTGTAAGGAGTTGTTTATATAACATTTATGGAAGGAGTCTCCAGTGTCAGAGGTAAAGCTGTAACTTTAACATGGGAAAAGTCTTCAGGACAAAAGAGTTTATTCTTTGCCTTTTCTCTGTAACGAAAGTTGTGAAAAAAGTGACGCCGGTGAAGGAACGAGTGTTTATAGCTGCTACAACGTAAGCGATAACGGGAACGGACATGCTTCTTGGACGTTCCATAACTTTAAATGTAACTATAAATGTATAAAACGTATGATGTGTTGTTGTTTAATAAATAAAAATGCAACTGTTGGCAAATTACTGCAGTATAAGAGGAATAAAACACTTTAGGATGTGTCGTTATAGGAAAATAATCGACTTTGGCTTGATCACGTTTTATATCGTGTATTGTTATATTTTATTATAACAACATAACACTGAGTGTTTTATTCCTGACATAGTTACTGATAATTGATTGTGTGCAAAAGATTACACTCACATACATTACTCACCATGCATAACAAATCCTCAATATATTAGATGTCAGGAGAAAATCAATCAGAATTTATTTTGGACTTTCTTAGCAGCTTGAGCTGTATAGAATTACACTTAATCACTGGCCTCGGCCAAAATAATGCCCTCAGTCAGTACGAGCACAGCCTGCACAACGACCTAATAGCAAGTCAAGGGGCTAATTGGACAACAGGTAGGGTTACATGTGACAACAATTAAGCCAAGCTAAAGGCCAACAATATGGCCTCTGGCACTAAAAGCTCTGCGCTCAACAGGGGCAGTCGTAAAGTGACATTTTTTCCTTCTCCCACTCTTTAACTGGGGCCCGTATGTTCCGTACGCATAATTGGGGTATTTATTTTCCTTCATTTATAGAGATTTAGATCTCTTTCTTTTCGATTTGTAAATTGCAATCTTGTGACAATTGTAATAAATACATGCTAGCTTTTTTTTTTTTTTTTTAGAATTTACCACTTCAACTAAAATAGTATTGAATGGAGGGAAAAAAAGTGCAGAAAGTGCAGAAAGCAGGTCAGAGAACGTGGTTCCTGGAACGCTCCTCAGTGATTTACACTGTCAAAAACAAATTATTCTCTATTTATGCAGTTAACGGAATTTTTTGTAACATAAATTTTGGAGGACTAAACTTTATAGTCAGTTGAAATTAGTGGCTATATTAATCATTTTGTCTCTAATGACTTCACTGGAGCTTTTTTGCTGACGCGGTGATCGTATAATAGCCTCTTGTTTAAGTTTGTCTAAATGCATAGCAATTATATTTAAGTTTAATAGAATTGTCCCTCTTCTGCGTTTATGAACATTTGCCATTCCTGTTTGGATTAAGTGAACATAACTGGCAAAACTGTGTAGGATATTTACCTTAAAGCAAAGAACAGACTAATAATTTCTGTAGAAGTAAACTCTGATGTGTCATATGAGTCATTTAAAATAAATGTAGAGTATTATCTGCATTACTGTAGTTAAAATGAAAAAAAAAAAGCAAGTGGTAACAGAAAACGGAGCTTTATTCAGCAGGCCTGCTCTTGGTTTAGGTGTAAATTCAAGGCTTTGTTCAGGCTATATATAGATAATAATTAGGTAACACATTTACGACATGTTAATCAGTAATTGACATTTTTGTTTCCAGATTGTTCCCAAGCTTCTCACAGATTTCTGTAGGAGAACAGGCCATATTTCAGGTTTATTAGTTATTAGTTTGAACCTTAGCTTCATTAACAGGCGTGTCACTCTTAACAGCAAGCCTTTTGTTGACTGAAGAAGAGTCACAACGTCTTTAAACTTACTGACAAAACCAGCAAGAGGGCTTTTGACTGCTGTCAGGCTCCAGTCTCCCAGGGTGAAAGGTTTATTCACCTCCGTTTGGTCAGAGCAGAGCCTGCCTTACACAAACAAGTGCTTTTGGCAGCAAGAGATCACCTTTTCACCTAAAGAGAGAGAGAGAGAGAATAAATCAGAGGGAAAATCATTTCAAATAATCAGGTGAGCATTTGACTCGATTGAAAAGAAGAAGCAAGTCTGAATATGGGTTTTAAAGTAATGGAGTTTATAAAAAGGAAACGCATGCAAGCTTTATTATTAACAGCTCAAATTACAAACCTGCTGCGCACTGACAGTGTTTATATACTGTAGATAAATATATATATATATATATATTATATATTACTGATATGGTAAATATGGACTAAGTGTCTATCTTTACTTCATCATTTCTATCAGCATCAAATCGCCTGTTCTTTTTCACAGTCTAATCGTATTAACGGGACTGTAGAAAGCCGCCGCTGTCCAATTGGACAATTCCACCACCACCAACCAATAGCGCACGGCTCTTCTATTAGGCCACGCCCCTCAACGAGGGCGTCAAACCCTAATATGGTGAGTGCGTCCTTTTTTGGAGCGCAGCGGGCGGAGCTTGGACAGCCCCTGCTGTTTAGTGTCACTTTCACCAAACTCGGAACTGCGCGAGAGGTGAACTGGCCTGACAGCTGGCGGATGAGCTGCGCTGCTCCTGCGAACAGCGTCTCAGTCTTCACGCAGAATATCGCCCAGAACGGATGTTTCCATTCCAACATTCACGATTTGTGGACTGAACTCTGTTGTTGGTTTTTTTTTTCCCCACGCGTCGGAAAACATTCCGAGGAGCGCACATGTGAATTTAATTACCTGCTGGTTTCTTTTTTTTGCATGCGTATTGGTGTTTTTTTCCTTTTCAGGCGAAGCTGCTGTTTACAGTTCAACTCCTTCACCGCTTCATGTGGTGTCATTTTTGTCCGTTTGTGAGTGCAGCGTTTGGCATAGAGTCTGAACTGAGAGTCACCGCAACTTTTGCGTAAAAGTCGCGCTTTATGGTGAGAGCCACTGACAGGCACGAGCGAGAGAAAGCTTCACGCGCTGTTAAGACTGCGTGTTAAACTCCGTGATTTCCCGCACGGAGCACGAGCACACGTTGATCATGTCACCGTCGCGCGTGCATTACAAACCTCTTCACAAATAATCAGATCAAATAAATAAAAAAAATAAATATATATAACTTGTATTTGAGTTCACTGCGGATTTAAATCCTCGAAGGAACGGATTCTTTCCCTCCTCTCCGGGCGTAAAGGAGTTTCACCGAGACGCGCATCTGCCCTTTAACCCCCCCTGGATAGCATGGCAATGGTAGTAAACCAGTGGCAGGAGAGCATCGCAGCCGACCCCGGCTCTCAGCTGCAGCTGTGCGGCCAGGAGCCCGGCGGCGCCCCGGCCACCCCGTCCGCGTCCACGCCGGGCAACGACGCGCTCGGCGCGGACAAGCTGGCCAGCGTGGACTGCATGGTGTGCGGAGACAAGTCAAGCGGCAAGCACTACGGCCAGTTCACGTGTGAGGGCTGCAAGAGCTTCTTCAAGCGCTCCGTGCGCCGCAACCTGACCTACAGCTGCCGGGGGAACCGAGACTGCCCCGTGGATCAGCACCACCGCAATCAGTGCCAGTACTGCCGCCTCAAGAAATGCCTCAAGGTCGGCATGAGGAGAGAGGGTGAGTGCTGCCCAAAGCCGGTGTCTCACTCATCAGCATTAAACTGTAATAAACAAATCAGATCAAACAAAGAAATCACATCCCCGCTTAACAAGCAATAATCGGGTTTCCTGCAGAATTTCACAATATATTGTTCAGCTGTCAGTGAGCTTTCTAACAAATCACACATGCACAACATTTAGGTCCTGAACTGTTAGTGAATATCAGATCTGTCTGACTCCCAGCACTGAAAGACGGATTAAGGTGTTTTAAACTCTTTTTTAAACTTTGCCATACCCATGCATGTTGAGCAGTGAGGTCTGAATATCATAAAATACCATTTCTTACACTTCCTCTTTGAGTGTTAGCCTAAAGAGCTCAGAATTCTAAGCCAAGCAAATGACATTTTCACAGCGTCACCAGTTAATAAATAGATTATTTTGCACTTTCCTTATCTTCACTTCATTTTTAAAACTAATGCGAGATACACTTTAACCACGTGACATCAAGGGTTCATGAACGTGTTCTTAAAACAGGGCTTTGTATTAATATTTAAAAGCATATTCACAATATGGTTTTTAATACATTGTACATATTGTGCAGTAATAGTGTCTGATGTACTACATGTACTGCATTTTATCCTACAAAAGCATATCAGAGCTTATCTGAGGTTGCTATCAAGTGCACTGAAATGCCTCGCTGTGAGGTTGAAGTGGACAGAAAAGGCACTCTGCGTGGATTAAGTGGAGTAAAATGTCAGTAAAAGTGTCTGCCGTGTCAAATCCCCGTCTCCACAGGCCATGCCACCAGTGATGACGCATGACGTTGTATAGATAGAGGCGTTGACTGCGTATAGATCTGACATTAAAGTTACTTCAAACCCACAAGTATTTTCCTCACACACACGGAACCCTTTTGTTTTCTCATTAATTGTGGTGTTTTGCTCTCCTGACACTCCAGCTGCTACCAAAGTGCCCCAGCAGGCTCCATTTATTGTATTATGTGTATTATGTGGATGGCTCAGTTGGAATAAAAGAGACACACATCATCAGTGACACGCACATTTCAATTTCTTAATAATTCATATCGATTTAAGAAAGAAAAAAAAACAACAAAACGACTGGATATACCAGGTATGGCGTGGAACAAGCCGGCTGACTTTTTTTGGTTCGATTTAAATTTGACGTCCACGTCTTTAAAAAGCTAAATTTTCAGATTATATCAATATCATCAATATGATTCCGGTCCTCCTCAATCCCCATCGTCAAGGTTATTTATTTTCAGAACAGAAAAAATATTCGATTTTGTTTCCTTTTAACCAAATATCCACTTTTAAGGACACGTGATGATTTTTATCAAACATGACACAATTAATTATCAGGAAAATAAAATGTGTTTACTGTTTAGTTTAGCAGAAACAGATCCTTATAGCCAATTAGCATGGATTAAAAAAAAACATTCAGAAAAATATACTGAGCGTAAAAACTGTAAAAGGTAAGAGTAAGAGCAAAACAATGAATAAAGAATTCAAGGTAGTAGAGCAGCACACATGCACACTGCATAATGTTTAACCCTACACGTGGAATCCAGTGTGCAAAAGTGAATGAAAGAGAAACTTCAGTTCTCAACTAGATCCTTTTTGCTTAGATGTATATGTAACCTACAGCGCTAACTGTATTACTTAATTATTAAGATGACAAAAATTGGTATTCAGTTTGCATAAAATAAAAAGAGCCACTGATACAAGAGAAAGCTTA